>JAJOZX010000709.1:280000-880000 GCA_023014485.1 Bathynomus jamesi | reverse complement strand
TATGCTGAAAGGGTGCAAGTGAGCTGGTGAGCCAGGAGGCACATTATCTGCCACACCATGCAGTGGTACGGCGAGACAAAACTACCACCAAACTGAGGGTAGTTTTTGATGGCTCAGCCAAACACAAAGGTGGTGTGTCCTTGAATGACTGTTTGGATGCTGGGCCAAATTAAATGCAGATTTATTTTCCTTGTTACTGAGATTCAGGTTTGGTAGAGTAGCATTGACTGCAGATGTGAAGCAAGCTTTTTTGCGGATAAAGTTAAAACCAGAGGACAGAGATGCAGTAAGGTATCTGTGGGTGGATACGAAAGACTTGTTGGAAAATGAACCTAAGGTTCAAGCATATAGAATGAAGTCAGTGTTGTTTGGCCTCAGCTCTAGTCCATTTCTGTTGGCAGCTACTATGCAGTACCATTTAAGAAATATTCTGAAGTCTATCCTAACACTATTGAACACATAAGGAAAATTTTTATGTTGATGATTTGCTATGTTCCGTGGATAATACAGAAATGGCTAAACAGATATTCATGGAGGCTAGAGCTATAATGAGGGAGGCTGGCATGGAGCTCAGAAAATGGCAGACCAATCATTCGCAATTACAAGAGTTTATGAGTCATTCCTCTGTAGTACCTGATGCAGCAGAAAGTATTGAGGATTCTGGTATTAAGGAGTTGTGGGCAATAGACGCAAAGGTGCTAGGCATCGTTTGGCAGCAAGATGATGATTGTTACCTTCAATGGGAAATCTTTAGTAGAGCTGGCCGAGAATGAGACAAGGTGGACAAAACGTACAGCTCTTAGTTTGGCTTCGAAGGTCTTTGATCCTCTTGGATTCCTGGCTCCATTTGTGATAAAGTCAAAAATTTGGTTTCAGAGCCTCTGGGAAATTGGACTTGGTTGGGACCAAGAGTTACTGATCATATGGTGGTAAGGTGGAAATATGGTTCAAAGAATTGGCACATCTTGGAGACATTGAAATCCCAAGATGGTACTTTGGAGAGTTGAACAATAGTCCAGACAATTTGGAGCTGCACATCTTTTGTGATGCAAGTGAGGAAGCCTATGCAACTTGTATTTATAAAGAGGCGCATTGCAAGAAGAAGTAAGTTGCAGGTTGGTTGCTGCAAAGAGTAGAGTAGCACCTTTGAAAAGGCTTTCTGTTCCAAGGTTGGAATTGATGGGTGCCGTTATTGCTAGTCGGCTTGCAATTACAGTGCGAAAGTCTTTGGCCCTCTATGAAATTCCAAGCTATTATTGGACAGACTCCACTATAGTTTGGCACTGGTTAAGAAGTCAGGCAAGGAAATGGAAACCATTTGTTGCCAATAGGGTGGAGGAAATTCAAGCGCACACAGATCCCAAGCAATGGAAGCATTGTCCAGGCATCCAAAACCCCGCTGATTTACCAACACGAGGAATTTCGGTGAAAGATCTTTCACAATCAAGTTTGTGGTGGAATGGGCCAGAGTGGCTAAAACTTGGAAGTGAAAACTGGCCTTCTAATCAGTCTATTGTAGGAGAATGCCAGGCTGAAGAAGCATGGGTGAGTGAGGTGAGAAAATGCGCTGTGAACAGTTGTCAAGTTATGCAGCAGGACCCCATATTGAGGCTTGAGGACATTAGCAGTCTGAAAAGATTTTAAGAGTGACAGCATGGATATATAGATTTACCAACAACATTAAGGGAGAAACAAGAAGGAAGGAATTCTGAACAGTAATGAGATTCGGCAAGCCAGGAAATACTGGGTGGTATATGCGCAGAAGGAAAAATTTGGTGAAGAGCGGGAATTGCTCACCAGCCATCCATTACAGGTTCTACCAACACATTCTGCGCTCAAGGGTTTGGATGTGTTTTTGGATCAGGATTTATTGAGAGTAGGAGGTAGACTACAGTTTTCTGGGCTTCCAGAGGAGAAAAGACATCCAATTTTGCTACCTTCTGGGGGGGCACTTTGTGGACCTTTTGATCCTGGATACTCATCATAAGCTGTTACATGCTGGAGTTAGAGAAGTGATAATAGAGATTAGACAACAATTTTGGATTCTCAAAATTAGACAAGTAGTGAAAAAGGTCTTGCATAAATGTGTGGTTTGCAAGCGTTGGAGTGCAAAGCCTTATTATGAAAAGGTGGCTCCACTTCCAAGAGAACGGTGTGTCTATACTGCCCCATTTGATGTAGTGGGAGTAGACTTTGCAGGGCCAGTCTATGTGTATGAGCGAGGGAGTCTAACAAAGGTTATATGTCTTTTCACCTGTGCTACCACCAGAGCAATCCATTTGGAGTGGTAAGCAACTTAAGTAGTGATGTATTTCTTTGGCCTTTAAAAGGTTTGTGAACAGAAGGGGTTTCCCAAATAAAATCATATCGGATAATGCAAAAACCTTCAAAAAGGCTGCAAAGGAACTCCAAGAAATTTGGTCCTTGCTAAAAGAGGAAGGATTCCAATCATACTTTTCACACCAAGGGGTACAGTGGGAGTTTATTGTTGAGAGAGCACCATGGTGGGGAGGATTTTGGGAAAGGCTAGTGAGAAGTGTAAAGTGTCCATTAAAGAAACTTTTAGCTAATGCTCATTTGAGCAAAGAAGAATTCTCTACTGTTTTATGTGAAGTAGAAGCAATGGTGAACAGTAGGCCTATCACTTTTGTTTACAACAGTAGGCAGGATGCAGAGCCATTGACACCAAATCATTTTCTTTGTGGTAAACGATTAACATCAAACCCCAGTGTGCCAGAAGACTTGCAGCCCATCCAGAGCACTCAAGGAGAGTTAACCAGACGGTTCAGGTACCTTGAAGAGCTACAAGATCAGTTATGGAAGAGGTGGCAGATGGAATACTTGCCAGAACTCAATTATTACCCATCAGGCAAGGTAAAGGGCTCCAATGCAAATTGTATCAAGGTGGGAGAAGTGGTAATGATTGGGGATGAAAGACCAAGGCAATGCTGGAAGCTTGGCATAATTGAAGAGTTGTTTGTTGGCAAAGACAATTTAGTTAGGTCTGCACTGGTAAAGACTTCAGGAGGAAAGTTAAAGAGACCTATACAAAAACTCTATGCTTTAGAAATCAGCAAAAACACAGATAGTCAAGATGAAACATTTGAGTTACAGCCTCATGAAGAAGGCTTGGCTAACCTTGCAGAAGGTAATGACAACAATGCCTCTTCGGTGGGGAGTGTTAGAAAATCTAGAAGAGGAAGAACCATTGTTGTCCCAAGGCGATACGATGACTAAGCTGATTGATGCAGCATTGCTTGTATATATATTAAGTTAAGGTGTATATATATCCATCTCATAATTGTAAGGTTAGTGAAAAATTAAATTAATTTAGAACTAGCATTTTTGAGCTCTTGTGGCATCGTTGTTTGGTCACATTGTTGGCATCATTTTGGGATGCTGCGCGTCCTTTCTACTCGTTTGTGGAAGGTCGTACGTAAAGGTGTGGTTTGATAGAGAGCTCTCTTGCAATTCAGTTTGGTTGTTTAGATACATGATTGTTGCATCGTGCAATAGTCCAGGTTGCGTTGTTGTTGCAAGGTTCATAAAGAAGACCACAAATAGTACCCTTTTGTTTACCTTTTAAGTTCATGTAATTTAAGGTCTAAGGTAGGCCCGCATCGAGTCAGCAACCCTGAGGTTACCCTGAGGTAGGACCTAATAGGATCTCAAATCCGTAAGTTTTAATTTAGCTTAACTTGGGCTTTAGGTAGAACTTGCCCTTTAGAATTTGGCCGTTCACGGCTCAGCTGGGATTTCGAACCCGACAAATAAATAAAATAACATATACAAACAATATATTCGCTCAGTTATGGACTATGCTAGCCCATGCTGGGCACCCATTATCTCAAACACACACATAAACACCTTACAGACAATACAAAACAACGCACTTCGTATCATTACAGGATGCACTTAAACAACATCAATAGAACACCTGCACACAGAAACAAAAATACTGAAAGTTAGGGAACATTTAGACATGAGGGGAACACAATTCACGGCAGCAGCGACAACTAACCCACAACACCCTTGCCACTACATGTACAATCATGCACCAACACCTCGCACCATTAAGGTAACACCAGAGAGACATTATAACCAAATACTCCATTCCATACCACGCCCCACAGACATCACACAGTACAGAAAACACATACACACACACCTAACCCACAAAGCACTGACACGACTCGGTCCGAATGCGGTCCTAGGTGCGAAGCCGCCACCCATTAACAGGTCAGAGATCAGCCTGAGCAGATCGGATCGAGTTAACTTAGCACGATTCCGATGTGGACATCACCCCAACTTACGGACATATAAACACAGACTAGACAACTCCATAGACGACACCTGCCACCTGTGTCAGGACACACCACAAACAATTGAACACATTATGACAGACTGTACCGCTCTAGCACAACAACGAAAACACAACACAACATCACTAGTGCGCTGAACCTCTGGTCCACTCCGGAGAGGGCGATCGGTTACCTGCGTGCCGCCGGCTTGCTCGATCAGGGTGGGCTGATCGGCTAAACAACAACAACAGCAGCAACAACATGAATATTTTTTGTTGTCTGCTTAGTTGTTTCTACTTGTCTTTACAGCACATATAAAATTATATTGTATCTTGTAAGGGTCTATTATAGACCTTACATAGATACTTAATTAAATGCCAAGGTCACCAGCGCCCAAATACTGGATTGGCATCCGGCACAAAGGCGCAAAAATAATTTTTTTAATAAAGTCCAAACAAAAAAAAAAGGATTATAAAATTGTCAATACGAATTTTGTATTTTATTCACAAAACAATTGAATAGGCTACGTGCAACAATTATTGCTAAATGCAAAAAGGATTTTTTTTACCTGTAACAACTAAGGTTGACCAAATTCAGCTTGTGATACATATATATACATATATATATATATATATATATATATATATATATTGTGAAATTGTGAAAACTGCGAACATCGTATTGATAAGAAAGAGATAATATTACTAAAACTTATTAATAAAACTTACTAAGAGCGGATAGAACGACGAGACGGAAAGGTGGCTGTGCTATATATGTACAGGAAGGTCATGTGACAGGGACGATAATAAGTAAATCAAACAGCTATGTGGAACTCCTAGCAGTGAAAATAGAAAAACTAAACTTGATAGTAGTCATCATCTATAGACCTCCAAGCACCCGAACCGAAAAATTCTCGGAGGCCATTGATGACATTAGAAAGCTAATAAAGGTCATAAACCCTCCATCCCCCAATATAATGATCTGCGGAGATTTTAACTTCCCATTTATAAAATACAAAAAGGTGAATAGGAATATATATATTCACCAGGACAAGGGGGCACAAGAGAAGACCAGGAACAAGCAAAAATGTTGATGGCTCTCACAAATGAGTTTATGCTGACACAGGAGATAACAGAAAATACCAGAAAAAATAACTGCCTGGATCTGGTATTCACGAATAACACGAACTTGATTGCTGATATAAAAATAACCCCAACCATTATCTCAGACCACAACTTAATCGAGATATCAACAAATATGACGGCAGCATTAGAAGACAATACACATATTGTGGAAAGAAGTAAATTCGGGGCTTTTAACTTAAACTCGAAGACTATAAATTGGGAAGCAATCAGATCGCACATGGCCCAAATAGAATGGAGAACAATTTTCGAGAATAAAACAACTGAAGAAATGCTAACAACCTTGGAGGAAAAAACGCTGAGAATTTTAGAAAAATATGCTCCGAAATCACAGCCAAAAGGAAAGAGGAGCTGGCTAGAGAGGCAAAAGAGAAGACTATTCCGCAAAAGAAAGAGAGTGGAGGCGAAGTTAGGTAACTGCGGAGATAATGACAGGAAAGCAATAAAAGAAAAACTGGAGGGAATCGATAGGGAAATACAAGCCCTGATTAAGGACCATACAGAGAGGGAAGAGGAAAAGGCGGTAGAAGCAATAAAGGAAAATCCAAAATACTTCTATAGCTATGCAAAAAGGAAAACAAAAACGCGCGCCGCTATTGGGCCCTTAAGGACGGGAAATAATGAACTAACCGACGATCCAAAAGAAATATCTGATACATTGAGAGATCAATATGAATCAGTTTTCAGTACCCCAAAAAGTGACAAAGCGATACCTGGCATAAATGCATTCTTTGAAGAGGAATTGCAAGGAGAGTATATAACAGACTTTGATTTTACACCAGAAGATGTAGCGAGAGCTATAGGACAAATGAAACTACATTCAGCTGCAGGTCCGGACAATTGGAACGCATTATTGATTAAAAACTGTAAAAATGAAATAGCTACACCTTTATACTGGATATGGAGAAGATCCCTAGACACTGGGGAAATACCAAGCATCTTGAAAAGAGCAAACATTGTCCCTATATATAAAGGAGGGGACAGATCTCAAGCAAAGAACTATAGACCAGTGTCATTGACGTCCCACCTCACCAAAGTATTTGAAAGAATAGTTAGAGAGAAAATTTATGATTTCCTGGAGACACGGGAAAGATTCAACGAAAATCAGCATGGATTCCGATCAGTAGATCATGCCTATCACAACTAATAGAGCACTACAACAATATCCTAGATGCATTGGAAGGCAATGACAACTACGATGTTATATACACAGATTTTGCTAAAGCTTTCGATAAATGTGACCATGGTATAATAGCACATAAAATTAAAGATATGGGAATAACAGGCAAAGTGGGAAAATGGATCTACAACTTCCTTAGTGATCGTCTGCAGGTCGTCAAAATTCAAGGTATATCATCATCAGAATCGGAAGTACGCAGCTCAGTACCACAAGGACAGTACTGGCCCCACTCCTGTTCATTATCATGCTAACAGACATAGAGCGCGGAGTAAACAGCAATAGTATAGTAACATCCTTTGCAGACGATACAAAGATCAGCAGAAAAATCAGCGATGTACATGACGTGGAGGCCTTGCAGAGGGACACGAACAAAATATACAAATGTCAGAAGACAATAACATGTCATTCAACGCCGAGAAATTTCAGCTCTTGAGATATGGTAGAAAAGAACTTAAACAGACTGCATATTATGCTCCAGATAGACAGGAAATTCAGCGAAGCATGAAAGCGATTGCTCTCGGGATAATAATGACAGATGATGCGAAATTCGAAACACAAAATCAGATAGCGATAAATAAAGCAAAAGAGTCGCCGGACAGGTTCTAAGAACGTTCAAGAGAAGGGACAGGACAGTAATGATTCCCCTGCTAAAAACACTGATTATACCAAAACTTGAATACTGCTCAGTTTTGACGTCCCCATATAAAAAGGAAGAAACTAATAAACTAGAAGAAACGCAAAGGCATTTACAGCCAAGATTGATGGCTGCAAAGGACTCAACTACTGGGAAAGACTACGTAAACTAAATCTGTACTCACTGGAAAGAAGAAGAGAGAGGTACATCATAATCTACATATGGAAAATGATCGAAAACTGGTACCAAACCTAAACTAAACCCAATTACCATTCAAACACTGGAAAATAGGAAAGGCAGAATGTGTAGTGTTCCCAATTAAAGGCCCGACAAGGGACCTCCTCAACCCTGAAGGAAATAGCTTGGTTGTCAGGGGGCCAAGACTTTTCAACCAGCTTCCTAAGGACCTCAGAAACGTAACGGGGGTCAAAGTTGAAGTCTTCAAGAAAAGACTGGATGCCTGGCTATGTACGGTGGAGAGCGCAAGAAAGCAACTCGCTCCTCGACCAGGCCAGACCTAGAGGCGGGGCCACCAGCTTGACCGTGTGAAGAGAGACCAACGCACGAAACAACATAAGGTTCATAAGGTAAGGTAAGATTTTATATATATATATATATATATTATATATATATATATTATATATATATATATATATGAGAAGTTAAATAATGGTACCAGTTAGCTAATATATAACAATCTGTAACTAATAGCCACAATGATACCCTCGTCGTGGTGAAAATTTGCTTGCTTGAGTGATTTGTTTGTATATAATGGGCGGAAAAATTTGGCGTCTCTTATTGTTGCCAATACGTTTTTCGCTCAAACGATTTTACTAACAAACAAAAAGAATCCTTAAAAGTAAACTTAAATCTATTCATATTATGTATTATCACAGAATAATTTTTATTTAGATTTTTGCTTTGGAATTAGATTATTTTCATGTAAATTTTTATTCACTAGATAAGGCACTTTAATTTTTATTTAGAAAAGGCACTTAATATCCCTAATTATTTTTTTATTTAAATTTTTAATCACTACCGTAGATAATTATCACTAGATATTTCAGAATTAATTCACTTGAAGAAGAACACTTAATTTTTATTTAAATTTCTATTCATTGGATGCTTAAGAATTAAAATTAATCACTGGACATGTTTAACTGGACATTTAATTTGTATTTATTTATTTATTTAGATTTAAAATATTTCATTCGTGCCAATTTGTGCCAATTTTCATTAATAAAAGATAATCATGTGTTGCAAGGCACTACAATCTTACAGGCCATGCAGGAGAAAAGAAAACATGGAAACAACTCAGTGACACCTACGACAATATTCCTGTATTAGCAGTTCGAGAATTCGTAACTTTATGAATGATGTCTTGAGAAGAGAAAAAGAAAAGAAACCGCCACAGGAACTGTTCTTTGTCCAATTTTAGTTTCTGATTTCAACCAACGTGTGCAGGTCGATTTGGTGGATATGCAATCAATGAAGGACTGTTCATTTTGGTTTATCACGCATTATCAAGAACATTTAACAAAATTTCACTTTCTTCGGCCATTGACATCAAACCGTGCTGCGGAAGTTGCAAAAGAATTGCTGTTAATTTTTCTTGATGTTGGGGCCCCCAAAATCCTTCAGTCAGACAACGGCGGTGGAATTTACAGCCGAGGTTATACGCGAGCTTTCCTCACTTTGGCCTGAACTTGTAGTCGTTAATGGTCGTCCAAGGCACCCACAGTCCCAAGGATCAGTCGAGAAATGTAATGCTGTATTGAAGGATAAATTGACAGCGTGGATGCGAGACAACCATTCTCCAAAATGAGCAATAGGTGATTGATTGATTGATTGTTTGAAGTTTTATATGGAGGAGCTCAGCCAATAAGGCTATTTACATCCTCCAAGACCAAAACACCTTGTTCCAGGAGAACTTCCACTGTTCCTACATCAAGTGCTGGGTCTATTATTATTGGGATGAGACAGCAATAGAGAAAGCACACCATTACCCTCTTCAGTTCTGGGGCCAATTCCAGAACACTCAGAAAGGGATGAACATGAGCGTGTACGGAAAATTTCCAGTCGGAATATTGCCAGGCGGAAAATTGCCAGTGACAAAAATATGTAAAAATTTAGAAAGTAAGAAATAAAGTAATTGAGAAAAAGGACGTGTGTGTGTGTTCCAGCCATAACTCCAAAATGAAAGCAGTTACAAACATGAACCTTCACACACATACTGATTAGGTCCCCAGGTTGTGCACCTGGGTGTTAATACATAAATAAAATAATTAAAATTACTGGGCCCGAAGGCCCCAGCACCGCGATTAAACTATATATATATATATATATATATATATATATATATATATATATATATATTATCCCCGCAAGGGGGTTCTAAGCTCGTGCTCTTGAGTGCTCTTTGTGCTCGTTTGTACGTGCTTGTTCCTGGAGGTTTCACGTGCGCCCTCCCGGCCCTAGCACCCAAGGATGATGGGGCTCGACCCTGCAGTCCTTGTCATCCTTGGTCTTTTTCCACTTCGACTGTCCCCTCCACCCTTTCTTTTTCCTCTGTCTTTCCTCTCACTTTTTCTTTGTTTTTCCGCTGAGATATGCCCTTTAAATAGAGGCGAATCGGTTCTTCCTGAACTAAAAAAAAAAATATATATATATATCGAAACCTATGGTAAAATTATTGAATACCCGGTTAGGTTCATTGAATGCCAGGTTTGGTCCTCTGTACGCCCTTGACGATTGGTTAGGTTAAGTCGTGATATTTTTGTTAGCTTTAACGAAAAGGCTTTAGCTCAGACCAAGAAATTGCACTTCGAAAGAGGGGAAGAGAGACATACTGCCAAAAAGTACAAAAATATCAATGACAGATTGGAGAAAGTCATCCGTCAGTATAATGAAGATAAATTGACATTTCTTCGATCTATTGCTTATAATCTTCATACTTTTTGAGGCTTTCCTTTCCTTAACAAGTTTTAGCATTTTAAAATTTTAAATAATAATATTTTAATAAATAAATCCTTTTTTGTGAATTTTAGTTTTTTTCTCACTGGCAATATTCCGGCTGGCAATATTCTCACTGGCAATTTTCCCCACTGGCAATTTTCCCCACTGGCAATTTTTCGGCTGGCAATTTTCCGCCTGAAAATTTTCCGGCTGGCAATGTTCCTACTTCCGAACATGAGGCCTGTTAGTTCTATGAAACATGAACTGAAAAATGGAACCAAGTACTAAGTCAACAGTAACAGCCAGATGGAGTAACTAGGAGGTAACCGATTAATAAACCTGTGGGAATGAAAATCGGTATACAATGCAAGATTTAAAACTCTCTCAACCGCCCAGATGCCACTACAAACTTGAATACTTGGTCCATAGTGAAGTGTATCAATGGGGGAGAAAAACTATCCCCACCTAATAGGACTGATAAAGTAAAGTTCCTGACACCATATTGCAAAAGAGAGAATCTTAATTTTTTCCTTTGCCTAGTATAACATGGACAAAAAAGAAAGAAATGGGACAGTGTCTCTGGTAAATTACAACTAACACATAATGGGGAGAAAGCTAGTCCAATCCGGTGTAAGTAAGCCTGAAGGCCTACATGGCCAGAACGGAATCTAAATATTATAGAAGCTTTATAGTGGGAAGAAGGTACAGGCCAATTTCTTGTGCCCCAGGAAGGCTTAAACATTCCATAGAGAGTTGAGTGCCGTAATCTCTCCCATTGGGTTTTGTAATCATTTTGCACTGCCACTTTAGCTACTGCAAAACCCTCGCCTGGATGGAAATATAGCGAAGTTATAGCAGGGAGGGAATGAGCAGCCCTGGCCAGCGTATCAACCATCTCATTACCTGTAATTCCAACATGGCTCGGAACCCACTGGAAGGAAACCAGAATACCTGAAACAGAGAGGGTCTTCAGTAAAGAATGGATAGAAGTTGTTAAAGCCAGATATGTAGTGAGTGTGGGTGAGTTGATCAGGTGAAGAGAGGTCTGGGAGTCTGTAATTATTAGGACATTACAAGCATTACTTCTGGATACTAAAAAACACAATGCCTGTTGGATGGCAAATAACTCTGCTGCCTGTATACTATGATTGGGGGATAGTTTCCAGGAAAAACACCTTTTATGATTTGAAATGAAAACAGCTGATGAACAAGATGGTCCAGGCACATCTATCTTAGATCCATCAGTATAAATATACAAGTAATCTGGATACTTCTCTTCCAAGTATGCTGTGAAACACTGCACAATCACTTCTTTGGGGACAGGAGGTTCATATAAAAATGGGAGAGAGAGACAGGTTGGTACCAAATGCAATCTCCAAGGTGGGAAAGAAGGGAATACTGGAACTGTAAAAAATTTAAAATGTAATTGATACTTATTAAGAAGTCCAGTTGCTCTAAAGAAGAATGGCGGCTTATTTGCCACAGTCCAGTCCACTGCAAGGATCAAAGGATAATCCACCTCAAATGACTGACGTAAGGGGTGGGAAAATGGGGAAGCCAGAATATTGAAGTACTTCCTCAGTGTAGAGAGATCTCTATCATATTGAAGGGCATGGAGACCAGTCTCACCCTGCAGGGCAATAATAGGAGTTGATGGGCGGGCACCCAAAATAAGGCGCATGCCAGAATTATGCAATGTTTCCAGTTTCTTCTTCAAGGTGAAAGAGGCTGAATCATAAACAACATCAGCATACTTTATTTTTCCCAAGATAAATGATCGGTAAAAAGTGAGAAGCGTAGATCGATCTGCACCCCATCGATGAGAGGCAACAGATTTTAACGAGTTTAGACGTTTCATACAAGATGTTACCAGGTAGTTAATATGACAAGACCAAGTCAGTCTGGGGCTGTCAAGGACCACTCCCAAAAACTGGTAGGATGTGACCATAGCTACTGGGGTGTTACTAATTTGGATAATAGGATTCACTGAAACCTTTTGATGTGTAAAGAACATAATTTTTGATTTTTCTTGATTCAGGGAAAGACCCCAGGTTCTGCACCAAGATGAGAACTTATCTGTTGCTTTTTGCAACATCTGTTGGGCTTCTAAAGGGGTGTTAGCTGCCACATAGAAAGCTGTATCATCAGCAAACTCTGATGATTGAACTGGATCAATTGGCATATCGGAGAGATATGCTGTGAATAACAATGGACTAAGAACTGAACCCTGGGGTACACCCTTTTTAAAGGGGAAAGGTGTTGAGTAGACATCATTAATTAGCACCTGAAATGTGCGGTTAGACAAGAAGTTGTGCAACCATCTTAGTAAACGACCATGAATCCCCAAATCGCCTAACTTATAAAGTAGGCCAGTATGGGAGATGGTATCAAAAGCTCGACTGAGGTCAAAAAATATAACAAGAACATATTTTTTCCGTCGGAGAGCTTGGCGTATGAAAGTTTCCAACCTCAGAAGTTGATCCACTGTGCTTCTCTTCTTACGGAAACCACACTGCGAATCTCGAAAAATGACACGTTTCAAAAATCCATAGCAATCGCTGATGGACCATCCTCTCTAGTACTTTACCCAAGCAGGATAATAAGCATATGGGACGATATGAAGATGGACTTGAAGGGTTTTTCTGTGGTTTGAGGATAGGAATCATGATTGCCTGTTTCCATGATGAAGGATAGACCCCTGTGCTCAGGCTATCATTGAATGCTGATAATAGAAATGGCAAGTACTCCAATGGAAGATGACTAAGAAAATATTTATGTATATTATCCAGTCCCATTGCACCACCTCTTGTATGTTCACATTGCCTTAAGGAGAATTGTAATTCCTGCAATGTGAAGTCCAGGTTATAATCTTCATTGTAATCAAGAAATAAGGAAGACTGCATGTCCCTGCAAAATTCCTCATCTTCAATAACTGCTACAGTCCCAAAAAATGAATGGAAGAAGGCCCCCAAAACTTCTGCTTTGTCACGTACATCACTTACTATGGAACCATTTACAACAATAGGGTAAGTGAAGTGTGAATCTGTACCCTTAATGATTTTCCTAATTTGAGTCCAAACCTCAGTGGAAGGTGTAGTGAAACTGAGGTTTGAACAAAACCGACTCCATGAAATTCGCTTTGCCTGACGAATAGTACGACGAGCTATAGCAGTTGCCTTATTTAAGAGGATCTTATTATATTGAGTTGGGTGATGAGAATAAAAACGCCGAGCCCGACGGCGGGTGGCCACTGCCACACTGCAATCCTCTGTCCACCAGCATTTGTGGTATTTAGGAACAAAATTTCCTGTTGTCTTCTTCAGCGTAGAGGTACTTGTTTCCACTAATAAGGCTGTAAAGTGTTGTATTTTCTCATCTAAAGATCCTTCTATAGCAGGGGCATCCGGAAGTGCTCTAGACCAAATTCTCCAATCCATGTCACGTAGTTTCCAAGTTGGACGTCGTTTATGAGGAGTGGACACTGGTGAAATTTGCAGAGCAGTGAGGACAGGAAAGTGGTCACTACCCAGGCTTCCACCAATGTCCACAGCACAGTTAGGAGCAAACCTACCTCTACATAACGAGAGATCCAACGTTGAATAACTTCCATTATTAATGTTAAATCTTGTTGGGAGATCTACTGGAGTCACTAACACAAAATCCGAAGAAAGAATAAAATTAAATAAATTTAAGGCCGTTGGTGTTGGAGAACCTGACATACCTGTATCCCAAGCCCTGTGTCTACCATTAAAATCACCACAAATAAAAGCTTGTTGACCGAGTTGACCAGCATAGTGTTCAATTTCTATAGTGGTTAATGAAAGGTGTGGATTGTAAACCGTGAGTATATCTAAAGTACCCCTGTTTACTTTTAAAGATAAAGCAAGGACCTCAAGAACTCCCACTGGAAAGGGACGGAGAGGTAATGGTCGAAAGCACAAATCTGAACGAATCAGAAAGAGCAAACCCCCACCCCCTCGGCCAACCCTATCTGCTCTGATCTGAGTATAATTAATAAAAGTAGGCTGGAGTCTAGAGGTTAACCAGGTCTCACAAACTGCCACTAAATGGGGTTTTTTGGTGTAAATAAAAAATTTAAATTCTGACAAGTTAGATTGGAGACTGCGGGCATTCCACTGAGCAAACAAGAGGTTAGAAACCTTTGAATATGAAATGTTAAGTGGGTTTGCGAATTTGGACATGACGTTTCTGTTTGGGCGTAGGCTTAGGTTTCAGTTTATCAAGGAATTTTGTCAGCTGGTCAGTTTTGAGGTCAGTGTGAAAAGCGTCATTAAATAAAGAAACAAAATTGGATAATGTACTCAAAGTCTTCTTGGAGAGACTACTACCACTCTGAAGGGTGAAGCTGAATAAACTTAAACATAGAACTTTAATGATGTCTGATGACAGAGCCATAGGTCCAAAAGGGGTAGAGGGTTCAGGGACCACAGCCCTACCATCCACCCCCACCCCAGGTGGCCCCTGGGACATTGCCTTAGTCGAGCCAGGTCTTCCCTCACAACCCCACTCCAAGAATTCTGAAGGGGGGGAGAGGGATCCACCACATCCAAGCCTTGAGTCTCCTCTCTTGACACAATAGGTTTTGGTAGAACAGGAAAGTCGTTACTTTTAAATGTTCTTTCTGAAACTACAGTAGAGTCCTGATTTCGGAGAACAGATCTAGCTTCACTATAAGAGAGATTAGATGTAAGTTTGAGCCTCTCTATTTCCTGTGCTGTTCTAAAATAGGAACAGCCACTGAAGCTAGCTGTATGGGGACCTGAACAATTGGCACAAATTTTAGTAGTCTTTGGACAAGAGGAGACAACATGACTTCCAGAGCAATAAACACATCTCACTGTTTTTGACCTACAGGACTTAGCCATATGACCAAATACCTGGCACTTAAAACATTGAATTGGATGTGGAATAAACTGACGAACTCTATATGGTATATATGCTATATAGATCTTTACTGGAAGAACTTGTGCATTGAAAGAGACTTTAACCTGTTGAATTGGAACATATGTTGAACCTGTTCTTTTTGTAAGTCTACTGACAGTTGCTACTGGATAATCATTATGAATTAACTCATCCTTAATAGCTAGTAGATCTTCCTCCAAATCTATAGGTCCTATAACACCATGCACAATATGAGTATCGTTAACTAAAGAACAATCCACCTCCCATGGGCCCAACTTCCAGGGAGTTCCCAAAAACTGGGAGGGAAGGGCAGAGGTAGTTTTTATTTGCACCGTGCCAGAGCGTCTCTGGAAGACTGGTGCCTGCATACCCAAACCATGGAAAGGCGAATCCCTTAGTGCTATGCTAAAGGCCAAAGGTCTTGACGCAAAAGAGATATCTTGTTTCTTGGGAGTAATTCTATATAAAAAGGATGCCCTCACTGGGTCTGAGAGCTCTGAATCTATACGGGCCATAGGCGCAGTAGGAGGAGCCCGGCTAGGCCCAACATTATCTAGTCCCTGGAGACGAGATTGGGGAGAAACATCTCCTCCAACCACACCAGCTTCACAAGGCCCATCCACCTCTCTACTCCGAACCTTTGGTGGGGGGAACGCAAAGAAGGAGAATGAGCCCGAATAACTGATGGAGCAAGAGAGACATCCTCCTCTGAATCAGATTCATGCAACCTCTTACTTCGCAACCTCTCGAGGTCCGAACTGGCAGCCATATCGTAACCAGGTGAATCCCCAGAACTCAGGCTAGGCAAAAGCCCGAGCCGAGCCGAGGACCCCTAACACAATGGACCTATCCTATTCAGAGACTAGGAGGTTACAATTAAAAAGTGATAAAGTCTAAATCGTAATTAACAATCGCTAGAAGTTTTAAGTATGAATCTCAGTATATAAGCCTAGGCCTAATTGGCCAAGCCTTAGCCAGGCAAAGCCTGGCCCTTTGATGTGACACTTAGACTCCGCACTCAATGTAAGAAAAGTGGATTATTAAGTTTGGTGGTTACACAATCAGGGTATAAATGTATAACCAAGCTTAAACTAACTGGTTTCAGTAATCTAATTTAAACTCTTTGTTTCCAAGCAATTCTAGGTACATCCTATAACTACGAAGGTTAACCGAAAAGTCCGCAATAGGTGTTAGATTTGTACAGTGGCATATGAACATGTGTGTGAGTAAAGCAACCAAAATGCAGCCTTAAAAAGCAATGTTTGGGAAGAAACCGATGCTTGGATTGAATACCTCGGTACCTCATGATTTCTTAGAAAAGATTGATACAGGAACTGCGGAAGAGACCTTAAAAGAAATGTTAGAGCAAACACAACGAGAGGCAGAGGAAGCAGTACAGGAAACACAACGAGAGGCAGAGGAAGCAGTACAAGAAACACAACGAGAGGCAGAGGAAGCAGTACAGGAAACAACAAGAATCAGAGAAAGCAGTACAGGAAACGCAACAAGAATCAGAGAAAGCAGTACAGGAAACGCAACAAGAATCAGAGAAAGCAGTACAGGAAACGCAACAAGAATCAGAGAAAGCAGTACAGGAAACACAACAAGAATCAGAAAGCAGTACAGGAAACAGTACAGGAAACGCAACAAGAATCAGAGAAAGCAGTACAGGAAACACAACAAGAATCAGAGAAAGCAGTACAGGAAACACAAGAATCAGAGAAAGCAGTACAGGCAGTGATGGGCAGTATCTAGATACATGTATCGCCGATACGTATCGATCGATACTTTTGTATCGGTATTGGTATCGCTTTAGCTACTTGACAAAAGTATCGATTTATCGGTATCGCTAAGGTCAATTTTCTTAAATGTATCTAAAAAAATCGATGCTTCGATACATCGATACATTAATAAGAATTTTTAAATATTTAAATAGATGTTATAATATGACACTACTGAGTTATATTTATGAATATACATAAATAATAATATTAAATATTTATTTAATGACAGTACTACTCTACTGGTCACGTCACACAGTACGGCGCAACGTTTAAACACGTTTGTACTTGTGTTATTGAGATTAATTAACCATAATATAGAAACGCTCATAATATAGAAACGCTCATATAATATAGAAACGCTCATTGGTGTTGCAACACTATTGGCCACGCCCACTCGGTGTTGAGTTTAAACAGGTTCATACTTGTAACGCAGCGATTCCTCTTGGTCCCTCGAGGCATTTCTTATCAATCAGTCACTCATTAGTGTAATATTTTCAGTCATTCATGTATCCTACAAAATTAAAAAATACTTTCATTAAATAAAGCAATTGTTTTTATTTACATCTATAAAACCCATTAAAATGTCGTTGATTTTACTTACAGTGCGTACAAATTACTAGTATAAACAATAATATCTAATACCTACATATTAAATGAATAATTATAAAAATGTACCGGCGATGCATGTATCGGTATCGGTATCGCTTAAGACATCTAGAAAGTATCGGCGTATCGGTATCGCCTAAGACGTTCTTCATGTATCGATGTATCGGTATCGCCTAAGACGTTCTTCATGTATCGATGTATCGGTATCGCTTTAGCGATTTTCATGTATCGATGCCCATCAATGAGTACAGGAAACAACAAGAATCAGAAAGCAGTACAGGAAACGCAACAAGAATCACAGAAAGCAGTACAGGAAACAACCAGAGCCAGAGGAAACAGTAAAGGAAAGGCAACAAGAATCAGAGGAAGCAGTACAGGAAACGCAACAAGAATCAGAGGAAGCAGTACAGGAAACGCAACAAGAAGCAAAGGAAGCAGTACAGGAAACGCAACAAGAAGCAAAGGAAGCAGTACAGAAAACACAACGAGAGGAAGAGGAAATAGTACAGGAAACACAACGAGAGGCAGAGGAAATAGTACAGGAAACACAACGAGAGGCAGAGGAAATAGTACAGGAAACACAACGAGAGGCAGAGGAAATAGTACAGGAAACACAACGAGAGGCAGAGGAAATAGTACAGGAAACACAACGAGAGGCAGAGGAAATAGTACAGGAAACACAACGAGAGGCAGAGGAAATAGTACAGGAAACACAACGAGAGGCAGAGGAAATAGTACAGGAAACACAACGAGACGCACAGAAAGTAGTACAAGAGACAGTACAAGAGGCAGAGGAAGGAACACAACAGGAGAGCACATTTACAAGCATCAGCACCCTTGCGGCTACAAATCTTAAGAAACAAGCAGAACGAATGTTGAAAAGCTCAACTCTCAAATTGGCACAAGTGAATGTGAATGATAATGTACTCGTTCCAGTCTCTTCGTTTGACAGAGGGCGAGGAGATCCAGCAAATCTTATTGGTGTAGCAATCGAGAAGAAGAAAACGGGGTACATGATTGGCACAAGAGTAGGAACTCTGAACGGTTTCTTTGAAAGAAATCAATTAGAGCTAATAAAGTGTAGAGGAATTACGAAAGAAATGGTGCCAACTAATAAAATATCTATTCGGGAAGCAGTGCGGCTGGAATCAGTTGGTAGAGGTCAAGGTATTTGTAAGTGCTACTGCCAATCCACCCGTCTGACAAAAAGGTGTTCCTGCCTAAAAGCTGGAAACCTACATAACAGTTCATGCCATCCTTGTCATACGTGTAAAAATGCATCCGACTGAGATTGACACTCTCTGTACATTTATATTTCTGTATAGAACACACTTTGGTTTGGTTTGCTGGTACTCTGTTGTTTTCTCTATCTCAAATAAATTGTTTTTTCTCATAGTATATATAATATACAGGGTGTACATAAAGTCAGGATCTATTTTTGTGAAGCACTTGGAAATTATATGGAATTCAATCATAAAATGATAAAGTGGTAACATTTATTAAATAATTAAGAGTAGGATTCGACGTGACGCCCATCAGTATCCCTGCACAGCTCAAATCGTTCCGCAGCATTTCAAAACACATTCTGGAGCTTTTGCGGGGTTATGTTATCTGCAGCAGTTCGTATACGTCTAAGTAAGTTTTCAAGACTCGTAATCTTCGTCTGATAGACGTGCGATTTGATAAAGCCCCATGCAAAGAAATCTAAAGGGGTTAAATCTGGTGATCTCGCTGGCCAAGGTCTGTTGCTTCCGCGTCCGATCCAGCGATTTGGAAAACGTCCATTTAGATAATCCTGAACAATTTTGGCACAGTGACAAGGAGCACCATCATGTTGATAGACGACGGTACTAACAATCCTATCTCCAATCAGCTGAGGTTCAAGGAATTGCTGCAACATGTCCAGATAAATAAGCCCCGTAACTGTATCTTCAGCAAAGAAAAAAGGACCATAAACCTTAGATTTTGTTAAACCCATCCAGACATTAACTTTAGGTGAGTCTCTTTCCCAATTTTGGATGAAATCATTCGGTCTTTCATCTGCCCAAATTCGACAGTTTTGGCGATTTACTTTTCCACACGTATGGAAAGTGGCTTCATCACTAAAGAGAATGTTGTCCATTAAATTATCACTCCAGATTTGTTCTACGAGATCAGCACACACACCACTTCGTCGAGGGAAATCTTCCTCATGTAAATCATGTAAAACCTGCAAATGATAGCTTTTCTTCTGCAAATTAACTTTCAGAATTTTGTGCACAGATGACGTCGGGAGGCCGAGTCTGTGTGATGCAGCACGAACGGACGTACGTGGCTCCTCCGTGATAATTCCGCGTACTGCATTCACGGTAAGATCTGACATACACGGTCGTCCTGATCTTGCTTCATCATTTACAGATCCCGTTCGTTTAAATTTGTTCACCAATTTTCGTATTGTCTTGTCTACTGGCCCCGGCTTATGAAATCTCCTTCTAAACTTCTCTCTGATGTAATTGTATTTCTTTCCCTCGATTCGCCAAATTACTATTGCCACACGCTCTTCTGTATTCATTCTAAGGGCTTCTGAAAAGAAAAATAGAAAAAAATAATTATTTCACAAAAATAGATCCTGACTTTATGTACACCCTGTATATTGTTTCATTCTTTGCCTATTTCATGAAAAATGCAAACTGACATTGGCGACTTAACTGTCATTTCAGCCTTTGCGAAGTTCATGTAAAACGCAAACCAAAATTGCATATTTCATGAAAACTGCAGTTTCTGCTTATTTCATGAATTTGGCAAACGACCACCCGATTCCATGAAAAATGCAAATTTCTGCGTTTTACATGAAATGCGCAATTTCATGGATTGCGCGTAATATATATATATATATATATATATATATATATATATATATATAACGTAAAGAACGACGCTTGTATAGGAGAATATCCGCGCAAGATGAGGAGGAAGAACGAACAAATGAAAAAATGAGGTAACCACCCGGGAATCGAACCCGGGAGTAGTATAGCCGCAAAAGGTTAGAGTGCAAAAATGTTGCAAGTGATTACGTAATGTTGCAAAGGGGGTGGGGGTTGTTGCAAAGGGGGTGCAAAAAAAAATAAAAAAAAATAAAAAAAAAATAAAAAAATTAAAAAAAATACCCCAAAGGGCCCTTTGTTGCCAACCGGGGTTGCAAGGGGCATGCAACTTGGATGCGGAGTTCTCCCCCAAGCTATTCCCCCCAAAGGGCCAGAAAGGAGAGAAAGGAAGAGAGAAAGGAGGAGAGGTGTTCACCTGGCAGGAGCCAAGTGCATATTAAGACTTCAGCTGAGTAGGCGTTGTTTTATAGGCTCCTAATCAGTCAGTTGGCTGAATCAGTCAGTTGGCTGAGCCAAGGGGGGGAGGGGTACACCTGAAGGAGAGAGAGAGAGTAGTTGCCTTTGATTGCAAGGCATGCAACTTGGAGGCGGAGTTCTCCCCCAAGTTATTTTCGCTTACCTAACCTAAGAGGCCTCTAAGGGGTTTTCCCAAAGGGCCAGAAAGAGAAGGACCAGAGGTTCTTGCTCGGCTGGGAGCCGAGCTTGAATGATTCTTTCATCAGCTTCTCGGTCTTTTATAAACCTCTATTCTGGCTGAGTTGCCAGATAGCGCCATGTATTCAGTTGCCAGATAGCGCCATGTATTCCAGATAGCAAAAACCATATATTAATCATCCATTTAAATAGTGTACCACAATATATGACGGTAGATGAATCCAATTAAATTCTGTTTATTAAATAAATAATTTTTACACACCTAATTTTTATTATAAATATTTAAGTCACGAAACGAAATGAAAATTTATGAAACACACAGAGCCTCATTCCCCTGCGAAGAAAATTGAAAAAAACGAAATTTAAAGAAATTAATCAATTGAAATTAGCCAAAACACAATCCGCTATAACGGGTCGGGTCTCATTCCCCCCCAATCCCCTGCGAAGAAAATTGAAAAGAGCCGAAATCTAAATTACTTCTACAATGAAACACATTCTCAATGCGCTTACGAGGAAACATATATTAATCAAAATACCACAATATATTTATATAGTTAATCAATTGGAAGATTCAACCATATAAAATACAACAATATATTTATATAGTTAATCAATTGGAAGATTCATTTAAACACACGTTCCAATAAATCATTTATTTCCTATTTAAATACCGAAAAACGAAAGAAGAAACGAAGAAAATTGAAAAAAAAAAACCGAATTCTAAAGAAATTAATCAATTGAAATTAACCAAAACACAAGATCGTATTCTCAAATCTATACACACACACACACACACACACACACACGAGGAAAGGGATATCGACAATCTGGGTCAAAGCGGTTCACCTATTGCCAGAGGCGATTTTTTTTCTGAACATAATTACCTTTCTCCCAGACAGCTTGAACAAAACCTCTCTCGACTCCATTTCTTAGATATGCCCACAATATATATATATATATATATATATATATATATATATATATATAGAGAGAGAGAGAGAAAGAGAGAGAGTTTTGTTCAAATAACGAAATATGCTTGTATCTTTTGCCAGCAAATTCCATTCACGTAACCTAGATTTTTTCTATCACCCATAGTTTTCGAGAAAATAATATTTCCATTTACTCAGTTTTCCCAAAATATTATTTAAAATTAAGTGTACTAATTTAAATTTACTTTATTTTTTCCAGGTTAACTATACCCACAATTATAATAAATAATAATCGAATTACGGACGATTATTCGAACACAATTGTTCGAACACAATTGTTCGAACACAATTGTTCGAAAACAGTTGTTCGAAGCAACAATTATTCGACGTTATAATTGTTCGAATGAACAACCAACTAAACAAAATCTTATGCAAATACGAAGATGTAAATAAGAAGGTTAGCCTCTTCATTTAAACTATAACATTTATAGTGCTGCAGTTAAACCACCCTTAAAATGGCAGAGTTTGTTTCTAGTGAGAAAGGAAAGCCAATGCTCTTAGTGAATGGGTTTTTATATGTAAGAGACCTAACCTAACCTAACCATAATTTGCAACTATAGTTTACCTTGACTTTCATATGCTTCTATCCTGTTTTAGTAATAAAGATTTTTAACTTTGAATAACGTATGAATAAAGATTTTTAACTTTTAATGTTTTTAATACTTTTTGTTTTTCGAACTATGGTTTTCGAACATTTGTGTTCAAACAATTGTGTACAGGACCTGCATTGTCTAATCTGGGTCAAATCGGTTCACCTATTGCCAGAGGCGATTTTTTTTCTGAACATAATTACCTTTCTCCCAGACAGCTTGAACAAAACCTCTCTCGACTCCATTTCTTAGATATGCCCACATTATATATATATATATATATATATATATATATATATATATATATAGAGAGAGAGAGAGAGAGAGAGAGAGAGAGAGAGAGAGTTTTGTTCAAATAACGGAATATGCTTGTATCTTTTGCCAGCAAATTCCATTCACGTAACCTAGAATTTTCTATCACCCATAGTTTTCGAGAAAATAATATTTCCATTTACTCAGTTTTCCCAAAATATTATTTAAAATTAAGTGTACTAATTTAAATTTACTTTCTTTTTTCCAGGTTAACTATACCCACAATTATAATAAATAATAATCGAATTACGGACGATTGTTCGAACACAATGGTTCGAACACAATTTTTCGAAAACCATAGTTCGAAAAACAGTTGTTCGAAGCAACAATTATTCGACGTTATAATTGTTCGAATGAACAACCAACTAAATAAAATCTTAGTTGCCAAGACGCAAATACGAAGATGTAAATAAGAAGGTTAGCCTCTTCATTTAAACTATAACATTTATAGTGCTGCAGTTAAACCACCCTTAAAATGGCAGAGTTTGTTTCTAGTGAGAAAGGAAAGCCAATGCTCTTAGTGAATGGGTTTTTATATGTAAGAGACCTAACCTAACCTAACCATAATTTGCAACTATAGTTTACCTTGACTTTCATATGCTTCTATCCTGTTTTATTAATAAAGATTTTTAACTTTGAATAACGTATGAATAAAGATTTTTAACTTAATGTTTTTAATACTTTTTGTTTTTCGAACTATGGTTTTCGAACAATTGTGTTCAAACAATTGTGTACAGGACCTGCATTGTCTATAAGGGGAAACTCTGAGTAAATGGAAATATTATTTTTTCGAAAACTATGGGTGATAGAAAAATTCTGAAACCGGAATCAGTATCAAAAGTTCTATAAGAATCACCAAATAATTTTCGTTGTACCCTAGTGCAATTTCTCGCCGAATTGGAAAGGTTTTCACTCCGCCTTAGACCCACAGTTTAACGTGGAAACTGAATGCTTTTTTAAAAATATAATTAGGCTATATTTCTTTATATCCTCTCGATTACATTAGTGACTAATGATGCGGGAAACTCTGAGTAAATGGAAATATTATTTTCTCGAAAACTATGGGTGATAGAAAAATTCTGAAACCGGAATCAGTATCAAAAGTTCTATAAGAATCACCAAATAATTTTCGTTGTACCCTAGTGCAATTTCTCGCCGAATTGGAAAGGTTTTCACTCCGCCTTAGACCCACAGTTTAACGTGGAAACTGAATGCTTTTTTAAAAATATAATTAGGCTATATTTATAATTTCTTTATTATAAAATAAGTTAACAATTGAAATTATGTTAACACAAGAATTTGTGAAAACATTACTAATAACTTGTAAGTAAAAATAAAAATATAATATAAGGGACTACCATAGAAATGTAAGTGTCTATAATTTATTCACAAGAAACACGATTTTATATATATGTTACTCGTCCGGACCCGTTATAGCGGATTGGTACACATCATAGCTCCACCCAGCTACATCGGCAGCCAATCACTACGAACATCTGGTCTTTTGGGGCGGAGCTTGGCGATTGTGCATATAAAAGGGGATATTTTTCAGTTGGGAGTAACAGTAGCTATTTTCGCGTCAGTGAATAATCATTCCCTCCACCATGGACCTGTACGTCTCCCCAGATTTGTATGAAGAAAGTGATACTGCAGCATTAACGGCAATTAGTCTTTTCAATGCGATTGACCGTGATGAATTATTTCCAACGCAAACCGTTGAAGATATTTGCAGTGACGCTCCTTACAATCCGACGCAAGGGACTACCATAGAAATGTAAGTGTCTATAATTCGATTTTATATATATATGGAGAGTTGTAGTATCTCGTCAAATAGATACTCGCCAAAATTTTTTTATGGCAATCAATGTTATTTGGTTTTACTTCTTACCCCATTATGCTAAAATCGAAATTTTTTATGGCAATCAATGTTATTCCTCTTAAATGAACCAAAGATATCTTCACATAATGGGGCTCTGTCTGTATACTCTGTATATGTTTTAAAAGAATGAACATTATTCCTTTAAGGTCCGATGAGGATTTGACACGTGTTATACAATCTTTTGAAGAATCTCGTGTCATGAACACGGAGGATATACTGATCAGTCAGCAATGTCACACATCCTCCACCATGGACCTGTACGTCTCCCCGGAATTGTATGAAGAAAGTGACACTGCAGCATTAACCGCAATTAGTCTTTTTAACGCGATTGACCGTGATGAATTATTTCCAACGCAAACCGTTGAAGATATTTGCAGTGACGCTCCTTACAATCCGACGCAAGGGACTACCATAGAAATGTAAGTGTCTATAATTCGATTTTATATATATATGGAGAGTTGTAGTATCTCGTCAAATAGATACTCGCCAAAATTTTTTATGGCAATCAATGTTATTTGGTTTTACTTCTTACCCCCATTATGCTAAAATCGAAATTTTTTATGGCAATCAATGTTATTCCTCTTAAATGAACCAAAGATATCTTCACATAATGGGGATCTGTCTGTATACTCTGTATATGTTTTAAAAGAATGAACATTATTCCTTTAAGGTCCGATGAGGATTTGACACGTGTTATACAATCTTTTGAAGAATCTCGTGTCATGAATACGGAGGATATACTGATCAGTCAGCAATGTCACACCGAAATAATGTAAGTGTTTTTCGATCTTTTTAGGGTAAGACACAATATATTTTCATAAATTTATTAAATGAAAGAAATCAGTACAATAACCAACTACAGAATATATCGTTACAAATATACGAACAAAAACATTATACTATACAACGAGTACGTACAATTGGAAAACGGATTTTTATCTGTCTGCATACCATTTCATCGTTTCGGCGAGTGTGACACGGGTCAAATAAATTTAAAAAATTTATAAATTCTTTATCACATGACATATGCGTGAGAAATGAGACGCAGTACATTCCGCAAACATTACTAAAATATCCTTGTATACGAAATGGGTTCCATACAACTTCGGGAATATGTAACTGAGCGAGAAATTTTACAATAATAGGGTCACTCCAGGGTTGAGTACCGAGTGAATCAAAATAGTACAGGCGCTGTCTATTTTTAAAATAGACAGCGATCCAGTGAATCCCTTCATTACCGATGACATCTGTGTTCACAATAAGACTACCGCATTCTCGCGTACTTGGCAAACTCAATGTTTCATTCTTCGCAAACACGCCGATAAATTTGGAACGTGTGACTCTCCATTACTTTCTGAAGTGTATTAGCATCCATTTTAAAAGTCAGTGATAACGCTCCTAAATCTATCTACTTCTATTAGGGCTTGCGATTCGAGATATACTAGTACACTAATAGGAGCGTCTATAGGCTTGGCGAATTCCAGCCGCACTGAGATGTTTCCGCTCTGCTGTGGGGTTAAATGGGTATTTACGCTAGCAGATAAGTCAGGTGTAATGTCAAACGGATAAAGGTTAAATTGATCAATGAATTCTTCCTGCGTTACCCCATTACCAAGCTCATCACAATCACCTGCAATATGGGTCAGATTACTATAGGCTCTGGCACAAAGAGGTAACACAGCGTCTGATGAATAGTCCGTACCCATTGTTCCACCCAAAGCAGTGCCATTAACGTATAGAGTTATATTTTTAAGTCCGAAATTCTCGAATTTAAAGGCACTCTTTTTATATTTTCCATTCACCGAAGCATGGTCCTGCATGCCGATTAATATCCTTTTAGGAAGATTTCCCAGGGCAATGTTTTCTATCTGCTTCGATGCCAACCCTGCAGGAACCGTATATAGTTTGATTTGCACTCTGTTAATAGGATATTTCACTGTAGCGTTTAGTAAATTTTTCTCAATTTCTAGTTGTTTTGGTGAACTTAATTTCACTCGCCGTACGCGGAGGTATGTGTCCATAATGTGAACCACAACGGGCTTTGCACCCTCCTCTTGATCAGCAGCCAGATTTAAGCAGATCTCAGGACTCGTGCGGGTGAGCTTTATTTTCATATCCACCCCGTTGACAAGCAACTTCTCCTGGAAAGTGAAATCTGTGTGCAACCGTCCAAAACACTCGTATATTTTCTTTTTAGAATTTTTAAATTTGTCCTTTATACTATTTTCATCTTTAGTTTGATAATATCCCTCGGCACTTAAAAAGGTAGCCTTCGCTTCTTTGGAAAAGTTGAGGACATTTTCCAGATAGGCTCGTAGATGATAGTACCCCGTGCCTGCCGATATGTTGGTCTGATTTAAATATACGTCACACTGGTTGAATATGGAGTGCAGAAAGTTTGTTTCAGGGTATACAGCATATTTGTCATCGCAGACCGTTCCATCAGAATGGGCTATACGTAGCTTAGCGTACATGTGCACACAGCTTGGATCAAAAAAGTAAGGACCTGAGCTGGGTATCACGAATTCTATAGGTGCACTCGGGGAACTAATTGTGTTGAAGGGTTAATTGTAATAAAGTCACTGTGCTCAATAGAACTTGGGTTGGAGGTAGCTCAAAAGGGACAGCTCCGATTTACAGCATTGTGAACTACATGGGTGGATGAAGCGTGCCATGGCGAATAGTGACTCCTCTCTCGACAAGTGGTAAACAAACTATGATTCATGAGATCAATGTCCTCAGCTTATATCAGTCAAAAAAGTGGTCAACCATAGTTTCATTCGCTACAGCACTTCTTTTTGATAGCCTTTTACGTTTAATACCACGTGACCCCTTCTTCTTCCGGGCAGCCCGCTTCTTCTTCTTCCCGCCACCACGCATTTTTCTCTTTGCATCTTTGATGATTTCGTCCGTGTACGCTTTAAATGTTTTTTTAGAGCCTCTTTAGTTTAGCCCCGGCCAATATGTCTTCTGCAGTGCTAATACCTGATTGCAGCGCTTTCCTTCCAAGGTATCTGGCACCCCCTCTTCAGCAAAGAACAGCCGTACGTAGTATGGATGAAAAAATGGACCCAGTCCACTACCGCGCTGGTATCGCACCCCTCGATAGACGGTGAAAGGCTTTCTATCCATTATAACTCAGTGCGTCGAAAGTGTTGTAGCTTCACTGTTAAGCTCCCGTTACCGAATGGAAGTTTTCACCCTCAATCGTTCTTATATATATTGAGATATTGGTTATTAAATTAGTTGCGGACATTCACATAATGGGGTCTGTCATATGTAATACTCAAACTCCTTCCTCTATGGTTGGGGATGTGAGCAATGCGCAGCAGGCGTGCCTGGGTATCCCCAAAAACTGGTGCTCCACTATATTACTGTAAATATAGCACATGTCTGGGGACCTTTCAGCAATTTCTCCATCTTCAATTGATACATTAATCTGGAGAGGTCATGCTGTGTCTCGTGAAATGTGTCTCTTTGGAAGGCTGCGCTATATCGGCCATTGGCTAGAATTTGGAACTTTCTATGGTCTTTAATACGTCTGTTAGTCTTTGATTTTAGGATTAGTGTATGTGCAGGGTTGTTTACGATTTCGTATACTAAATCATTCGTAAGGTTTGAGTTTCTTAAACTCACGTTTAAGCCTCTCACAACATCCTCGGCCGAACCATATTGACCCGGTCCTAGTCTTACTTCTGTACTGTAATACCGTGCAATCTTAGTCCGAGCGATGCGCATAGTTTCATCCATAGCTACCCCAGCTTTTTCACACTCGTCAATGTCTCTAAGAATCGTAAAAACGGTTTCTTTATGTTCAATATTTAAAAAGATGTCCAGCTGAATTTCGCATATCCCCACCTCATACGAATCACGACCCAATTCAATGTGCTTGTGGAGTTCTGTTACAAAGTTGGCTAGTGTGTTGTTAGGGTGTACAGACAGGGACGAGGAGGACGGGAGTGTGACGTAGAAATGGTTAGGAGCCATGTTGCATACTATTTAAGCTTCATTATTGCATCAGCTTTTATATAGGTGTTGAAGCTTTCTGGGTACCCTAGCCATTTCACCAGGTACGTTTTTCTCTTTCCTGAACCTTTGCTTCCTAAAATTTTCTCAATTTTAAACACATTTTTTCCTAAATTAAACGCAACTTTCTGCAATTCCTCGCGGTAAAAGCCTCCTGAGATTTCTTCTCCATTCAAATCTTCAATGTAATACATCATTATCTCACCTTTAGGTCTCATAGCCCTAACTTTAAAAATCTCGCGTGTCCATCCTTGCTCAAAACCCTTTGCGAATTTGTTCCCCGAACGGACAGCCTTACATAATCATTGATTTTGAAGCGCGCAGAGTGTGGTGGTGGTGGTGGTGATCCATCTCTCCTCGGGAGCGTACCTCTTTCTAAAACTTCGTTAGGTGTGTCCCAATCGTGCGATGGTGTGAGCGGTTGTAGGATGACGCCAATGATTCCAGAATGTCTAGAAATCTGTATGTGTTTTTATGTGTAAAATAACGGTGCATGCGTTCCTTTATGGTGCGCTGAACTCTTTCAGCTAAAGAAGCCTTATGTATAGAATTGGTTGTGTAATAGCTGATATTAAACTCTGTCAACATGTTCTGAAAAGCACGGCCTATAAATTCCTTCCCCATATCCGTACAAAAATAGCCAGGACCCTGTTTTCTTTTAACATTAGCGTTTTGGTGGCTTTAGCAACTGTTTCAGGTGATTTATTTTTCAGAGGAACTAGCCACAGATATCTAGAGAACACGTCTATTATGAATAGAATGTAGCGGTAACCATCGTTATACAGAGAATATCTTTGCATGTCTGTTAAATCTGCTTGCCAAATAGAATCAATCGAGGAAGCCGTTGTCTTGGCTGTTTTAAACCTTTTTCTCACAGGCTTATGAAGCGTATAAGCGTCCTGCTCCCTCAAAAATCTTTCAACATCTTTTTTTCCTACTCCGTAAACACTTCTGTACAGTCTATCTACGCCGCCGTAAGAGGATGGGGTAGAAATGTCATAATAGCGTTTAGTTAATACGTTAGCCATTTGCGTATTTTAGATGCACGTGGGTAGGGTTGGTTTAACCTTCTTGCTCCTCTTCAAAGGTGTTACCGCCGGGGGTGACGGCGCCTTCAATTGTGTCACAGGCGTGCATGTTCCAAGTCTTTTAACCTGTTCAGATTTCCTATCAACGTTTTAGGGACATTTATTTGTTGTAGTCTTGCTTTAATATGCTTCCATCCTGATGGTGATGGCCTATCCCACTTTCTCACCAGATCATGGACAATGTCTACGATATTCGATCCCTGTACCTTTGATCCTTCCACAATGATCTCCCCTGTATCGGTCCATTGTATGGCGGGATCCTCATTCAATAGATTATAAAGACTTAAGCCTTTACTCCTCAATGTATGTGGGAGGGTACTTTTTAATACATGTTCGATATGTTGTGTGGCTAATCTTTTTGGTTGGTCAGCTGTATCGTCGGGCTCAGATCCTATGTCGCCATGTCCATCGTCCCCCGTGCTGTGCCTAATAACCCCAGGAATCTCTGTAGGGCTCTTATAATTTTCGTACTCGTGAAGAAATTTCTGCAGAGCTTCTTGGTATAAGATTCTTTTCTCATCAGGTGTTTTTTCACTGTTTAATAGGGCTAGCAATTCGCTTTCCAGTCTTTTAAGTCTGCTTTTACGGGGATCTAGATACGTGTCTGGATTTCTTTGCAGTGAAGCGTACACATCGTGGGGAATCACTACCACTTTCTTCATTATATTAATCTAGTCAGTAAAGGACCCAAAACTGAAAATAAGATGGGGAGAAATGACCCTCCTGTTTGTACAATAATTCGTTTTTTCTTCGCTACAGTTTGACTTTTACGAGCGAGTGCACGTATTATGTTCTTGTAGCGGTGTAGGCGAGCCTTCTGAGGGGTTTTCATTGATACATTGTAATTTATAACGTTAAGACAGATTTCACAGATGCATTTTAAAAAGTCGGCGTCGATATTTTTAATAAACATCTGCTGCAATGCCCGGGGCAGTCGATGATAGATTTTTATTAATTCACGGTATTTCTTTAGTCTCTGTCATTCTGGAATATACACCGTTTCAGGCTCGTTTGGAAATATATTCGTTCGCAGAAGCACTCTAAACGTGTTTCGCGGATGAAGGTCGCAAAGCAAATATCCGTAACGCGTGCTTGTAGCTTCTTTATAAACTTCCAAAAACTCCTTACGCTGATTCAGGAACATTTGATTGGCTAATACCCCAATTTGTGATACATCTCTACGTTGCGCGAATAAGACTAGATATTGCGTATTTAACGACACATCGCGCATGTATCTATTTTTGAAAAATAGATTCTGATTGATGAAAACACGCTTATGTTAAGATGGTGGGAGAATACTGTAAATGTCTCGGCAAACGTTTTATCCATCTCCAACATGAGATCGTCAATTACAATGATTGTATGTTCATTTCCCTTTAACGAATTAACGTCATATACGCCTTTGTGGAACAAAATATCATCTTGGTACTCGTTGAACACTGATTGATACGTCGAATAGCACCATATAACTTTATGCACAAATTTCGAGAACATCTCTCCCTTTTCTTTAATGATTTTAAGCATAAACACAGTTTTACCACATCCTGTAGGTCCAGATATAATACATGTGGATGGGCTCGTGAATCTGAATTTTTCTACAGAGTCCATTTCTAACACGTCACACTCCTAAGTGGGTCATTTACAAAATATTACAAATTTTGAGTGCTGTTTCTTATATTTTGCTTTCTTCTCCCACAGAACCGTGAATGACGATGAGGTAGAGCACCCCATCATTGACATTACGGATGACCTCGACGACAGTGTAGTTGTGATCTCCTCCCCTGCCAACGAACCCTCACCAGCGATACCGGTAGCACGTCCAAAGCGGAGGTATGAGAACCCCACGTCAGGTATAAAGCGCCCGAAATACGCGCCTGTTGCACCATTAATAGGTCCCCAACCCTCAACCTCTTACGCAACAAGCCCCCCAGCAGCACCTCCCGCTAATATATCCCCTTATTCATCCGCCGCCCCCCGTTCTGTTAAGTCTACAATAATAGATCCCCAACCCTCAACCTCCTACGCAACATGCCCCCCAGCAGCACCTTCCGCTAATATATCCACTAATTCATCTGCCGCCCCCCGTTCTGCTGAGGATGATATAACGATCGAATTGGTGCGATCCGCAGCCCCACCCCAGCCTTGACTAGAAATCGGTATAGAGTCAGGGTCGACCCTAGAGCCATGTATAGCAATGGAATTGAGCGCGGGCTACGCCGGGTTGTATAGCGTATTATAGAGTTTGCTCTTCAGAATCGCGACGAGCGTGAAGTCAGGACGTGTCTGTCCTTTGGATTCGGGTCAGATGACGGTGATGTAGACGATTATTGGGTGATAGTGCCATTTAGACGTTTGGCGGCTGAAGATGTAGAATATATATTAGGACGTATAATGCAAACCGCCCAAAGTAGTATAGCCTTTAATATGGACAACTTCACGGTAAATATTGACCGTGTATTCCGTGTTGCGGGTCATAGTGCCATACCGTATACTCTTAACTTCAATTCTCCGATTAATTATTTACCGAAAGCATATAAACGTCGATCGTGGTTGCGGCTTTATAGCAGTACTCTTAGCACGTATGTTTACTGTACAAAATACACAGGCCACAAAAATTTGGTTGCCTACGGTCGTGGAGCGTGCCCGTAAACTAGCTGTAGACTGTGAACTTGAATTTGACTGTAATATGGGTCCTGAAGAGTTGAGAAGGGTAGAACAGGAAATGAATGTCCGCATAGTTGTATTTGGGTTGGATGATCGTCGTAGGACTGTGTATGTTTTTAAAAGCTGTGTGAGAGATCGTACAAGACCCCTACTTATTTTAGGATTGTCAGGGACAACGTATCTTCCCATCCGTAATATAAGGTGGCTTTACGCGAGTTATGCCAAAAGTCGAAAATATGGGAGACATCATGATTTGTGTAAGGGGTGCCTCGAGTTTGCGGATGATATTGTGCGACATTGTAAAGAATGTCACATGGTATGTGAGCAGTGTAAAAGCACCAAATGTGAAAGCCGTGTAGTTGACGCTGAGAAGAGAGACTGTGATGTGTGTAGACGCACATTTTTCAATAATAGCTGTTTTGATTTCCATAAATCAATTGGCACGTGCAGGAAAATGAGAATCTGTGAATGTGGTATGTTTCACACAATGGATAATTGGGGAAAATTTAAGCACAAGTGTGACGTAATTCACTGTCCTACATGCCAGGAGGAATATAAGGCGGATGGAGTAAAGCATGTATGTTATATGAAAGATGCTAAGCCTAAAAATAACCCTTGTATAACTGTGTACTACGATATAGAAACATATACGAACGCTGGAACCAAAGAGGTAATTCCACATTTACTTGTGAGCCAGACCATCTGTGATGAGTGTATGGGTATCGAATGTGACGAGTGCCCCAAATGTGGTAAACGGACAAACGTTTTTAGAACGAATGTCCGCGATAGTCCTGTGAAACTATTTGTGTCCTATATTGTCAAGTTAGCCGACAAGTTCAAAAAAATGACTGTGTATATTCTCGCCCATAACGGGGCAAAGTTTGACACGCAGTTCCTTTATAAGGAGTTGCTTGAACACGAATCCTCTGAGATATTTACAGGTGATCCATTGAAAAGAGGCAACAAATTAATACAGATGCAGATAAGAGGCAATGTACAATTTAAATATACTTTATTATTCACACTTTGTAAATTAGCAAAGCTACCCAAGGTGATGGGAGTAGCAGCTGAAGTTTCCAAAGGATACTTCCCTTACACTTTCCTCACCAGCGAGACTTTAAACTACGTACGCCCACCACCGCCCAAACATTATTTTGACTGTATGGATGAACGTGAAGACTTTGATCGATACTACAACAGTTTTAATGAAAGTAACCCTTATAATATAGCTGATGAATGTGAGCGTTATTGCGTGAACGATGTGCGCGTGCTTAGAGTATGTTTCCAGGCCTTTAGAAGGATGTACATAGCCCGTTTCAAATGCGATCCGCTGCAAGTCGCAACCACCATCGCATCATTATGTTTTACGGTGTTCAAGAATAACTTCATGCCTAAAGACACCTTAGCCATTATTCACCGAAACAACCCCCGCAGTTACGGACACAAGGCTATTTACTGGCTCATACACCTACAGCAACAGACAGGTGTATACATAAAGCACGCCCGCAACACGGGTGAAGTACTCATTAAGATTAATGGACGTGTTTTTTGGGTTGATGGGTTAAGTGAAAACTGTGTCACTGGTGTGAAGACTGTGTACTCCTTTAACGGTTGCTGGTGGCATGGATGCCCCCGTCCTGAGTGCGGAATCGCTGGAGATATCCACGGTAGGTCTCCTGCCGACTGTCTTGCATCGACCCGCACCCGCGATCAACTTATAGGATCACAGTTCACTCACAAATTCTTGTGGGAGCATGAATATGATGCACGGATGGAGACAGACGAGATGTACCGTGAGGAAATAAACACGATCAAGCGTTCAATGGTGCTGGATCCTCTCAAATGTGGTGATAGCTTGTTTGGAGGACGTACAAATCCTTTCAGACTATACTTTCCACCTACGGAGGGCGTGAAGCTCCATTACTACGATTTCTGTTCTTTATACCCATACGTGACGAAGAGCAATCCGTACCCCGTGGGCGCTCCTGAGAAACTGGTGGGACCTAGCCTACCCTCCATCAATGAATTTTCAAAAAATTTGAATGATCGTTACTTTGGGCTCTCTTTCGTAGACGTACTCCCCCCACGCAATTTATGGATGCCGATCTTACCTGTCGTTATCGACGACAAGCTCATGTTTCCCCTGTGCGTGAAGTGCGCGGAAGAGGATAACGGCGATTGTAACCATATACCCCACCAGCGTAAGATCAGAGGCGTATATACAAGTCCTGAGCTGGCCCTAGCCGTACGCCATGGTTATAGAATACTGAAGATACATGAGGTGTGGAGGTTTCAGAAGCTACCCAACCTTTTCACACCATATATAAACGCCTTTTTGAAGGATAAGGTTGAGGCATCAGGGTATCCGCGAGGAGTTGATACCGAAGATGAAAAGTCTGCCTATATTCAACGTTACCGCGACCGCGAAGGTATACAACTTGATCGTGTCCAAATTGTAAAGAATCCTGGCAAGCGCTTTAGTGCAAAGTTGTGTCTAAACAGTCTATGGGGAAAATTTGCGCAGAATACCGGCAGAGGGAGCATTCATTTGGCGCAAAGTTATAGCGATGTCTGGGATTATGCCAATGCTCCCGATAAAGAGGTCATGGAGATCGTGAATGTAGGTAATACTTACATAATAAAGTACAACAACACTGAATTTGCCACAGATACCTCAAGGGTTACAAACATACCTGTGGCCAGCTTCACAACAGCCTACGCCCGTATAAAACTTTGGGGTCTATTGCATTCTCTTGGTCGGAGAGTATTGTACGCCGATACAGATAGCGTGATATTCACAGAGAGGGAGGGTGAATACATGCCCGCTATTGGGAGTTCCTCGGCGAGCTCACTGATGAGATCAAGGATGAGTATGGGGACAACGCATACGCCGACTCTTTTGTCTCAACAGGACCTAAGACTTATGGGGTACGGGTCAGGGTGGGGGAGGAAATGAAATATATCGTGAAGGCAAAGGGTATTACGCTCAACCATGCGAATCGGCGGGTTGTTAACTTTGAATCGTTGAAGGATCTAGTATGTTTGGACGATGATGGGCGAACAACCTCCCCAACTAATTATAGGCACCCACAATTTTCGGGCGCAGAAGCTGGGGGGCGTGAAGGAACTTAGGGGTACGAAGGTGTGCCGTAACACCTATAGGAAACGTTACCAGTTACCTGGTACCTATGATACCGTACCCTTTGGATACCAAAACGATTGATGCTTCTATTGTTAACTGACACGTATTTGTCTTGTATATAATCGTATCTATTGATTTATTACACGTATTTGTAAATATATATATAACTTGAATATCTCGTTTATTAAATCGTATTTGTAAAGTATCTATTGATTTATTACACGTATTTGTAAATATATATATATATATATATATATATATATAACTTGAATATCTCGTTTATTAAATCGTATTTGTAAATATATATAACTTGAATATCTCGTTTATTAAATAAATCATGTTTCAATTAGCGTTTCACTTTCTCCTTTGTGTGTGTGTGTGCACAGGTGAAAATTCTAAGCTCCGCCCACTGTAAGACCGTGAGTCATGCTACTATCTGGGATTCCCTGCGTGGTCAGTCGCCTGCAGTAAGCCCGAGAGATCAGACGTGTATTCAGATCAGACGTGTATTCAAATGGCTGCCTTTAATATTGCTTGTACAACGTTTATGAAATGGTATTCAGCAAAGTGTCAGGATGTGGTGGATACCGAAAAACTTCCTATTCCTCCCTCCTATACCTCTTTTAAAAACACATTGGATTGTGCGAAGTTCCAAGATGTACAAATACTCTACGGATGTTCTGGTGAGACCGTTGAAGGCTTTCCTTGCACAGACGATGTGCTGAAGTATACTGCAGAGCTAAACTTTACAAAGTTTCACATACACCGTGAAGTAAAAGAAACAACGCGTGCAGAAGAGAAGCAGCAGGTATGGATAATGAGTCTTGCGGATGGGTGGTGTGACAAGCGGTATTACGTCATGCTACACCATGTCGATTACTCATACCCTACGACTGAAAATGTGAATCTCGTGATCATGGACGATCTTAAGTATTTTTATCACTATATTAACGTATATCATGATGAGGTTCGTAGTGAGGTTGTGGCTAGTGCCCTGCGTGAGTTTTTAACAGACTTTAGAGACGAGTATCGTTTGATGGGCAGAAAGGAAAAATATGAGCATATGTTCCTCTCAAATAGTGCGCCGGAGTGTGAAGATGTTTAGTAAAACATAAAATGTTCCTAGTTCTTATCCTGAGGTAAAATGTCTGATGCGTAGGCTGGTAGTGATGAAATTAATTCTTGTACCGGAAAAACAAATATGTACAACAATTCGGTATGACTCGCGGATCATACGAACAAGCCCATTCACGTATCATCGAGTCAACCGCCCGTCGAACCGTTCCCGCCTACCTGCGTGCCTCACACGGCTCATAGTTATCTCAGAGCTTGAACCGAGTGGACGTGCGCTCCTCGAATACGATGGAACTTCCTTTGAGCAGCATTCTCAACGCCTCGTACGATGTGTCCGTGACGAAATCGTTGCGCGTGTTCAGGCGTAATTCCGGTACCGTTAGCTATGTACTGGAAACGGAATGTAGACAAACAAACAAACGGGTTTATTTAAGTGTCGAGGAGATGAATAGAATCTTCGTGATAGTTGAGAAGTGGAGTGAAGATCGTTATAAAATACCTGCTAACGTAGGTACAAGAAGAGAGCAGATTAGTGACGCACCCTCATACGCCGTTGTATGTACGTTGTGTATAAATAACGATCGGCCGTGCATTGATATACGGCTGATGTGGAAGAATGCTTCTGATAATAACGCGCTTGTTCTTACGCGAAACCGTTTCACCCTCGACAGAATGTTTGAAATCGTCGGATTCCGTAAGCTGAAAGCATGGGCGCCCGCAGGTAGGGGCAAGGGGGGCGCTTGCCCCCCTGGAAATGCCAAGAAAATATATTAAATATTTTCTAAGAAAATATTTATATCCTAAACTTGCTGAAAAGTATCCAAATGCCTCCTAAAGGGTGAATTTTTTTATTTGTGTGCATGATAAAAGGTTGCTACCTTTTTATTTGTTCACCGGGAGAAAATCAACTCCAACAAAACTGATTTTATGGAAAAGGTTGTTCATAATTTTGGTAGTGACCGCAGACGACTACAATTCCTATTCAAATGAGCAGTGTAGGTGATGCTCGAAACACCGTTTTCAAATTAGGTACATTTACTTCAGTGTGCTTTTTTCTTCATTCTGTCATGTTTCTGTTATAAATAAAATAAATGATTGTTATCATGTGCATTGTATGTATATATAATATATATTTGCATTTTCCATTACAGAAAATGCAACACTAAACTTGCTTAGAATCAGAGCTGGGCAATAAATACATTGAATGTATTTAAATACTAAATACTAAATACATGGGAGAAATGTATTTAAATACTAAATACTAAATACATTTTACGAATGTATTTAGATACTAAATACAAAATACATCAATTGTATTTAAATACATTTGTAAATACATTTTAAATACATACAAATTTTAACATATGCATTCACTAATTCACTAAGCCATGACACGCACACGATAAAGAAATCAACCGCTTTCGACTAAGAGTGGCACACAACTGATTGAACTGACACGTTAAAACATGAACCATGCTGTACTACACTGTCGACATGTCGTACTGTGCTAGTACAGAACGTGTATTAAACCAGTAAAAGTATTTACATTTTTATATTTTGAGTATTTAAATACATTGTATTTAAATACTCATTAAAGTATTTAAATACTGTATTTAAATACATGAAAAACAATGTATTTATAAATACAGTTCTAAATACACAAATGTATTTAAATACGTATTTAAATACAAATGTATTTAAATACTGCCCAGCTCTGCTTAGAATTAACCTGCTGGTTCCTAAGGGGTCAAAAGTTTTTTGCTTGCTCCGGTCCCTACCTATTAATACATTAAATTTTGCCCCCCCTTGGAAAAAATCCTGCGGGCGCCCATGGCTGAAACCTATATTAGACGCGCGTTACGGATATGCTTTATTTTGATACAGTACTTGAATACGCATACACCGCTCTGCTCGATGGGTTTACCGAGTGTAGGACTGGTGAGAATGGTCTAGTGCTGGATGTTTATTTAAAAAGTTTAGACTCTTTGAAATACCATGAACTTTGGTACAAAGCAATTGATCGGTACAAGGCTGAGCTCACCTACATCGTTCACCCTGAAGAACTATTTCTTTATATAACGCGCAGTTGTCGTAACGATTTAGAAGATTATTTCAATTGCCGTTATGTTGAGTGAGTTCACGATTGAAAAGCTCGAGTCGGTAGAAATAAACCCTCGATTGGAAAAGCGTGTTTATAAACTTGTGTTTAATAATGTAGCTAACGATGAACTCTTTGTGCGTGCTTTTGATTGTATTCTAGACGTATTTAAAGATGACTTACCAACCGGTTGTAAAGTGGGAACAAAAATAGTACTGAACGATATGAAAGCCCTTCATATCGAATACAGGTTTCCTTATACTTTAAGCGGTGAAATATTATTAAGCCGCATATACTGCGTAATGCAGAGCAATAATGATGTAATTGTAAACTCGATTAAGACCGAGTTTAGTATTTTGAAAAAAAAGTGAAATGTATTTATATATTTTGCGTGATATTTCTCCTGTACTGTTATGATTATATACATATTTTCTATTATTATTGAAATGTATATTTATTTCTATTTGAAATGTATATTTTATTTCATATACTGTATATCGCCATAATTGTGTGTATATATTTCCTGTACTGTTATGATTATATGCATATTCCTCAATTATTATTGAAATGTATATTTATTTTCTATATATTTATAATAAACAGAATGATGCAATGTTGTTTTACTTAATTATATCATGTTACGCCTTCTAAACCTACTACCGGTATTCTAAACCAACTTTTAAGAAATATAATAATGTATACAATGGTATCGCTAAAAAGTGGTATCTGGCAACTCAAGCCATTTACGCCTTCTAAGCCAACTGGCTGATTAGGAGTCTATAATAATGTATACAATGGTATTGCTAAAAAGTGGTATCTGGCAACTCAGGCCATTTACGCCTTCTAAGCCAACTGGCTGATTAGGAGTCTATAATAATGTATACAATGGTATTGCTAAAAAGTGGTATCTGGCAACTCAAGCCATTTACGCCTTCTAAGCCAACTGGCTGATTAGTCGTATATAATAATGTATACAATGGTATCGCTAAAAAGTGGTATCTGGCAACTCAGTCTTCGATTAGAATTAAATATAGGGTGAACCAAATGTAGGTGGACAGTAAATGATAACGTTTATTTTGAGAATACATATTTAATTTTTTTGTATACTATAATACAAAATAAAATTTTAATAAATTTAGTTATAATATTTAATATAATATACAGTAACACAAACACCATAGTTATAATGAACACCATAGTTATAATATAATATAACACAAACCGTATTCAACCTACTGTCCACCTACTTTTGGTTCACCGTGTATATAGCGAATACATGGCGCTATCTGGCAACTCAAGCCATTTACGCCTTCTAAGCCAACTGGCTGATTAGGAGCCTATAAAACAACGCCTACTCGGCTGGTCTTAATATGCACTTGGCTCCTGCCAGGTGAACACCTCTCCTCCTTTCTCTCCTTTCTGGCCCTTTGGGGGGAATAGCTTGGGGGAGAACTCCGCCTCCAAGTTGCATGCCCCTTGCAACCCCGGTTGGCAACAAAGGGCCCTTTGGGGTATTTTTTTGCAACACCCCCCCACCCCCTTTGCAACATTACGTAATCACTTGCACTCTAACCTTTTGAGGCTATACTACTCCCGGGATCTTCCGATTGCCGGTCAGATATGATAACCATTACACCATGGGCCTCACTCGATCAGAAGTCGTAATTCTCCTACATACGCGCAGAAACCAATGTCCCAAGGGGGCACCTCTCGCATGCCGTACATTATATACATTTCAACTGCAAACACGCAGTATAATTAACGTAAAGAACGACGCTTGTATAGGAGAATATTCCGCGCAAGACGAGGAGGGAGAACGAACAAATGAAAAAATGAGGTAACCACCCGGGAATCGAACCCGGGATCTTCCGATTGCCGGTTAGATATGATAACCATTACACCATGGGCCTCACTCGATCAGAAGTTGTTCTCCCTCCTCATCTTGCGCGGAATATTCTCCTATACAAGCGTCGTTCTTTACGTTAATTATACTGCGTGTTTGCAGTTGAAATATATATATATATATATATATATATATATATATATATATATATACCGTATTTGACGGCTTACAAGACGATGCGCCGTGAAAGACGCACCTTAATTTTGGAAAGGTAAATTCAAGAAAAAAAGTTTTTGATGCACTTTATTGTTAATACAATGGATATGTAAAATTCAATAAAAAGAAAAGCCAATAAAGAAAGATAATATGATTATTACTTATTATTTGTTATTAATCAATTAATTAATTGATGTGCTGTATTGCCACTTTCGGCTTCTAAGACGCAGGGCGATTTTTTAAGGTATTTATAAGGAAAAAAAGTGCGTCTTATAAGCCGACAAATACGGTATATATATATAATACAATCACCTGAAGATCAGGGCCCCCAGCCTTCTTTAGTTAGCTTTATAAGGCTAACTAACGAAAATATCAGACCTAACCTAACCAATCGTCAAGGGCGTACAGTTGACCTAACAATTGGTTAGGTTAGGTCGTGATATTTTCGTTAGTTAGCCTTATAAGGCTAACTAAAGAAGGCTGGGAGCCCTAATCTTCAGGTGATCATATATATATATATATATATATATATATACACAGTATAATGTAAAAAACGACGCTTGTTTAGAAGAGTGTCCGCACAAGAAGAGGAAAGAAAACGAGCAGTGAAAAATGAGGCACCTCCCGGGAATCGAACCCGGAGTAATCCGATTTCCAGTCAGATATGATAACCACTACACCAAAGTCCTCGACTAATCAGAACTCGTAATTCTCTTACATCCGAGCGGAATCGAATGCCCTTTTGAGGGGGCACCTTCTCATGCCGTATATATATATATATATATATATATATATATATATATATATATATATATATATGCCTCCTCAAAAGGGCATTCGATTCCGCTCGTATGTAGGAGAATTACGAGTTCTGATTAATCGAAGACCTTGGTGTAGTAGTTATCATATCTAACTGGCAATCGGATTATTCCGGGTTCGATTCCCGGGAGGTGCCTCATTTTTCATTGTTCGTTTTCTCTCCTCTTCTTGTACGGACACTCTTCTAAACAAGCGTCGTTTTTTACATTAATTATACTGTCTCGTTTGCAGTTAAAAAAATATAATATAATATATATATACAGTATATTATATATATAAACCAGTACATTTCATGTACTGTTTCTCACAAAAATAATGAGGAGTCTCACCATAACCAAAATTAAATGACACAAAATTAAATGTAACAATGTCATAGTTTAGCTTGTTGAATTTTGTATTTCAAATACTCTTCATAAATTAATATACTGAACATATGACACACAACTGTCAAGAAAACCCAAGCATGACAAACATGTGAAAGAAAGACAAAATACTAAGAAAGCTTCGTAAAAAAAGTATCTAAAGTGCTTATGAATTGGTTTCTGAGGTGACGTGTGTCTATATATATGTATATAGTCTAAAAGTCACTGAAGGGAAAAGTCACTAAAAGAAAGCTGAATGGCAACACAAAAAGATAACCAGCGGAACGCAGTCTCTTTGGTCAATGGGCTGGCTAAACCAGCATGTGTTTTTGTATCTGACTAAATCGTTGGTGCTAAGTTAATTTGGTGATGCTTCTAAAGTGGCTAAAGGAAAATTTGAAGTTGTCTAATTATTATATCAGTTAGGGGTAATGTCTATACTGCATGGGTGGCCAAGTTTCCTGGATCCAAGAGCCACATACGACGTTTTCCAGATGTACGAGAGCCGCAAAATATTTTAAAAAGAATTTAATTATTAAAAACATATACATATAGTTATACTCACATTATTAAATTGTTTAATTACTGCTTGTAGAAGGCTTAGTTTGGGTCTTCATTTTGGCTGTTAATGCTTTAAAGTCTGGCTGATGTGATGTTAAGGCGGTATGAAGCAGCTCAGTCAGGTGTTCGTTAGTGAGGGCAGCACGATGTTTTGACTTTACGAACTTCATTACCGAGAAGAGAGCTTCACAGCAATAAGTTGTCCCAAAAACTGAGATACGTCGGAAACTGGTTTTCCTGAGGTGAGGATACTTTGTCTCTGATATTTGCTTCCAAAACTCGACTGCAGATAAGCTTTTATGTATCAACTTTAAACCCACGTCCTCCTGTAGCTCCAAAAGTTCTGTTTGTATTGAAGCAGCTTCCGTAACAGGACAGCCATCGTTGACATCAATCAGGAAAGGATTTACAAGAAATTCGAATCATGGTTTTAGCTTCTTTAGTTCATCAAACCTGAACTGAAAATCATCAATTAGTCCTTCTAATTTACCTTTGTATTCCTCCAATTTACCATCTTTTATTTCAATATCAGGAAAAGTGTTTGCTCGGTTTTTCAGGTGGGGAAAGTGGTCAAATTTTTTTGTTACTTGATCTTTTTGGAAGAGCTTTATTTTATTTTGAAAACTATCTGTGTAAGGTCAGAAATGACCTTATCCTTTCCCTGAAGTGTCAAATTTAGATTTTGAAGGTGTTGTATTACATCAGTAAAAAACATCAGATCCTGCACCCATTTGTAATCTTCTAGTTGTGGGTATGACTTTCCCTTTTCTTTCAAAAAAACAATGATAGGCTCCAACAGCATTTGATAATGCCTCGTCAAGTGCTTTCTTTATGTCAACCCATCTGGTGGTTTCTCTTAGGGTCATTAAGTCCAAGAGTTCTTTCACATTTCCATCGCCAGTAACATAACGAACAAATATCGCCAGTTAAGGGTTATCTTTAATATCTGTGGATTCATCGAGGGCCAAACTGAATGCAACGAAATTCTTCAAATCACTCTGCAACGAGCATGTAATTTCAGCACTGATCTGGAAAATACGTCTCTCTGTAGTGTGACGGGAAATAGAAATACTTGCTATTTGTTCTCGAAGCTTTGTGTTATCTGGAGCGAGAATTGCAGTAACATCAGCAATATTCTTCTTCACAAATTCTTCACTACTGTAGGGAAGTTGAGCACGAGCAATATTCCATGCCATAACAAAACTAGCTTCAGTAGTTAAGTCAGCTGTCTTCAGAGCTGGGCAGTATTTAAATACATTTGTATTTAAATACGTATTTAAATACATTTGTGTATTTAGAACTGTATTTATAAATACATTGTTTTTCATGTATTTAAATACAGTATTTAAATACTTTAATGAGTATTTAAATACAATGTATTTAAATACTCAAAATATAAAAATGTAAATACTTTTACTGGTTTAATACACGTTCTGTACTAGCACAGTACGACATGTCGACAGTGTAGTACAGCATGGTTCATGTTTTAACGTGTCAGTTCAATCAGTTGTGTGCCACTCTTAGTCGAAAGCGGTTGATTTCTTTATCGTGTGCGTGTCATGGCTTAGTGAATTAGTGAATGCATATGTTAAAATTTGTATGTATTTAAAATGTATTTACAAATGTATTTAAATACAATTGATGTATTTTGTATTTAGTATCTAAATACATTCGTAAAATGTATTTAGTATTTAGTATTTAAATACATTTCTCCCATGTATTTAGTATTTAGTATTTAAATACATTCAATGTATTTATTGCCCAGCTCTGGCTGTCTTACACAATGATGAAAATACAGTTTGTTGGGCAACTAGGCTAGATTTCAACACTGTTAACTTAGTCTTCCGCAATTCTGATTTGGGAGGAAATTCCGTAATAAAATTTTTATGGTTAGTTTCATGACGACGCCTTAAGTTATTGGCTTTAAAGTGATTGAATGCCACGTGACAGATAAGACACGCAGGCTTCCCACCCTTAACAGTAAAGGCAAAGCTCTTCTCCCATTCCTGTTTAAAAACTATTTTCTTCTTTATATTTCCGTTTCTTACACTTTGTCTGCTCAGTCATTTTAATCAACAAAGGAGTTGGATAACTTTCACTTGTATAGCTGAGAAAAATAGCCACTATTTGATCTAAGAAGCCAATTTTAAAACACGCGGCCCGCAGGGTAGCTCGAGGGGTACTGGACACTGGTGAGTGGCGATTGGTGTTAATTATGTAATTATCTCGCTTAGTGCCTGTCACGCAAAAGAAACTGTCATACGCATGACGCATTTTATTGTCAATTCAATTTTTCCTTGTTTTTTTTTCATATTTTTTTTTATTATGTGAAAAAAAATTATATTTGTATTATGAAATTTGTCTTTTATGATAAATACAATAAAAACCAAAATTGTCTCGCGAGTTTGTCGATATTCTTCATCCTTATCTAATAATTCCATAGGCTCATTTTCAGCAGGTTCATGTTCATCATCATTTCTTTTGCGAGTTGAGTGAAGAGATAGTGGATTTAAAACAGTGCACGCGAGGTGACGGGAAGACTTGCAACGCCTGATGAGGGCATGGGTAGGCTTACAGACTACAGTTGACGAAGGCCAAACCTATACTAACGTTGAAGACGTTAGTAAGTTGAAGGGTGAGGTTAGGAACCTAGTTTCTAGTATAGGTAGCTTATCGGGAAGGTTAGATAGAGAAGAGGAAGGGGTTAACTCTTTGACGACCAGTATACGTTTCTTTGAACTTAAAAGTTTGTTTTATTGTTATTTATAATTACATATGTTAGTAATTATAGTCACTTAAATGACCCATTTTGGGGTTAATTTTCCGACAACTAAACGATACCTATATAAACATATAGATGTATTTGAAGAAACGTTGCATCATTGTACAATTTATATTATTATTTCCGTTGGGACAAATATGTCCCTTGGTCCTCAAAGGGTTAAGGTAGGCCCGAGATTAGTATACAGGAGGGATTTAGAGTAGTTAAGGGTGGAGCTAGGCCATATACGTTAGGTGATAGGAATCCTCCCCCTATCGAGGTTTCGAACCCTTTCGCCCAGTTGGATAGGGATGTGAACGAGAGGGAAACGATTTTAATTGGGGACTCCTTAGAGTCCTTAGTGCGTCATATGGATAAGGAGTTCGTTGAACGGAATCCAACCAAGAGGAGGAGGGTCTGTCTACCAGGGGCCAGGGTTGACAGAATTAGAGACGAAGTAGATAGGATTGATGTTACCTCCCGTCACTCGATGTTGGTGACAATGGTAGGGGGCAACGACTCATAGAGGCCCGACACGAGAGTACCTGACTTTTTGGAGAGATACAGGGGGTTAATTAGGTTCCTGAAGGCAAGGTCAGATAGGTCTTTAGTTCTAGGTATTACCCCTAGGCACGGTTTAGGTCTTAGGATTAAGTCAAAAACAATATTTTTGAACACTAAGCTAGAAGAGATTTGTGCTCAGGAAAATGTACCCTTCGTAAAGCTGTGGTCAGAATTTAGTGATCCGAGCCTTTTTATAAAAGATGGGGTGTATTTCAATGAAATAGAGAATGCTAGACTAGGTAGGCTAATCGATGAGAATGTTCGAAAGCTGTATAGGTCGAAGTCCTCTTTAAACCTTGTGGGTCCGGGAAACGCCGGCCCGACGTGAAAAATAGTTTAAAACGCCGATCAGTGGTAAATAATAATTTAAACATCTTTCATTGTAACGCGCGTAGTATTATAAATAATTTGAACGAATTTAAGGCGATAATTTATTTCGTGAACTACGATATAGTTGGTATAACCTAAACGTGGTTAAACACCGTGACTCGGGACTTGTTGGGGGAACTTGATATAGCGCGCTTTAAACTTTTTACTAATGATAGGTTTACAAAGGATTGGTGGTGGCGTTTTGTTGTACATTTGTAATTCCCTGAGCGCTATCGAGGTTGAGAGAGATTTTCCGGCAGCAATTAATGCGATATGCGTTGAAGTTAGGGCGCGTAATATTAATTTTAATTTCGTTGTTGTTTATAGACCTCCCGTTCAACCCCTCGATACTGATACTAGATTTTATACACTTCTTGGTAACTTTATTAATAATTGGGATAGTATAATTGTCGGAGACTAACTGCCCTAACATTAATTACGAGACTTGTACTGGTAATGATGAGGGTTTGAGACTGATTGAGTTCATGGAAGATAATTTTTTACGACAGATGGTTACCAAACCAACGCACCGTGACAATATTTTAGACGTGGTGATGACGAACGACGAAAATATAGTAGAAGGTTTGGAAGTAGGTGAGAGTTTGGGATGTAGTGATTACCAAATTATTAGGTTTAAGCTATTGATAGAAAACTGTAAGGATAGTAACGTAACAGAAGTCCCTGATTTTCATAGGGCTAATTTTGACAGTTTTGCGGACAGGACGAGAGTAGTGGACTAGGATAATTTATTTATGGGTAATGACGTAAATTTTCATTAGGAGGCATTTAAAGAAAGTTTTTTAAATATCAAAAGGGAATTTATTCTGCGTAGGCCTAAGCGCGCTAGAAATCATGGTAGGCTCAAGTGGTAGACTAGGGAAATAGGCGAGTTCATAAACGAGCGGAACAGAGCGTATAGATTTAATAAGCGCAATGGCACGGTAGCTAATTTTAATAGATATATCGAGCTTAGCCGTCAGGTTAAAAAATTTGTTAGGAATGGTAAGCGTAATTTAGAAATACTTGTAGCTGCGGATAGTAAACATAATCCGAAAAAAGTTTTTTGACTACGTCAATAATCGTAAGCCGATAAAAGATAACATAGGCCATCTAGTGGACACTAACAGTGCTTTGGCTTTCGGCGATGGCGAGTATTTTTAACAACTTTTTTGCGACAGTTTTTACCGTAGAAGACGGAAATAATGTCCCCGACGTGGACGATATCGTTCCATTTAGTAGCGAGACTATTTTGAATGAAATAACTGTTTACGAGGGTAAGATTGCGCACTATATCGATAAGCTAAAAGTTTGCAAGGCTCCAGGCCCTGACGCCCTTTATCTTAGACATGTGAAAGATGTTATCGTAGGGCCATTAACAAAAATTTTTAATAAGTCACTGGAAGCGGGGATTATTCTTGAAGACTTCAAATTAGCTAACGTTACACCCATTTTCAAAAAAGGCGACCGCACAGTAGCTAGCAATTATAGGCCTATTAGCTTAACGTCAATTGTCGATAAACTTTTGGGATCACCTGAAGATCAGGGCCCCCATGTATTCTTGTTTTTTGCTTTACAGTAGCAAATATAATAATAAATTAAATTGAATGCCCGGTTAGGTCAATTGTACGCCCTTAACGATTGGTTAGGTTAAGTCGTGATATTTTCGTTAGTGTTAACGAAGATATCATTTGGTAATTGAGGCTGGAGGTCCTGATCCAACTTTTGGAATCCCTAGTTAGGGATCGTATCGTCGATCATTTAGAAAGTCGCGATTTGATTAACAGTGGGTTTCGACGCCATAAATCTTGTTTAACTAATTTGTTAGAGTTTTATAACGAAATAGTACGCCAATACGATAGGCAGAGAGCGGCTGAAGTTATTTATTTAGACTTTAAAAAAGCGTTTGATAGTTCTGCATAGGAGATTAATTGCGAAGGTTAAAGCGCACGGTATACGCGGTCAGGTAGCTAACTGGTTAGAGGAATGGCTTCGTGCCAAGAAACAGGGTCGTTGTTAATGGTAGGGAATCGGGGTGGCTGGAGGTAGGTAGCGGTGTCCCTCAGGGTTACGTGTTAGGCCCATTGCTATTCGTAATCTACATTAACAACAGAGATGTGGGCTTGACCAGTAACGTGTCAAAATTGGCGGCAGTGGCGACTCGTGGGTTTTGGCCGCCTGTGCCCTTGGCCGCCCCCTCCTTAAACGTAACATACCTTCCACTACAGCAAACACACGTATATAAAGGATTTACATTTTATTGATTGAGGAACAATGTAATAATGATGAAAATTGAAACCGTGATGATAGACAATAAAAAAAAAAGTTAATAATTCAATTTAAAACATAGAAAACACTATGGTATTTCGTACCATACCGTACCGTAATGCCAGCCTTGGCCAAAATTGGCCGCCCCCCAAAGTGGCCGCCCTGTGCGGTCCGCACACCCCACGCTACGCCACTGATTGGCGGACGATACTAAAATAGGCAGTAAGGTTCATAACGAGGATGATAGAAAGGCTCCAAGATGATGTAAATAGGATTATGGAGTGGACGGATAAGTGGCAGATGTAATTTAACATAGACAAATGTAAAGTTTTGCATATAGGTTCTCGTAACAATAATTACACATACACGATGGATGACAGAGTTAGCGAGCGTTGATGAGGAAGTAGATTTAGGCATACACGTATCTAAGGATTTAAAAGTTAGGAACCAGTGCCTGGAGTCTTGTGCAAAAGCTAAGAGGATGTTAAGCTTCAGAGCGCGTAATTTCGAATTTAAATCGAAGAATATTATATTGCCCCTTTACAAGTTCCGAGTCAGGCTTCACTCAGAATATGCCGTTCAGTTTTGGTGCCGTATTTGTGTGAGGATAGTGATAGGTTAGAAAGGGTTCAGCAACGCCCCACAACACTAATACTGTCACTACGCAACAAGTCTTACGAAAATAGGATTAAAGAATTAGATTTGCATTCAGTCGAGACTAGGAGATTAAGGGGGGAGCTTACTGAAGTTTTCAAAATCGTTAATAAAATCGATAACGTAAAATTTGACAAATTGTTCATTTTCGATAATAGCAATGTTCGTAATAATGTGTGATAGCGTAGGGTAGACACCCCAGTTAGGTTACTTAGGTTCTAGCAAACAATCAAAAGCACTTACCGGTGCGTTGAATTAGAGATTCCTGTGTCCCACAAACGGCCTACCTAACTCTCTCTCTTACATTACTAATTTAGAAGCTATAGACATTACCCCTAACTATACTTAAGTACGGACAACTTTCTACCCCATTTGTCACCTTAGAAACACCACCTAATTACACTCAGCACCAACGATTAGGTCAGGTAGGAAAAAAACATCTCTAGGCTAGCCCAAAACAATACGAACAGCCGCGTTGGTTCGTTTATGACTTGCTCTTGCCATTCAGCTTAGATTTAGTGATATTTCCCCTTTAGTGACTTTTAGACTATATACATATATATACACACGTCACCTCATAATGGATTTAAATTACGTGGTAGACGTTTCATTACTAACATGGTTTAAAACATTTTTACATTTAAAGTAATTGATAAATGGAATAATCTTCCCGCGTCCGTCGTGAACTCTACTCGCGTTAATATGTTTAAAAACCGTTTAGACATATATTTTAAAAATATTACGGTCGTTTAAAATAAAATCAGCAACAGGAGCTTTGGGGGGTGATAGTCGAGGTTTGAGTCTGTTGACGATTGATGCCAGTTTGTGACATGCCAGCGTTAAATTTATATTATTTAAAAAAAAAAATAGATTAACCCGAAGTTAGATGTAGCTCCTAGCGTAAACTAATTCACTTTGTTATACTCTTTATACTTTTTTCTTTTATCATCCTCTCTTTACTTGCATGTCTGTAGTTTGCATGGTATGAGTGTTTCTTTAAGTTAAGACTGTGTTTGCATGGTTTGTAAGCGTTCTTATTTTACTTTTTTTCATCTTTCACCCCTTTCCTATTCTCTTCGACTATTTTTCCCGACTTGTCGGCAGTGGCCGGCGAATGATGATGGCGAGTCTTTGTCTCTCTTTTTCTGAATGAATGTTAACCCCCGAATGATAGGTTTTACTACTTATTTAACCCCTTAGTCTCTTCTTTCTCTCGGGCTACCCTTAAGAGTGTATCTTAGGGTCTTTGTTTAGCCTTAGCTTCTATAGATCTGGAGATCTAAGCTCCAAGATCCAGGGGGCTTAGGAACTGGTAGAGTTTCACAATGTACTACTGGTTGCATTGCGGAAGACAGATTTGGGTATTCAATTTTCCTATTTTTCGAGGAAAAACCACCGACCTTAGTTGATCTTTTTGCTCTCTCCAAATCATGGGGACTGCAAATGGCATAGAAGTACTCGTACCTTTTAACCAAACCCTGAGGGTCACAGCACAACGCGCACAGCATATAGGTATGAGGAGCCCAAACTTTATCTTGTTCCCAGATTTTGCAGCCGAAGTAGAGCTCAAACTTTTTTTTAATTAAAAGGAGTAATGTTTTAGTGATCTTGTATCACGTAATCATCGCACACATTTCAGAAACTGTTAGGATTCTTCACACATTTACTCGACATTTCAAATTATCCATTTTTTTTCTTCAAGGCGCTATTTTGCATAACATATGCACAATTAAATGATTAGATAAATGAAAAAAAAACTAAAATCAAACTTCACTGCACATAAACAGACCCGCACCATGAAGCAGCTTGCGGCAAACTGAATGACTCATAACTGCAAGCAGTCCTCTATGACAAAGGACAGAAGGAAAATTGACATGTTACAAGTTTGAACGTGTCAGGAGCAGAAATTACATCATCCTACACTAGCTAAAACACTTCCTGCTGCGATACTCTCAGCTTTTGGGTTGATGGTTTTAATAATTTGTTCAATTTATCATCTATATACAAATTTGGTCAGAATTGAGCCCCACATTTCTCGGAAACCTGACGTGATAGCAAAATTTAGTTATCATTTTCATAATCAGAGATGAAAAATGCAAAGGAAACAACTACTATTATCGGCGAAAAAAAAAAGTTCCAACTCATAATTATAAGCAGTGGCGTAACTAGGCATATACATTATACGCACACGCGTAGTTTTTCTGAGACTGGTTACTGGATAACGCCTTTCCATTTTATATTATTGTATTGAGAATCTCTGCGTCTCGATTCTACCATTTTATACGAACATGAATTGTGTGTTTATGCCCATAACTTCTGAAATGTACGTTGTATCAAATATACCATTTTAGGATACAAGATATGGATAAATTTGTATCGAAGATATGACACTCCTATTTTTGTTCAAGATATAGATAAAAGATACACTAGCACCTATACTGACCATCTCTGTTGGACTATGACAGTATTGGGTACAAGATGGTTAGTTGGTTGGTTACTATTTGGTATGAAAGAAAGGGAGAAATTGGGCAGACAGGAAATAAAACTCAAAAGCTTGAATTCCAATAAGCAATGGACGCACGGAATATGGAATGAACTTGAGGAATGGTCATCGAGAACAGTATTTGATACACTTTCGTGTGTACCGAAGTTGCAATGGAAAAATGAGAAAGTGCAAGCGTCAGTCTGGTGGAATGACTCGTAATATGAAAGATGAGAATGGTAAAGTGCTCGTGCAAGATAAAGAAATACGAGAGAGATCAATTATTTCAACCAGTTGAAAGGCGAAATTGTTAAACATACAAAGTATGAATGCAGTTGGTTTCAGTCAAGTATGTAGAAGGGTATATCAGGGAATGAAAGACATCAAATAAGAGGAAAGTTGAGCGAAGAGTATATGTAACGTGATAAAATTAAATTCGGCAGGAATTGATGAAATATATAGTGAAATTATTAACTGTGGATGTACTCCTAGAATAGTGCTGAAATTGTTGTGGAAGATTAAAATCGGGAGAAGTGCGAATGAGCCGAGTGAATAAGCAGAATCCATAATTAGTCAACTGTACAAGATAAAAGTGAAAGAATTGAATATATTATGGGGGCACGAGTCTTTCGAGTATGAGGGAAGATGTTAATAGTTAAAGATTAAAAATCCTTTGGTTGGAGATTAAGAAGGCTTTAGGAAGGAAAATATGTTGGTCAAGGTTTTACAAGGAGACAATCAATTGCGAAACTGACGAAGGGGAAAAAATATGAAGGTCGGGTGTATATGGGACTCGTGGATTCAAACAGTGTTTTCAATGTGAACAGGTTTGCCTTTTAGCGAGTGCTTAATCCTTTATCGCGCAGCGTTACTTTGTTTTGTTCTGGCTGACGCCAGACGATTTTATTCCGTCTCGGAAAGACCTCTGTGCGGCAAAGGGTTAAGAGACGTTTGCTTAATCCTTTACTACACAGAGGTCGTTCCGAGACTGAATGAAATAGTCTGGCGTTAAGCCAGAACAAAATCAGTAAAGTAACACTGACCGATAAAGGGTGAAAATGTATAATGTTAGTGGTACATTGTTGAAGACAAAAGCTTTTGTATGGGGAGTGGTGTGAGCGTAACAAAGTTTTGTGACTGGTTCATTAATAATGTTCGTTGTTTAATGCATACCAGATTTCATACTTCGTATTCCTTTTCAGTTTAGTTGCGCGCATACCAAGCGAATTAAAATTTGCAACATCTTTGCAACCTCATTTATACCTCTTAATATTTCACACTGCTAAACGAGCCCGCAAAAATTATTGAGGATAGCGTTTCGCCTTACTGGTGTATCTTGAGAAAGGCGTTACTTATTAACGCCGTTCAACCCTTTAAGTCTGTTATTTTATTTATTTGTCGGGTTCAAAATCCCAGCTGAGCCGTGAACGGCCAAATTCTAAAGGGCCAGTTCTACCTGAAGCCCAAGTTAAGCTAAATTAAAACTTACGGATTTGAGATCCTATTAGGTCCTACCTCAGGGTAACCTCAGGGTTGCTGACTCGATGCGGGCCTACCTTAGACCTTAGTTACATGAATTTAATGTAAACAAAAAGGGTACTATTTATGGTCTTCTTTCTCAACCTTGCAACAACAACGCAACCTGGACTATTGCACGGTGCAACAATCTTGTATCTAAACAACCAAACTGAATTGCAAGAGAGCTCTCTACAAGACCACACCCTGTACGTATGACATCCCACAAACGAGTAGAAAAGACGCGCAGCGTCCCAAACACTGATGCCACAAGAGCCCAAAAATGCTAGCTCTTATTAAGTGAATTTTTCACTAACCTTACAATTATGAGATGGATATATATACACCTTAACTTAATATATACAAGCAATGCTGCATCAATCAGCCTAGTCATCATATCGCCTTGGGACAACAATGGTTCTTCCTCTTCTAGATTTTCTAACACTCCCCACCGAAGAGGCATTGTTGTCGTTACCTTCCGCAAGGTTAGCCAAGCCTTCTCCATGAGGCTGTAACTCAAATGTTTCATCTTGACTATCTGTGTTTTTGCTGATTTCTAAAGCATAGAGTTTTTGTATAGGTCTCTTTAACTTTCCTCCTGAAGTCTTTACCAGTGTAGACCTAACTAAATTGTCTTTGCCAACAAACAACTCTTCAATTATGCCAAGCTTCCAGCATTGCCTTGGTCTTTCATCCCCAATCATTACCACATCTCCCACCTTGATACAATTTGCATTAGAGCCCTTTACCTTGCCTGATGGGTAATAATTGAGTTCTGGCAAGTATTCCATCTGCCACCTCTTCCATAACTGATCTTGTAGCTCTTCAAGGTACCTGAACCGTCTGGTTAACTCTCCTTGAGTGCTCCGGATAGGCTGCAAGTCTTCTGGCACACTGGGGCTTGATGTTAATCGTTTACCACAAAGAAAATGATTTGGTGTCAATGGCTCTGCATCCTGCATACTGTTGTAAACAAAAGTGATATGCCTACTGTTCACCATTGCTTCTACTTCACATAAAACAGTGCAGAATTCTTCTTTGCTCACCCATGCTTCTTCAGCCTGGCATTCTCCTACAATAGGCTGATTAGAAGGCCAGTTTTCACTTCCAAGTTTTAGCCACTCTGGCCCATTCCACCACAAACTTGACTGTGAAAGATCTTTCACTGAAATTCCTCGTGTTGGTAAATCAGCGGGATTTTGGATGCCTGGACAATGCTTCCATTGCTTGGGATCTGTGTGCGCTTGAATTTCCTCCACCCTATTGGCAACAAATGGTTTCCATTTCCTTGCCTGACTTCTTAACCAGTGCCAAACTATAGTGGAGTCTGTCGAACAATAGCTTGGAATTTCATAGAAGGCCAAAGACTTTCGCACTGTAATTGCAAGCCGACTAGCAATAACGGCACCCATCAATTCCAACCTTGGAACAGAAAGCCTTTTCAAAGGTGCTACTCTACTCTTTGCAGCAACCAACCTGCAACTTACTTCCTCTTGCAATGCGCCTCTTATATAAATACAAGTTGCATAGGCTTCCTCACTTGCATCACAAAAGATGTGCAGCTCCAAATTGTCTGGACTATTGTTCAACTCTCCAAAGTACCATCTTGGGATTTCAATGTCTCCAAGATGTGCCAATTCTTTGAACCAATATTTCCACCTTACCACCATATGATCAAGTAACTCTTGGTCCCAACCAAGTCCAATTTCCCAGAGGCTCTGAAACCAAATTTTTGACTATCACAAATGGAGCCAGGAATCCAAGAGGATCAAAGACCTTTGAAGCCAAACTAAGAGCTGTACGTTTTGTCCACCTTGTCTCATTCTCAGCTAGCTCTACTAAAGATTTCCCATTGAAGGTAAACAAATCATCATCTTGCTGCCAAACAATGCCTAGCACCTTTGCATCTATTGCCCACAACTCCTTAATACCAGAATCCTCAATACTTTCTGCTGCATCAGGTACTACACAGGAATGACTCATAAACTCTTGTAATTGCGAATGATTGGTCTGCCATTTTCGAAGCTCCATGCCAGCCTCCCTCATTATAGCTCTAGCCTCCATGAATATCTGTTTAGCTATTTCTGTATTATCCACGGAACACAGCAAATCATCAACATAAAAATTTTTCCTTGTGTGTTCAATAGTGTTAAGATAGACTTCAGAATATTTCTTAAAATGGTACTGCATAGTAGCTGCCAACAGAAATGGACTAGAGCTGAGGCCAAACAACACTGACTTCATTCTATATGCTTGAACCTTAGGTTCATTTACCAACAAGTCTTTCGTATCCACCCACAAATACCTTACTGCATCTCTGTCCTCTGGTTTTAACTTTATCCGCAAAAAGGCTTGCTTCACATCTGCAGTCAATGCTACTCTACCAAACCTGAATCTCAGTAACAAGGAAAATAAATCTGCATTTAAATTTGGCCCAGCATCCAAACAGTCATTCAAGGACACACCACCTTTGTCCTTGGCTGAGCCATCAAAAACTACCCTCAGTTTGGTGGTAGTTTTGTCTCGCCGTACCACTGCATGGTGTGGCAGATAATGTGCCTCCTGGCTCACCAGCTCACCTTGCACCCTTTCAGCATAGCCCTCCCTTACATAACTTAGGATGGCCTCATCGTATTCAATTAACAACTCCTCATTTTTTCTTAGCCTGTACAATGAAGTCTCCAACCTCCGATTAGCTAGCTGAAGGTTTGAACCGGGTTTGCAAGAATCCTTCCATGGTAGCCAACTTCATAGCAACCATCTCTAAACCCAATCCCTTTTTCAAATTGCTCTAAAACATCATTGTTCACTGTACTTGCCTGGTTGTCCTTTATGCCAATAGATTCAAGTTCCCAAAACGCTTTCAAATGCCTTTCCAGATCATGGCTGTTCTCCTCAATCTTAACAAAAAGAGCCTTAACTTCCATTTCATTGCAATAACTACCATGTAGCATCCAGCCTAGCTTACTTTCAATAGCTACCGGGCCTTGAGATGTACGGACAATATTACCAGTGATGAAGTCCCAATAATAGTCAGCTCCAATCAAAAGACTAATATCTTCTGTTCCCTCAAACTTATTATTGCCCAAATTAATTCCTTTAACTTGCAATTCTTGGACACATGCCATACCTAAACAAGTAGTGACTGGAGCACAAAGTTCCTCAATCTCTACAGCTTGGACCTTGATAGTGGGACTTTGCGGTAACAACCCTTTAACCAGAACTTTTACCTTCTTAAATTTGGTTCGGTTTTGAACGGAACCCCCAAACCCAGAAATTCTTAAATTTTCCCTCTTAAGTTCTTTAAACTTCAATTTTCTGGAAATTCTGGTCTTAATAAAACTACACTGGCTACCACTATCAAACAACACTCTTACAGTAGCTTCTCCCTCATTCCCAATTAATAAGGCTGCAGTTGTTTGCAATAATCCCCCTTTACTTTTACTCCCTTGCATAGCAGTGGCATGTGCCACTGATGTCTCTACTTCTTGGGTAGGCCTACTAGGAGTGTTTTCACACAATAATGGCTGATGCCTACCATGACATTTTTTGCACAAAATTTTAAACTTACAAAACCTTGCTCTATGACCTTTCAAAAAACATTTAAAACATGCTGTGGACTTAGTTACCCTGTCCTTTCTCTCCTCAAAGGGTAAGGCCTCAGCCACCTCACATTTATATGACTTGTGGTTGCCTTTGCAAAATATGCATTCCTTGATTCCCTTTAATTTATTCTCAGAAGAGGCATGTAGAGCTGACACTGTACCTGGGCTATTCCTTTTTGTGGAAACTTTGGTGCTGTGCCTGCCTTTGTCCCCGCCTTTGTCCCCTTGTTTACCATCCCACTGTGCAAACTCAACTCCCTCTCGTCTTGCTAATTCTGTGCCTAAAAAACTTAACATCTGCTGAAGGGGGATGTACACATGCTCTGCAGTGTCCCCCCTACTTAATTCAAGCAAAATTGAGCTAGGCAATTTAGACTCCAGTGTAGGAACCAACATTATACCATACTTTTCCATTCCTACACCCAAGTTGTCCAGGGACCTAGTTCTAATTTCAAATTCATCATATAACTGCCGTAACTCCTTGACACTATTAGGATTATTAACAGGAGGTATAGCTAAAAGTGCACGGAGGTGGCTTTTAATTAAGATCTCTGGCTTACCAAACCGTTTCTTTAATATATCCCAAGCCACATTATAATTAGCCTCTGTTAATGCTAATCCTGCTATAGTCTTTGCTGCCTCCCCTTCCAAGAGGGACCGCAAATAATTAAACTTTTCCACAGCACTTAACACTTGACTAGAATGAACTGCTGATTGAAAACTGTCTGCCCATCCTTGCCATTCCTGAATACTCCCAGAAAATGTTTTTGAGTACAAGCCTCGGTAATTGAACTACAGATCTGTTAACCTTAACTTCACAAACATCATTTGTTGAGTGTTGCGTTTCATTATCAGACCTGGTCTCTAACTGTACTGAGCTACTAAACTCTTTTGCTCGGAGGCCTACGTTAATTATATCATCAATAATCTCTTCAAAGTAAATTATGTTATTTTCTATTTCATCCTCTTCTGTAAGAGCCTCAATTTTAACATTTACCTCACTTAGAGCAACCTTTTTAGTTTCTAATATGGAAAGCTGCGCAGTCACTAAGCGTAAATCCTCTTGCTCTATGGCAGAATCTATAGTGGCAATGACCTTTGTAATTAGACCTTTGTAGGCGCTTCTCCTTTTTATAAATTTGTTCAATTCAGATGCACTCATCTTCAATGCAAACAACAATTGGGCTCAATGCCAAATAAGCTGAATTGGCAGAAATACTTAACCGAACTGATCAAACGTAAATTTTACTTTCAAATAAACTGAATTGCTAGGTGGGGTACTAACCAACACCAGTATGGAATACCAATTTTTCCACCCAAGTAACTGGCGCACTGTTCTGCAACCTTCGCCTACGAATAATAAACCAAATTAACCAAACTGGTAAATGTAGGCCAAAAACAACGACAGACAAGTGGCCAAGTTTCGCAATTGGGCAACCAAACTTTCTACCCTGCGACCTTAATTCAATAATAACCCAAAATTAACCAAACCGGTAAAATGTAGGCCAAAACAACGACAGACGACTGGCCAAGTTTCGCAATTGGGCAACCAAACTTTCTACTCTGGGACCTTAACTCAATAATACTCAACCCGTCTAGGCCTAACTTGGGCTACAATTTGCACAATCAGAACTTTGCCGAAAAATAGTCACTGACTCAGTCTTGGGGTAGAATCCGGTTCTGAAGGACCATGTTATTTTATTTATTTGTCGGGTTCAAAATCCCAGCTGAGCCGTGAACGGCCAAATTCTAAAGGGCCAGTTCTACCTGAAGCCCAAGTTAAGCTAAATTAAAACTTACGGATTTGAGATCCTATTAGGTCCTACCTCAGGGTAACCTCAGGGTAACCTCAGGGTTGCTGACTCGATGCGGGCCTACCTTAGACCTTAGTTACATGAATTTAATGTAAACAAAAAGGGTACTATTTATGGTCTTCTTTCTCAACCTTGCAACAACAACGCAACCTGGACTATTGCACGGTGCAACAATCTTGTATCTAAACAACCAAACTGAATTGCAAGAGAGCTCTCTACAAGACCACACCCTGTACGTACGACATCCCACAAACGAGTAGAAAAGACGCGCAGCGCCCCAAAATGATGCCACCAGCGTCCCAAACACTGATGCCACAAGAGCCCAAAAATGCTAGCTCTTATTAAGTGAATTTTTCACTAACCTTACAATTATGAGATGGATATATATACACCTTAACTTAATATATACAAGCAATGCTGCATCAATCAGCCTAGTCATCATATCGCCTTGGGACAACAATGGTTCTTCCTCTTCTAGATTTTCTAACAAAGTCACAGCGAGTCTCTCAGGTCCCATAAGAAGTATATAATATATTGTAGTGAAATGGAACTTTTCACAAATGTTTCTAGATGTTTAATATAAATTTAATTTTGTCAGAAAAGGAACCCAAAATGTTTGTAATTTAACTAACTAATTACTAAAATATCTTATCTTCAATAATTATAAGTCCCATACTTTTTGGTTTAAACTAAAGGAAAAATATTCGTCAACGAAAGGGTTAAGAAGCGCAGTCGCGGGAACAAATCTGCCGAAAAAAATTAACCTCAGACATTATTAATCGGCAAATTCCGAGGTTATTGTCTTTGGCGAAAAGAATAAAGTCCAATGAAATTTCAAAAGGTCCCCAAACGAAGTATTCCTTCTCGGCATACAACGACACTATGCGAGGGTTTTCATTTGGGTTAACAAATAACATATCAAAAGTTGAGCTATATGCGACCCCCTGTACCCCTCGCACATAGTCCCCACTTTTTTCCCACTCTTCTAGCTGAGATTTAACAAGCTTTGAACCTATTCTGAACATCAATTTAAGACATGTTAAAAATAAGTTAGAAAACCTTATTTGCCCTTATTTAAATTAAATGGGTATTATCTTTATTTATGGATACTTTTTTTGTTTTATGCAGGGTTGCCAGATTGGCCACAAAGTGGCCAAATTTCACAAATGTGCCAAAAAGTCTGGCAACCCTAATTTTTAGAGTACTTTTTGCAAAAAAATTATATTTTATTTTTGTTTCAGATTATTGATTAAGTGAAATTATTAGTGATTATTGGTTAGTGATTCAAACTATTGGTTATTAAGTCAAATTAATCATGACAAGAAAAAAGTTTTCAAATGCAGCCTTTGGACACCCTTCCGAGTTTCCAGCAGCTATGACACCACAACTTTGTGCGACGACGAGAAGAGGCTGAATCAAATAAATCAATTACTTTTAATGAATGTTGTAACAGTCGCAACAGACGTTGAAACCATACAGAGAAGGTTCTCTTTCCCAACAATAAGTACTCGTGGAATCTTTCAGAAAGTTATTAGAGTGATAGAAGCAGCCTAAAAGTTGAACAAGGTTTCTATAAGAGATGAGAGATTTGAACAAAATATTTCCGAGTATGATGCTAGGTTTGATGTATGTACCTGTGATTGCTACGATAAAGGGATTGATAGAAATGCCTGCCGGTGCAAGGATAAAACAATTGCTGAGTGGGATTCTTTTGTTGAACAAACGCAAATATTTAACGAACTGGGGCCAATTGATAGAAAAGCTGCTTTGATGAGGGAAAGGTCTATTGCGAGAGCTCAAAAAGGACACGAACGCCGAATGAGATCACAAGCAGAATTGACTGAAGCTATCAGAGTTGTCCCTTCAACATCACAAAATTATAGGATGCAGCCGGTGCTGAGAGCATGGAGGTAGAGACCGACCAAGAGGATGAAGACTTCGTGCCTGATATAGAGTTAATAGAGAATGAGCAAAACAGATATACCTATGAAGAATTGGCAGTGACCGCAGATCGTTACAGAGTGAGTTGCAGGGCAGCAGCAGGAATTGTTACTGCTGCTTCAAAAGATATGGGAATCCTGGATCAGGGCAACATGATTGATAAAAAGAAGCTGGAGGGGGAAAGAACACGAGTCGGTAAAAAATTGAGTACCAGGGTTAAATCGGAGAATATAGAAATAGAATGCATTGGCTTTGATGGGAGAAGAGAAGATACATTAACGAGGGCAGGAAAGATCAAAGAAGAGCACTACGTAATTGTTAGAGAGCCTGGAAATATCTATATAAATCATGTAACACCTGATCATGGAAATGCTCGTTGTGTAGCAAAGAGCTGATTACTGTAATAGTGGACTCAAAGTTCAGACACTTTAAAAGCTTTACCATGTGCTGGCACTGCTGTAAACACTGGGAAAAAAATAGGTCGAGTAATAAAGCGTGGTGAAATCTATCTGAATAGGTCTGTTCAGTGGCTGGTATGCCTTCTTCATATGAACGAACTACCATTCAGGCACGTCTACGAGACAATAGATGGATGGAAAAACAATAGGCCCAAGTACTTCTCAAGGGTTCAATTGGAAATAAATTGAAAACTGATCTAACAAAACTGTAAGTGGTTGCTTTTTCTCCTGTTAAAGGAAACATTCATGAAATTCCATCTGATTTGTTAATGCTTTAAGCAGTGACCAAAAGTATCTCTACAATGTGCGCCTAGCTGTTCAATCTGGAAATGTCTCCAAAGATCTTGCAGAAAGATCTCCTGGTACAATTCATCATGCTCATTGGCTAACTCGAACAAATAGAATTATTAGACTATGTGTCACACCAAATCCAACCAAAGATATCAAAGATCTAGTAGAAATTATTATGCTATCTTATGCTCCAGGATGGCTTTGGGTTGTCACATCCATTGGCATCTGACGGATCATCTAACTTTTGGTACTTAGGGTATCTGCTGCGCGACTTGGAGAAATACAGATTGAGCATGGAACCCGTGTTTCAGAATAACTCATACTTTGCGAAGCCCGAAAATATTCTACTGTCGATGATACCAGACTCAAGAAAAGTTAGAGAGGTTGCAATCCAGAGAATCATTCTCTCAAGAACTATATTTTCTGGATCAAGAAACTGACCTACCTCGAACTCTTAATTTTGATTCTTCAAACTACACTGAAATGATTGATTGGCAGAGAGATAATTTATCCGCCTCCACTTCTGAGAAACTAGCAAAAAGGAATTTTCGTTAGCAAGACAAGAACCACTCAAAATACCAGCCTTTCCTTGTCACAGGCAAGGAGTAGAAAGCGCTGTGAATGTAGTCACGAATGCATTGATGTACGAATTGGCTACGAAATTCGCCAAAAATATATTCTTAACCCACTGGAATCACGGCAAAGATTGCCTAAATTTGAATGGAAAGGACAGTGGAATAAATAAGCATGGAGTGTTACTTTCAAAATAGCTTAAGTTTATGCATCGTGCAAAAGGACACGTCATTAGGTAACGTTTTTTTCTTTAAGACAAGTTCTGTTGTTCAATTTCTCAAAAGTGTTATGTAATTCATTAATTTGTTCCTTATTTTTTATCTTAATATATGGTATGTACTCAAAAACACTTAACAAATTTTATTCGAGTTTTTACTGAAAAATGTACATTTTGGCAAATTGAAACTAAAAACCGAAAATTTGTGCCAGGTGTAGGGGACAGGATACGCGAAATATTTTACTGGGTGACTACTGTGACCCATATGAATCTCCCTATTTTATTAATTTTAAATTGTGCAAATCATGGTTGTTTCCCAACCCAATGCCTAATGTTAATAAATTTGTAGCGTGTTTACCCCTCCATCACTTTTAATTCGGCTAATCTCTCTAATAATATGAAGGAGTTTAAACAAATTATAATTATTCTTTAATAAAAAACAAATAAAAAGGCAGTGAACATCATGACATATTTGAGTTATATAAAATATTACAAAATGTATTTGGCTACGAAAAATTTATTTTTTTTATCCTAAAACTAAAGAACTTTAATGTTTTACGAGGCTAAATATTAAAAAAAAATTTTTTATTTGTGTAGTAAGCCAAATGCTAAAATTTCATTTAACTATTTTACCCAAAAACCCGCCGAATTTTAATACTTTCTTGGGATATATAAAATCACGATAAAAATTCTGGTTCGGAATAAGTTAAACAGTGCCTCGAGTGACAATGGGGTGAAAATCGAAGTTACAGTGTTATTTCAAGTTTCACTGTAAAAAGAATTCTTATCTATTAACATATTAGAAATAAAATGGCTTCCAAACATATAGCAATGTAAGTGGAGAAAAAAAAACATTCCTACTATCCTTTATATTCCTTAATGAATTTGAGAAAACTAAACTGATTGCGCTTCAGGGCAACACTTTCTGCAGTATCATCTTGGCTGGTAGGACGATTGAGATCGAGACCCATGGAGAGAAGCTGTCGTGCCAATGGAATGTTACCCTGCGAATAGGCAGTTTTAATTAAGCTTTTGCTAACAAAGACGCCTTTTTTGCATTTAGAAGTGAAAAGTAGGGCATCATCATCATCAAGGTATGAAAAGTGTAGGCAAAGTTAAATAAATATTTCTAATGTTTAATTTTCATAATAAAGTTGATACAAGGCCAAGCCGAGGTTAGTGAAAATAAAACTATTTTAATCGAAGACAATGCGTGAGCCTCATTTTGAAAGAAACCTTTAACTTCATATAATAATTCCATATCTGTTTTTCCCAAAACATTCTAGACTTTAAAACTGTATAGTATTAATGGTAAGACTATTTTTATGCGAGTAATAATAGCTTTGCTTCATAACACGCATTATGATATCCAATACCGCTATAGCCAAGAGGCAGTCAGAAATACTGTAACTTAATACGGTTATTGCTATTACTACTTTTTAAAAGCTACCCTGAAATAAGAACACAAGGGATGTCCTGTCTCCTCTTCCTCGCTTCCCCGTTGGGTCAGAAACGGTGGGAATCAATAGTTCACTGTAGAGAAAACTATAAATTCGTGTTTCAGCTATGCAATCCCAGTTTTAAGTTTCAAACATTTATGATAGACTGAGGAGCTAACTAGTATGACTTATTAATTTACAATACTCTGAACTAAAGTTTAACAACGTATAATCTCAATAAAAACAGAAAGGGGCATCACTCTTAAAATTTTTAAATCCTATCACTTCAATATCGCAATCATAACCACGTATGGTCTCTGTAATCATGATACACTTTAAAAAAAATAATTAAAAATCAATGGATTACCGATTATAAAAGTTTGCACGATTATTGTATGGTAGCACCTGACTTATACAATGACTGTGATAATGCTGATTACTATGAGGTTAATTGGTCAAATCTTAGATACTCTGAGGTAGTTTACTATACAATGCAGACTGATACACTACTAAGTAGGGTGGAGCGAAAAATACTTTTTTTCTAGTATGAAGTTCTAATAGTGATTAAAAGTTGCATTTAGTGGACGATATATACCTGCCAAAATATGAGTTCATTTGTTTAATATTTTCAGCTGCCACCAGGGGGCTAAAGCTAACACAATTTTGGGTAAAAAGGAAAAAATGCTTCTATTTTAGGTTTATCAAACTATTATAAAATTTTATCGTAGAATTATCTAATAGTTTGATTAAGATTCATAAATGATTCGAATTCGTTTTGTAAAAATGCCTTTTTATATGCTTAATATCTTCAGCTGCCACAAGAGGGCTGAAGTTAACTTAAAAATGACAATTAAGTATGATTCTGTATTTACTTGAAAAAGGGAACAGTAATAAATTAGGATGTGTCTCCTCCTTTATACTGTCTTGAGACAGTTAAGAAACGTTATTTCGTGCCTTAGCGGAGTTACCACCCTTTCCCCAACCAACCTCCCTCTAGAAAGGGTTCTTGCTGAAGACTATTTAGTAATTTGCTTTTGTGTCAAATTTTGGCTGTTTTTTCCTTGATTCTAATGTAGCACGAATCCAACCGTCTCTGTTTGTAGGTCCGCAGACTGATCCAGCAGCGTCTGTAACGAGCTTGACGCATCTCTCTACGGCTTGTGTATGACATGGAAACTGAAATAATTATGAATGAAGAGTAGTACCATGTTTGATGCATGATTCAATATCATCAAGAGAAACTCCTTTGGTTATCGGTGGTTCTGCTATCTGAAAATCTTGCCACATAATGAGATCTGTATAGTCTTTGGCATAAAAATTTATTTCTGGCACCTTAAAATACCTGATAACATCTGTTTCTTGAATGCATGCCCTTGCTTTTATGATACGCCTAAATCCCAACTGACGCACATGCTCCCTTTCATCAGCTATCATTGCAATGAGAATGTTTTCTTGATTTGCGTAATATGCATTTCGCTGAATGACTGAGTCATGTACTCTCCTAAGCTCTTCACGGAGATACCGGCTTCTTGCAATCATATGCCACATATGTTTAGCACCATATTGGCATAATGGTTTACGCTTTATCTGAAACCACATCGGTGCGTATACCCTAACAATGAAAGTAGCTAATTCTTGTAAATTGCCTGAAGGATTCTCTGTGCTTGCATATAACCGCAGAGTCCTGTTTGCTGTGGTGAGCCACCTTGAATGTGATATATTGCCTGGACTCTTATGACTAAGAGTCTTTGAGAATGTTACACTTGATATAGCCTTGTGAATTTCAAGAAGGTATTTCTGGTCAGTACTTATGTCATCTACATCAACTTCACACATGTCCTCTTGAATTTCAATGGGTTTGAAGTTAACTATGGGAAGCTTTTCACAGTCTGAAAGTGCTCGGCCAATTTCTCCTGAAAATGCTCTTGGTCCAGTAGTGGTACCATCCAAGTGATGAAACAGATGGCGCAATGGAAGTTCATGAAAGTGTAAAAGGCATATCAGCCACTGCAATGGCTTATTAAAGGCTTCTTCCAGTAATCTTATTGTGCCTCCAATACTACCAGTGTTAACCACTGTCGAATCACAGCCAACTGCAACGATGTTCCCTATATCAACATTCCTTTCTTTCAAGCAATTCACTAGCGCTGTGCAAATGTATTTAGCTTTGCCACTGGAAGGTGTCACATGTGCAAAGTACAGAGAGTGTGGTTCAGATATTATGCTGATATGCTCTTCGCGTTTGGTTCTTTGGTGGTTAGAGCCATCACTCTCCTGGACTTGAATCATTGTTTTATCCTTTCTGCCATCAAAGTATAATCCCCGCATGGTTTTTGGCTCTCCTATCTGTTGTAGTTCCTTTCTCTGTTTTTGTCTTTCACGTCTTAGCTTACTTCTGTCTATAATATTCCCTTTGTCTTCGGGAGTAACAATTTTAAGATCTGCCAATACTGCAGAAGCAATAGCAGCCCCAGCTCTGTCCGACATTTTAAATCTATCACAAGTAATTGCTAATGAAGGCAGTGGCTCACGCATCTGTTGTTCTGATATTACATATTGAGTCGAGGTTGTATCTTCCTCATTATCTTCAGATATCTCTTCTAGTTGTTGAAGTTCACTTGTCTCTGTTTCGATTTGTAAGTTGGACGTATTGGTTATAGCAGCACTAGTTGTTTGTGAGGATTCCAGACGTGCTTTTTCCATTTCCTTTCGATGTTCTCTTGCTTGTAATCGTCTTGTGTGTGTTATGTCAATGCTTCCTATCACCATTATTCTGCGTGTTCGTTGGTCATTTAAAAAATCCTGCTCTTTTGGAGGGACTTTCTTACTCTTTTCACATGAGCATCTCCTAAACTCCTTACATTTGCAGGTGCAGATGTCAAACAAAGTGCATTTTGAAGAGTTTTCAAATTCTTCAAGCTGATTTTTGTACTTAGGCTGATCCTTGCGTGACTTGTATGGCTTTAATAAAGACCTGTATTTATCATGGTACACTCGCATCATCTGTAAAACGCGTGTATGTGAAACTATTGGCAAAGAGGCCTTCTTCCAAATATTTTCTACCTTTTTGGAAACTGCCTCTGCTATTTCAGAAAATGAAGGCTCCTTGTTATTCATCTGCTCCTTCACTAAATGTTTTGTGAACAGGTAATTTTTCATAATGCAGTTATAAGTTGGTAGTTGCATATCACTCATCTCACAAGGTACTTCAAATATGGCACACTTCATATGTTTCTCTAGTGAAATGTTTATATTTAGTATTTGATGCCATAATATTTTTAAGAAAAATTCACAATCACAAAATATCCTGTAACATCAAAACATTATATAATTAATATATATAATATATTTTATAAGTATATATAATATATTATATAAATATATAATATATTATATAAATAAACTAAAATTATATAATACATTATAACAAGCATTTTATAATAAAATCAATATTATCTCTATATAAATCACTTTAAAATAAAGTTTTATAATATTCCGATCATATTAAAAATCTCTCCGATCAACTGAGCGACTAGGCCTACTACCTAAGAAGACAAGTGTTAACACACTGTTCTAATGTCTCACAGAAAGAAATTCCTTCACACCAAAACCCTCCCCCACAACCCTCCCAAAACCCTCCCCCACAACATTCAGTGTAGTCTCAACATGACTCAGTTACTCTAAATTGTGTTAACTTCAGCTCTCTTGTGGCAGCTGAAGATATTAAGCATATGAAAAGACATTTTTAGATAACGAATTCCTATCATTTACGAATCTTAATCAAACTATTAGATAATTCTACGATAACATTTTATAATAGTTTGACAAACCTAAATTAGAAGCATTTTTTTCCTTTTTACACAAAATTGTGTTAACTTTAGCCCCCTGGTGGCAGCTGAAACTTTTAAACAAATGAACTCATATTTTGGCAGGCATATTTCGTCCACCAAATGCAACTTTTAATCACTATTAGAACTTCATACTAGAAAAAAAGTATTTTTCGCTCCACCCTACTACTAAGGTTTGTAAGGATTCCTGCAGAAGCTTTGGCTTGTAGGAATCCCTCTTCTAATGATGTAAAACATATAGATCTCTTAAATAAGTATTAGGGTGAGCTTGAACATGCCATTAAGGCTGCGAGTGGAAGTAGCTTTAACCCTCTAACGCCGACTGGGTCGAATACGTACCGTTTCAAATACACGCATTTAGACTTAACTCTACAAAAATGTTCGGCCTTAAAGGGTTAAGAATAAAAAATTGGGAAAATGTAAATCCAGGGCAGGCAGATACTGTGCTGATTTGTATGATGTACCAAAAAATGCATTCGTAGAATGGGTTGCTATGGGGAAACCTAGGAAAGGGGGAACTCTGCCAACTGAAAAATACTAGGGGCACTCAATACAGGGTGTACATAAAGTCAGGATCTATTTTTGTGAAGCACTTGGAAATTATGGAATTCAATCATAAAATGATAAAGTGGTAACATTTATTAAATAATTAAGAGTAGGATTCGACGTGACGTCCATCAGTATCCCTGCACAGCTCAAATCGTTCCGCAGCATTTCTAAACACATTCTGGAGCATTTGCGGGGTTATGTTATCTGGAGCATTTGCGGGGTTATGTTATCTGCAGCAGTTCGTATACGTGCACGTAAGTTTTCAAGACTCGTAATCTTCGTCTGATAGACGTGCGACTCGATAAAGCCCCATGCAAAGAAATCTAAAGGGGTTAAATCTGGTCATCTCGCTGGCCAAGGTCTGTTGCTTCCGCGTCCGATCCAGCGATTTGGAAAACGTCCATTTAGATAATCCTGAACAATTTTGGCATAGTGACAAGGAGCACCATCATGTTGATAGACGACGGGGATAGGATTTTTTCAGTTTGAACCTCCCCTCCTTGTATAAAACCGCTTTTAAACGCCCTTGTATAAAACCGATGGTTAACGCAGTTTCGAAAATAGCGTCTGACAATGATGTGCGTCGTAAACAGAGCTGTTATCGAGTTCTTAACCGCAGAGAAGGAAACAGTTGGAAATATTCACAAACGTCTATAAAACGTTTACTGAGATACTGTTGTTGATCGAAGCACAGTTGGACGCTGGTCTAAACGTGCGAGATCATCGGAGAGGGGGAGAGCCAGCATCGATGATGAGCCACGCAGCGGTCTCCCGGCATCGGCTGTGACATCTCACACTGTGCAACGTGCCAACAGCATCATTCGATCAAATCGGCGAGTCACACAATGAGCTATCACTGGCGCTAGGAATTAGTGAACGAAGTGTGAATACGATAATTCAGCAACTGGGATACTCAAAAGTATGTTCACGGTTTGTTCCAACTGACTGAAGATCACGAAGCCCAAAGAAAAGAAATTGCTTCCGAGTCGTTGGTTCGATACGAGACAGAAAGGGATGACTTCCTTTCACCAATTGTGACTGAGGATGAGACTTGGGTACACCACTTTGAACCTGAAACAAAACGCCAATCCATGGAGTGGCATCACGCAGACTGCCCACGCAAGAAAAAGTTCAAAATGACTCCCTCTGCAGGAAAAGTTATGGCCACCATCTTCTGGGACATGAAAGGGGTGATTCTGGTGGACATTACGAAGAAATGACAAACAATCAACTCAAAGCATATATTGCTACCCTACAGATACTACAAAGACATATAAAGCGAGTTCGACCGGAGAGAAAACTGGAAGACGTCCTTCTTTTGCACGATAAGGCAAGACCACAGAACAGTTTGCAAACAAGAGAGGCCATCACAAAAATGCGCTTGACTGTTACCCCGCCCTCCATACAGCCCGGATCTGGCACCTTCAGACTTCCATTTGTTTGGGCCAATGAAGGATGCTATTCGTGGAAGAAAGTTTCAGAGTGACTATGAGGTAGTTGAGGAGGTTAAGAAGTGGCTCCAGCGGAACCCAGCGGATTTTTACCAGCAAGAAATAAAGGCCCTTGCTTCGAGGTGGAGCAAAGTCGTAGAAAAAGATGGAGACTATGTGGAAAAATAAAAACTTGTAAAAAAGGTATGCAATTACTTGTGTACAAATTACTGGAACTTACAAGGAAACTTGGGGGGGGGGGGGGGGAAAATATATTGAGTGGTCCTCGTAGAACTTGTGCTAGATTCAAGGGTGCTCTTAGATTTATAAGGAAAAATGAAGAGAATCTCTAGCCAAAAAATTAGGTAATAGCAATACTTCCAATAGGGAATTCTGAAAAGAGGTTAATAAAGTTAACAATACTAATCTTGCCTTGCCAAATGTAATAGAGGGGTGTACATGGTGCAAAAAACTGCAGAACTGTGGAAAAATCATTATGAAACCCTATTTAATTGTCTCGGGGGAGATAGACTAAATATATGCCTAAATATAGAATGCTCTGAGGAGCTACTAATTAATGACTCAGAAATCTGGCAGGCTATTCATGTTAGAAAATCTAGAAGAGGAAGAGCCATTGTTGTCCCAAGGCGATATATGATTGTAAGGTTAGTGAAAAGTTCACTTAATTTAGAGCTAGCATTTTTGAGCTCGCGGCATTATTGTTTGGGCACTTGTGGCATCATTTTTGGGGGGGTACTGGCGCGTCCTTTCTACTCGTTTGTTGAATGCGGCACTTACAGAGTGGTCTAATAGAAAGCTCTCTTGCAATTCAGTTTGGTTGTTTAGATACAAGATTGTTGCATCGTACAATGGTGCATGTTGTGTTGTTGTTGCAGGGTTTAGGAAGACCATAAATAGTGCCCCTTTCGTTTTTTTCTTAATTTTATGCAACCGAGGCCTAAAGCAGGCCCACATCGAGTCAGCAACCCTGAGGTAGGACCTAATAGGACTTCAAAGTACGTAAGTTTGTTTTAATCTAGCTTAATTTAGGCTATAAGTTAAAGTAGCCCCTCAGAGCTTGGCTGTTCAAGACTCAGCTGGGATTCTGAACGCAATCAAAATAATTCATAAGTTAGATAAAAGTTGTGGCCTAGATGGCATCCAAGCAGAACATTTAAAATGTTGTAGCCCTCGTATAATACCTATGCTTGCAATGTGTTTCACAAGCTGTATGATACATACATAGGTATTTTTTTTCGTTCCTTAATTTACCGCCGATTCGTACCTACAGAGGCAGTACATATCTCGGCGAGGCGGTGGGTGGGTGGGTTGCTGAGCTGGGGGTGGTAGACTAGGGGGGTGAGTGAGGGTCAGTTACTGGATAGTGGGTAGGAGGGGTATGGTCTTAGACGCGATGGAGCAGATGGGAGTGGGTGAGGAAGAGGAAAATCGCTTCTGCTGAAAAGTGGGGGCCTTCGGCGAGTATGGAGCGTAGACGGACGGGTATGGGAGTTTCGGACAAGAGAGGGAAGCACCTGCGACGAAGAGCCGACACGTTTGGGCATTCCACCAGGTGTATAACAGTGAGAGGGGCATGGCAGGTTGGGCAGAGCGGGACTGGCGATTTCGCCATAAGGTGTCCGTGGGTGATGCGGGTGTGGCCTAGGCGGAGACGGGCTAGAATTACTTCTTTATGGCGGGACCGGTGGAACGAGGAGGCCCAGTATCCTATTTGTGGTTTGATCCTGTGGAGTTTATTTTGTGTGGCCTGGTCCCATTCCCGTTGCCATATGGAGCGGAAGTGGGAGCGAAGGGTCGGAGAAGGTGAGGGGGTCGGAGAAGGTGAGGGGGTCGGAGAAGGTGAGGGGGTCGGAGAAGGTGAGGGGGTCGGAGAAGGTGAGGGGGTCGGAGAAGGGAGGGGGTCGGAGAAGGGGAGGGGGTCGGAGAAGGGGAGGGGGTCGGAGAAGGGGAGGGGGTCGGAAGGGGAGGGGGTCGGAGAAGGGGAGGGGGTCGGAGAAGGGGAGGGGGTCGGAGAAGGGGAGGGGGTCGGAGAAGGGGAGGGGTCGGAAGGAGGCCGGCAGTGAGCAGGCCGTCTTTGCCGTGCGGTCCGCCTCCTTGTTACCCTGGATGCCGACATGAGCCAGGACCCAGCAGAAGGCGACTGTCTTGTGTCGGAGGGCCGTTAAAAAGTGGAGGGTTTGCTGGATGGTACAGACGAGCGGGTGAGGAGGGTTAAATCTTTCTAGGGAGAGAAGTGCGCTTTGGGAATCTGAATAAATGACGAAGGAGCTGGCAGAGTGGGTGCGCACAATGTCGAGGGCCTCCGTAATCGCGAAAAGTTCCGCCGAGAAAACGGAGGCCTCGCGGGGCAGGCTGACGCCTCGGGAAAGCGGCTGGGACAGAATCACCACTGAGGAGGCCGTACCAGCCTCCGAGCGGGAACCATCTGTATAAATGGCGACTGCGTCCGGGTGTTGGGTTGCGTGTTCACGGGAGTGACCTGAAAACCGTGGCGCTCGTGGTATTCTTCGGTAGGGGACACAGGTCCCTGCAGAACTTGATAGGGGTGAGGAACCATGGGGGGTGGATGCTCTATGAAATGGGGATAACTGAGGGGGCGGGCATGTTGAAAAGGTCAAGGAATGAGCGGACCACTTCAGTGAAGTGCCAGCTCCGTCCCTGGGGTGGTGTCCAGAAACCGCCGTGCCTAGAAGCGAATAAAGTAGCCTCTGTGCAAGGAGTATGTCCTCACGAGGAGTATGATGATGAACAACTGGTTGTAGGTGCTGTCTATGGACGGTAGAGAGGGGCTATTGTTAGGGGCGGGTACGGAACCGATTGCAGAGGAAGAAACGGCGGCGAACGTGGAAGCTAGGTCGTTTGCCACCGACTTGGGCTCATATAGGAGTCCGACGTTAGTCCGGAGGACCGGGGGTCGGGAAGGGACATGTCGCCTCTCGACATCCCGTACCTCCTTCCAGATGGTAGCCGAAGGTGTGGTGGCGGTGACGCCGGACAAAAAGGCACGCCAAGAGGCTCGGCGCGCTGTCTTCATTGTGCGGCGGGCAATGGCCCTGGCCCGCTGCATCTCCGTGCGATGGATGGGGAGTCGTGTCCAGTAGAAGCGCCGAATAGCCTTCTTGGCGCGCACGGCCTGCACGGCCTCCGCGCACTCCGGGGTCCACCAAGGCACCCGTCGGGCGCGGGGGTAGGCGGAGGATCGTGGGATGCTAGTCCTTGCAGCCGCTACAATGACGGACTCGAAATATGCGACGCACTCGTCGGCGGATGGGAAGTGGGCAGTTGTCAGGGTTGTATATGTATTGTCGCGGAAGCAGGCCCAGTTCGCGTTGGTAGTAATCCATCTTTCTGGTACCCGAATGGTCTTGTCGGGCCGATTGAGCGTGAGTTGAATGAGGAAATGGTCACTTCCATAGTCCTCTTGGAGGACTTGCCATGTGAAATCTAGGAGGGCATCAGTCGAAACGAGGGATAGGTCTATACAGGATGGAGTACAGGTAGTGGCATGGTAGAATGTAGGAGAGCCATCATTGAGGCACTCGAAGGAGAGCTCGGTCATGACAGTAATCAGGGTTTGGGCCATATAGGTGGTGTGTCGCCCACACAAGGGGTGGCGACTATTAAAATCACCCAGTAGTAGAAAGGGGCTGGGGAGTTGCTGTACGACCTCCACCAGGTCATCGCGGGAGACTTGAGCGTGGGGAGGGAGGTAGATTGAACAGACGGTGTACTGTCTATCCAGGGAAAGCTGGGCGGCAATCACCTGTAACGGGGACCGGATAGAGAGATTGTGGAAGGGGACTGCGTGGTGTATTAGAATGGCAGCCCCCATTCGAGTGCAGGTAAGAGACGGGGGGGAGATGCAGGAATATCCAGTAGGGCAGGGCATGGGCCTGGTCCCCAGGATTAGCTCCTGGAGACACACACACACACACCGGACGGGAAGTGGCAATCAAGGAGTTAAGGCCTTCATAGTTCGTGAATATTTCTCTGCAATTCCAGTGTACTATTGTGGTTTTCGGGGGATCCATTAGTTGATGAAGGATGGGTAAAGGTGTAGGTGCTAGGAGGTTGGAGTGTGAAGGGAGATCTGTGGTTCGCGAAGGTGAAGGATGGGTCAGGAGCATGGCTGGCTATCTACCGTTCACCAGGGAAGGAATCGGTCGGTCAGTCGATCTCCGCGGAGGTTGCGGGGTCGAGTCGGCCGAGCGAGACCGGAGGCGTGGATCACGGCAGTCAGGGGAACGTCGTGGGCTGAGAGGGTCAGAATTGTTTTGGCAGGCTTCTGTGTTCGGGCCAGGAGGGGGCACTGTACTTCCCAAAGTGGCGCCTCGCCGCCTGTCCGGGGTCTCACGGCAGACCCTGGGTGGCGATAGGGGGTACCAGAAGGACCGGGCAGGTGGGGGAGAGGGCGTGCTCAGGGTGGCTGGCAAGGACGGGGCCGGGGATGTTGGGGGGCAGGTACTGTGGGGGTGGAAGGTGAACCCGAGTGGTCTCGTGGAGGGGTAGAAAAAAAAATGGCACCAGGAGGCAAGGGCAGATCCATGAGACTCATGGGTGCGGCCGAGCTCCCCTCGGCCACATCGTGTAGCTGCGCCAGGGCCGCGTCCACTGGATCCTCGTGGGAGAGGATGATGTTCAAATTGGGTCTCGTCGTGGGGGGCGGGTCATGTAATTCGGCAACTATTGTCAGAGTCTGTGGGGGTAGAAGTGGTGGGACTTCCGCGGTGGGGAGAGATGGTCCTTGTAGACGAAGTGGGGGGTGTGAGGGTCCGAGGCGTCTTCTTAGTTCTAGGGGAAGAGGGAGAGATGTTGAAAGGCCGAAGGGTCTGGCGACTCGCTCCGGCGTCTCCGTCTCGTCGGCTTGCTCCGGGCGGTAGGTTTCGGGCGTGTGCAGAGAGTACTGGGAGAGCAGGGTTTGAGGTGGATGGGGCCTGGGTGTCCTGGTCCCAGACTCTTGGGGGGATTTGTGGCAGGTGTGGTGCGTGAAGAGAAGAGATGGTGGTGGGACAGGAAGCCGTCGGGTGCTGCGAGGATTCCCTTTGGGAGGGACAGGGAGCAGTGGTCGAGGGGGGTTTCAGAGGCAGGCCAGGGCGGCGTGCCGAGATGACAGAGCCGAGAGCAGCGGCGTAAGACACCCCCGGCCTCACCTCCCGACTCCGCACCCTGTCTCGTGCCTCACGGGGGGTAAGGAAGTCCGTTACCTTTAGGTCTCGGACCTCCTCCTCGAACTTGAAGAAAAGGCATTCACGGGATGAAGAGGGATGTGCGCCTTCATAATTGGAGCATTTGGGTGTTGGGGCATCTGTCAGGGTGAGCGATTTGTCCACAATGAACACACAGTTGATGCGGCGGCTGTCGACAAACGGAACTAACGTGTCCAAACTAGTTACATTTAAAGCAACGGGTCGGGTCTGGGATATACGGGCAGACAGAAAACTCGCATGACGCGCGGTCTCCCATACCCTATACAATGCGGCCGGGAGGGATTAAGGTATTGAAAGTAAGGAGTAGACGCGGGGTGGGGGAGGGGGTGCCTCCCTGTCGGGATGTGAAGCGATAAACCTTAGTGACTCCATGGGGTGCGAGGTCCTCCAGGAGCTCGTTCACTGCGATCGACAATAGGTGGGTGGCGTAGTGCCCTAACTCTGGTTCAGGCGAGGGTGTGGGGAAACGGACACCGAGCATCCAAGGAAATCAGTGAGGGGGCGTAGGGCTTTTGTCTCTGCGGCTGAGCGTGATTTTATGAGGAGGGAACCACCCCTCTGTGGGCGTACATCATAGCGGCTGGAGTTGCTGTGGGAATTTGTGGATACTTGGAAGGGAGAGGGAGGCTATAGCATCGAAGTGGACTGGGATATCCAACGGTCGATAGGATGGCCGTGAATGCCGGCTTCCCCGTCCGCCGCGGGGCTCTCTCCGTGGGGATGTGGTCCGACGGCGGGTGAGGGGGGCATATGGGGAGAGCAAGAAGCCGGGTTTTGGGGGCAAGTCCTGGGTGGAACTTGACTTGCCCGAAGTCGGCTGAGGTGGGCTGGGGCGAGACCCCTGCTCCAGAGAGTGTATGTCCAAGGGCATATTCGAGGGACGGGCTGGGGTCGGCAACGGAAAAGGAGAGTGCAAGCGTTCCGCTTCCACAGGGAGGTCAACCCCATCAGGATGTGGTCTTCCAGTGGTAGAGGACTCGAGGGCCTGGTTGCCCACCACCCGAATGTTGATAGTAGTAGTAGTCCGAGAATGAGAAGCGGTAGTCTTAAGCCAAGGGGGAGGAGTAGCCATAGCAAACAAAAAGAAAACCATCCCCCGCGCGCATCCAGCCACCACCGACTCCAACAAGGGGAAGACGAATTGTGGGCACACTCGGTTCCACCGCCAATAGATGTCACGCAGTGGAGATACACCAGCACCCAGTCCCCGTGCCTAAAAGGCGGCCACTCTCATCCAACGTGCGGTGAAAAGTGGCAGAGGACAGGGCTTGGGTGAAAAGCGACAAGGGTGCAGGGCAACCACCTCCCACACCCAAGGGCCTCGGAAGGGGTAAAATGAAGGTCCAAAAGCAACGCGCGCAAAAAAAAAACAAAACAAAAAAACAAAAACAGAAGCCAGAAAGAATGGGTGAAAGAAGAAAAAGAATTAGAAGCAGATCAGCCGGGTCCCCAAACGGGTCCAATGGTCCACGAGAGCAGAGAAAGCCCTTACACCGAAGAAAGATGCATTCCCACATTCGCCACAGAGGGACGCGCCTTTATCGCTCCTAACAAAGCAAAGGGATATATAGGTACTTGCCAGTCCATTTTGTAAGTTGTATTGTTGCCAGTTGTTAAAAATAAGGGTGCTAGTATCTGTGATAAGAATAATTATAGGCCAATAGCACTTGCCAGTATACTTTCTAAGGTGTTAGAATAGTACAGTATATCTTTTATAATAGGATAAGTATTTACTTGCAGACTTATGACAATCAGTTTGGCTTTAGAGTGAAACATGGTACTGACATATGCTAACGGAAGCCGTCCTAAAGTACAAGATGTCAAGTAGCAACATGGATATTCCTGTTTTTTGGATGCATTAAAAGCATTTGATAGTTAGCCATCGCAAACTTTTCAAGGAACGCTTGTGTCGAGGGGTACCTAAATATACACTTAGGATAATTGCATTCTGGTATACAGAGCAGACCATGTTTGTAGGATGGAAAAGCACTGTATCACCAGGTTTTAAGGTAACTAATGGTGTTAGGCAAGGAGGTATATTATCACCCTACCTTTTCTGTATATACATGGATTACCTTATCAATGAACTAAAAACTGCACGTACTGGCTGTGTCATTGGAAAGGAAAAAATTAATCATTTAATGTATGCTGATGATCTTGTTCTCCTGTCACCGTCTCCCCATGGGCTGAGAGTATTATTAGATATATGTGAACAGTATGGTATAGAAAATGACATCACCTATAATGGGGCAGAGTTGTATTTTGATTTTTAGGTGTAATCTACTGAAATATATATCATGTGGGTCTTTTGAAATGAATGGTCAGACAATACCTGTCAAAGATACATAAATACTTAGGTCATGTAATTAATCACGAGCTGCGAGATGAACTCTATATTGAGAGGCAACGCATAAAGCCTATGTACAGAGTAACATGCTAATAAGGAAATTTGGTGCGTGTTCAGAATCAATTAAAACTTATCTTTTTAGAACTTACTGTACTGCATCTATGGTGGAACTATACAAAAACTGCTATGAATAAACTCTGTTGCTTATATTTTTCGTATGCTATGTAGGGAACCAAAATGGTGCAGTCTCAGTTTTGTTTACTACGCATAACCTGCCTACGTGCCACACGTTAATCCGGAAGTATATAATTTCATTACTAGGGTCCAAAACAGCGCTGTGTTGTTGTGCAATGTCCTGTCTCCAGATACTGTGTACCTCTCACCTAATGGCAGTTTTGGTTCAGACAACTGCTGGTTTACAATCCCTTATTTTTGTAATGTAGCAAAGCTTATATATATATATAATATATATATATGCATATTAAGTTGTGTTATAATAAGATTGTATTTGTACGTTTGGTTAAATGGCTATATTGGCCTTATTTTTGTATTACGTTCAGTGTATAATACGTAAGAGTGTACTTGTATGTTAGGTTAAGTGGCTATGGATTGTGAATGATCAGCAATAGAGATGTTTTGTTGGTTTATTGTGGAAGGATGGGAATTTTTTTTAACATTCTTGATCAAAATTTCCATCAAAATTTTAGACCCGAATTTTTTATTAGGGGGAAAAAATAGAAATTTTAACTAAACATCGAGTAATGGCGTCCCTCGGACGTTAACGACCTACCTGCTGCGCAGCCATTATGAGAGCATTGAAGCCGTAATTGTCCTCGAGCGAGAGATCGTCCACTTTAAGAGAAAGAAGGATGGCCATGTCGCCTTGATCTCGTCTCGCAGCAGTCAAAAACAAAGTTTTCATGTCCAAATCAGGAACGTTTTTACTTCTTATACAAGCGAACACCTTCTGATAGTCGGCTAGTGATGGAAGCGGTAAATTTATAATTAATTTTATTATTGAAAATGTCTTACGATAATTTTTCTTCATTATCTGAAGCCCGTATCTCATTCCTCACGGAAAAGGGAAAGGCTAAACTCGGGACTGGAAACGTTAAATTCAGTTCAAACTGACGGCAGTTAGTGCTATATTCTTACCACTTGTATGGTTTCGTTGATGGGGTTGTTTAACCTCCTTCGTAACATACGAGGTCGTACGACGGAGGGGATCTATAGCTTAACGTAAGATCCGAACCACGAGTCGCCGCCGCTACACGTGGACGCAGAAGACGGTTACCCACCCAACTACTACCTACACGCAACGTCGCTTAACTTCGCTGATCTATTGAGAAGCGGTGTTACGACGTAGCTCTGACAATTATATACATCATATAATCCACCAACAAAAGCCTTCCAAAGCGTCTTTACTCACTCGCCCACCTCGATTTACCACTATGTTGAAGCTTTCATCCAACTCAAAACAGCCATTTACATATTCCGATATATATATATATATATATATATATATATATATATATATATATACATACAAAGTCTGCTCATCTCATCTCATGCGGTTTCATCCTAAATGAAAATACTAAGAATTATTATACAGTAATGAGAAAATGGGAGATTTGAAGAATTTTCATTAAGGACTTATCGCGGAACAATGATAGAACAAGTTCCATTATAGTTAAAATCTCAGTAATAAAATAAAAAAAATAAATAGGTTTATTTTTTTAAAAAACTTGTAATTTTTTTTATCAACTGAAACATTTTTACTGTACCCTCTCTCTCCACACACGGGGAATTAGTCCCCTTGTGCACAACACTTTTTAAGTGATGTCCTCTCAGTTCACGATAGGGAATTAGTCCCCTTGTGCACAACCCTTTTTAAGTGATGTCCTCTCAGTTCACGATACTTTCGGCGGGAGAGTCCCGTCCATCAGATTTCCCGCGCTTTATCACCAGATTTAAACCAGTGTGATTTTTGTGTGGGGTTATTTAAAAGATAGTGTTTTTAAACAGATTTACCCACACAACAGAAGAATTGAAAGCATCGACTGAAGAAATTTCTCAGATTTCAACATGTACTCTGCCCAGAGTACTGCCAAATTTTGTTAGTGTGCAATAAGTTAATGAGCCGAGCGGACATCACGGAGGATGTCCTGCACTCGAGGACCAATTCCCCGTGTGCGGACTAAGTATAGTAAAGATTGTGACTATTTCAATTACCATAATAAAAAATACACGACCGCCAGATGCTTAAACAAATCACCCGATAAATGAATAGATGATGGCCACGACTATTTGTAGAGAAGCGTGTCACGAATCCCCTCAGTTACCAATTTCATAACGACGACTCTGCTTCAGATTTTCCCATACGATCTGTTCCACTAGTTATTGTATGAGCCGTCTTACTAAAATGACTAAGATAACCAACAACTTAAAATTACTATTTACAATTACCATACTCTACTCAACCCTACTATTTCTCTCGGAAAGTGATGGAAAGTCCTATTATTCTTTTCTCTAAACTATTATTACAACCGTAAGCAGCGCAATATGCAACAAATCCTGGCCCGAATCTTAAATTAATTATCAGCCATTCCAAAAGCGCGTCTTCCTACACAGATTTCTTAATTTAACACTGTTGAATGAAATTTTAATCCGCAAAATTCGCAGCAAAGGAGGATGCTGAGAGTCAATTTTTGTACGAACGTTTATGAATTAATTTAACTTTTATTTTAAGGCTTGGTAATTATATTAGAATATGCTAAAACCTCAATATTCCTACAGTTTTGTAATTTGGAATATTCACATAGGGGCGTTACGAGCAAATTTTATGAATGAAAACTGAGCTTATGAACCGACTTGGTACATTATGTTAGATTCCGGGGGTTCTCGACTGGTTGGTAATTACCCGAAAAGGGGTAATTTGGGATATCCTGGGGGTAATGGAAGCCATACATATTTTATTTAAGATTGGTTTTTAAAAGACAAGTGTATGATTATAAACTACTACTATAACTTTTGGTTAATTTACGCGTCATTTGGGGTAAGGGGATGAGCGCCAATGCTTCAGGTGGGTAATGGAAGTGGGTTGAGAACCCCCGTGTTAGACAATGCATTCCACCATCATCACACCTTACACCCGAGTCAACCCGTCAAGAGTTACACAATCAAATCTCTCATCAACTATTCTCTTAAGTCTTCCTTATACTTTTGATCACGTCATTCAACTTCTCTTCAAATACCATCAATACAGCGAGAATATCATTGCTAATTTCAATCTATTATATTTACTCTAATACACGCACCCTTTCATCAACAAAAAGTTTCATTACTACATCCTCCACTTCCTAATAGACTTCACAACTTCCACTTCATTATTATTTTTTGCGCGCGATTGATTCGACCAAAACTTGCATTACTACACTACATATTATTAAGCGACATCAATGTCGCCTTACTTTTAATGAAGGAATTAAAAGTAACTTGTACAATATAAATACCTTCATCAACCGCTTTTATAAAGTCTTCGACTGAGAGAAAGATGCAAGTTCGGGCTTCCCGCCAAAGATCCTCTTTAACTCGCTTGACGTCGTAGGGCTGAAGCCAGCAAAGATTGCTACCCAGATCTAGGTGAGACACGTGAAATGGAATCGCAGCAGTCACAGAAGGTTTCTCCTCCTCAGAATCCTCCGCCTCCCCATTCTCCTTCGAATCCTCCGCCTCCACCTTCTTCCCCTTAGAATCCTCCGCCTCCACCTTCTTCCCCTTAGAATCCTCCGCCTCCACCTTCTTCCCCTTAGAATCCTCCGCCTCCACCTTCTTCCCCTTAGAATCCTCCGCCTCCACCTTCTTCCCCTTAGAATCCTCCGCCTCCACCTTCTTCCCCTTAGAATCCTCCGCCTCCACCTTCTTCCCCTTAGAATCCTCCGCCTCCACCTTCTTCCCCTTAGAATCCTCCGCCTCCACCTTCTTCCCCTTAGAATCCTCCGCCTCCACCTTCTTCCCCTTAGAATCCTCCGCCTCCACCTTCTTCCCCTTAGAATCCTCCGCCTCCACCTTCTTCCCCTTAGAATCCTCCGCCTCCACCTTCTTCCCCTTAGAATCCTCCGCCTCCACCTTCTTCCCCTTAGAATCCTCCGCCTCCACCTTCTTCCCCTTAGAATCCTCCGCCTCCACCTTCTTCCCCTTAGAATCCTCCGCCTCCACCTTCTTCCCCTTAGAATCCTCCGCCTCCACCTTCTTCCCCTTAGAATCCTCCACCTCCACCTTCTTCCCCTTAGAATCCTCCACCTCCACCTTCTTCCCCTTAGAATCCTCCACCTCCACCTTCTTCCCCTTAGAATCCTCCACCTCCACCTTCTTCCCCTTAGAATCCTCCACCTTCTCCTCCTCAGAATCCTCCGCCTCTTTAGAATCCTCCGATTCCGATTCCTTAGAACCCTCCCCTTTTGAGCATGATGACTCGTTTAACTTCTATAAAGGAAAGAAAATTTAAATTACAATAAAAGAATAAAAAGCCTTCCTGAATTTATATCATGAGAATTTTTTACTTCAACTAATACCCTTTCGTGATTATAGGGCAATACAATTTCAAAGATGTAATGATAGCACTGCTTCTGCAAAGCAGTCATAAGAGAAATTTAGTAATGAAATGATTTCTACATTAAACTAAAATATACGAGAATTCGCCTCTGCAAAAACAAGGTTCTATTTACATTGCTATAATAAGAAGAGTCTTTTGAAAAAGTAGTTAATTACTTAACTTAATTATCTGTATTAAAACCCAAATACTTAAAAAATTCGATAAGTACACGGTAATGTTCAAGAAAATACGTGATGAAAAAGGTGATTTCACAACATCAAAGCCGGAAAGCAATTTCCTGCACGAATTATGAAACAGTGTCTATAATTACGACACGAACCAATTTTTTAATGCCAACCGCCAAAAACTCCGTGCAATGCGCATTTAACCCCCGTCCAACTCCCGCTTTTACTGCGCGAAGGTATCCGAGGCAAGCGTCCAGGGATACCTGACTAACGATGTCCTTTTGCACAAATGCCCGTCCTAACACCGCCGGAAAACCTGCGCAGCAGCAGCAGCAGCAGCAGTTGGCGAAATTTAGGTGGGAGGCCTCGATCACTCCGTATAATCTCTCACCCAGTGACTACAGTCTCTTCGACCCTCGAAGCAACACCTTGACGGTCGTTACTTCCGCACAGACAACGAGGTCAAAGCAATTCAACAGTGGTTGAATGCGCGAGGATAAGATTCTTCGCGGTTGACTATAAAGAGCCGAATTTTAGGAAAGATAAAAGTGCGCCAAGAATGATGCGTAAAAGTAAAGCCACTGCCCAACTAATTCGTGCGGGAATTTACGGCTCTTCGCGAAGTCACTGTCGGATCGTCTCTCATAATTCAACTTCAAAGTTAAAAGCAATACTGTTAAACGAATGTTCAAACATTAACGTCTCGCTCCACAAATCTAAGCAAAAACAGTACTTAAAAAAATCACACCTTTAATCTTCTGTTCTTCACCCTAGTGTACAAATCTGTGGACTGATCAGCAATTTCACCCTTTTCTACCGCTTCCCAAAACTCTCTCTCCTTCTCCTTACTGTTAATAAAAAAGGAAACCAAATACTTAAAATGGAACGAAGTTATTCTCAATGCAAGTCACTTCACTAAATATATCCAATTTCGATACGACTACGAATTTCGAACGAGTGAAATATTTTGCAGTCTACATCTGGAGCTTTAACGGTACATTAACTAACTCGTGTCGAGTGCGGTTATGAGTCCTAAAATCTCGAACAAAATGGTCAATCCAATCAAACAAGTAGTAATGTTAACGTAAAGCGTAAGCTCTAAAATCGGCTAAGGTTCTCTTTTTATATAATTTATTAAATTTCTGTAACAAATTCAGTAAATTTTATAACTACAATTATTTTAATATTTCATTATATAAAAACTTTCACCGGTCCAGGAACCAACTACTTCAGCAGTATTTTTAAAAAGTTTAAAACTAACCTTATTCTTACTTCCATACACGGAACTTACACCTCGCGTTAAAGGTTACTTTTACTCAATAAACGACGAAATTAACAACTTACTTTCAAATAATAAAGTTTTCTTCGTTTATTTAATAATCACTTTCGTAAGTATTAAAAAGCAACTACGTTAATCGTTATTTATAGCGTTTCACTGGCCTATGTAATCACTGCTCCAGACAGCTATTACTTAAACCATATATGGAACACTTTGTACACGAATAGTAGTCGGTTGCAATTGCAAATTCATCAGCACGTGCATACGTAAACCAGAGCCAGACTACCAATCGGCAAATAAAATTTCGTTAAAACGTTGAATAATGAATTTGTAATGAAGAATTATAGTTTTCAATATAGCCCCGATTTTAATATTATAAAGGGTGATCCAGAGAAATGGGACCAAAAGAAACCCCTGTAACTCTTAAAGTATAAGTCCTTTTATAAAATCATACGCATCATTCGAAAGAGGATAGTTACAAGTTTGTGCGGGATTGTATAGGTTTTGACAATACAAGACAAGATAAGATACAAAACAAAATAAGTGTTATTAAAACTAACCCTTCAAGATGACTGCATGGACTGTGGAACATCTGCGTTTCATAACTGAGCAATATTATGAGCATGGAAGAAGTGTATTTTCAGCTCTTAGAAGGTGATTTTGACATCTGAAAATTTGTCTTGAAAGATCTTTGAGCTGAAACTACACTTCTTCCATGCTCATAATATTGCTCAGTTATGAAACGCAGATGTTCCACAACCCATGCAGTCATCTTGAAGGGTTAGTTTTAACTAACACTTTTATTTTGTTTTGTATCTTATCTTGTGTTGTATTGTCAAAACCTATACAATCCTGCACAAACTTGTAACTATCCTCTTTCGAATGATGCGTATGATTTTATAAAAGGACTTATACTTTAAGAGTTACAGGGGTTTCTTTTGAGTCCCATTTCTCTGGATCACCCTTATATATATATATATATATATATATATATATTATATATATATATATATATATATAGGGTGTCTCAAAAGTCACTATCTATTTTGAAAAATAATGGGAATTACGAAAAACTGGTTTAAGACATGAAAAATATATTTATTTCAAAGTAAGTGCCAGAAAGAATTAGTGCTATTTATTTATTTGTCTCCACATGGCGACCATCAGTGTCTCTACAGAGCTCAAAGCGATAAGTTGTTTCCCGGAACACACTTTCCAGCATTTGAGGTGTTATTTTCTGAACTGCATCGGTAATACGATTTCGAAGTTCGGCTACATCACTAATTCTTCTACCAGTGTACACCTTAGACTTAATGAAACCCCAGGCGAAAAAGTCTAATGGTGTTAAATCGGGTGAACGTGCTGCCCATGGTTGTGTTCCTCCACGACCAATCCAGCGACCGGGGAAGCGTCTGTCAAGATAATCACGTATAATTATTGCATAATGGCACGGTGCTCCATCCTGCTGAAAAACTACTGTGTCAAGAATGCCATCTGTAAGAAGTTGAGGTTCGAGGAATTGTTCAAGCATGTCAAGATAATAAACCAATTAACTTTTTTTAAATACACAAATTTGCACCAGAAGTACATATCTTTATGCCAGCATAGCATTTTTTAAAAAAACATCTGTCACCGAAATAGATAGTGACTTTTGAGACACCCTGTATATATATATATTATATATATATATATATGCGTGCGCGTGCCCGGTAGCACGGCGGTTATGGTGGAGGGACTCTGGAACGGTGAGGCTCTGGTTCGCTCCTACCTGCCGGCTCTTGGGTTGAGCTGAATTAGCCGCTTACCTTATTATTATCTTCGGAGTACACACCCCTACATCGTGGGGAAATGAGCTTCCCGAGTGTTATCTTTTATGTACAAATCGAGGCAGTAATGAAGACTAATTCCATATTACAAACTCATTATTTAGCCCTTCAACAGTTCTAACTGCCGATTGGAAGTCTGGATTTGCTCGTCGGCTACACCTACAATAAAAATGTCTATTGACCAGGTACGATGTAATCTACACAAAATATTTCGATGCGAAGCGAATTAGTATAAAAAAGAACACAGCAAATTTGGAGACCAATGCAAATTCCACAACCTAACGATCCGCAGAGCTCACGCGAGAGCTGGAAGCGCGGATACGATGGCGACGTAGAATCCTAACTAACGGACAAATAAAATATATAGATAGTTAAAAGATAACATGAAATTTAAGAACGAAAACTTTCAACTACTAAGATACCAAAGAAATGAGGAAATAAAATCTATGGACCACTATGATTCAAATAGTTAGTAAATTCAGAGAAACTCTGAGGCAAATGATTTAGTAAACGACCGACGAAGCGAAATTTGAGACAAAATTCATTTAATTAAGTTCTTGAACCTCCTTCACAACATACATATATAGTCGTATGACGGAGGGGACCTACAGCTTTATGTGGTATTCGAACCACGAGTCGCTACACAATCTAGACGCGGAGAAAGGTCTCCCATCCAACTACTCTCCAGACCAAATTTTGCTTAACTTCGCTGACCGACGGGTAGCCCGGCAAAATATGATGACAAAGCAAAATAAAATGATTGAAACAGATACTGAGGACCTTTAAAACGAAGGACACGATATAATGATTCCCTAGCTAACTAAGAACGCTGATCATACCAAAACTAGAATACTGCCGTCTCTAACGTCTACGTATAAAAGAGGAATTAGTCCCTTAGGAGAAATTCGCTGAAATTTCTCAAAGATCAATGGCTGCAAAGAGCTAAATTACTGGGAATTAAATTAAATCTACATTCGTCCAAAAGAAGAGGTGCACCATAATATACAGTAAACTTTGAAATATAGAAAACAGTACCTAACCTCAAACCGAGTCCTTTCACCATCCAAACAACATAAAATAGGAAAGGAATGTCCGAGGAAAAATTCTCAAAAAATTTGAACTTTGAAAAAATGTCCCAGTAACTTAATTGAAAATATTTCCTATTTTCTCAAGTTTTATCTTAAGACTTAAAAAATGCGTGTGTAGTTCGGGAAAAAGTTCACAAAAACAATTTTTAAAAAGCCTAAAACTTTAATAAAATTTCAAAAATTATCAATGCTGTTAAGTAATGTTACTAAAAAGAAGAAAATAGGCAAACAAAACTAAACAATTACCAATTAGTAATTTTATGCTTTTTAGAAACTGTAAGCGAACTTTTTAGCGAAAATACATTTTTTTCGGCCAACTTCTCTCTTCTGCTGTACACGTGTTTAGTGCCATTTACATACGAGTATGGAAAGCAGTCGGAAGAGACATCAACTTTATGAACATTCCTTTGGATCAAAACAATTTCCTGTTAGAAAAAATTTAAGTTCTGAGTAGAATGAAATAAACATGTTTGTAAAATGCATGTAATCGTGAAAGATGTTTTCCAGTCTGACAGTCATGCGGCAAAACGGATTCTGTCATTTTTCCAACACGAGACCAGTGGTGGGCAAAAAGTAATCTATTACGAATAAAAATTACTGATGTCTGAAAAGTAAAGTATAAAATAGAAATTACTTCCCTGCATTAACTACATTATAATTAATCCAGAGAAGCAATTTCTATTTTATACGTGACTATTCACCAACGATAACTCTGGCGATAAGTGGCAAACATGGTAATGGTAGAGGTTAACCGAAAGAAAAGAATTGATGGGATACGGTGAAATGATTAAATGTGAAGTAAGAATTGTGATTGAATGGCTGTCAGACAAAAAAAATAAAATGTGGAAAAGTGGGTATGTTTCAATCACATGGAGAAAATGAATGATAAATCTTTGGTTTGTTTCCGCCCGAATTGTTCATTCTGACGATGGTCAAGCTTTTCACTCCACCTTAGACCTACAGTTTAACGTGGAATCCCACAAGCAGCCCAGCGTCTTAACCACAAAGCTACCCAAGGTACCCATTTATCTACCAACCACTTTCTTTGTGTGGAAGGATGAACAGCTGGGTTTTGCTGCGCGCCGGCTGCCGTCACCTGGTCTCGATCCCGGGACCGATGGATTCGTAGTCAGCGACGCTAACCACTACACCACCACCACGCCATTATACCTTATTAAAAAGGTATAATGGCGTGCAGGTGTGACAGTAATATAACTTAGAAAGACCACGTAAAAGATTGAGGGTTGTAATTGTGTGAATAAATGTGGAACAAGAGTTAATGAGAAACAAGGGAATTGTAGTAGTCTGAAGTGCGTACAGTCAAACCTGCCTGAGCGGCCACTTAAAATTCTCTCCCACCACACGGAAAACCTGTGTATAACACCCTTTTCAGTTTACATAGTGGCCACCTGTTTAACGCGGTCAGCGCCACCGAAATTATCATCCTCTCTTGGCTTTACCGCTACTGCACGCAATTGTAGTGACTAGGGCATGGTTCTGATTAATCAATTAATCACTGTTTCGAATTTAATCATTAATTTATCAAAAAATATTTAGAAAATGGGAAATGATTAATTTTCCTCATAATTTCAGCATTACTTTACCTTAAATTTTTTAATGTATCATTTGAATTTGGCACCTTTTTGCGTGTATAAACTGTCTAATCCGCCCATGCCTGATTTCTTGAAGTAAAGCAAACTAAATGTTGGAGCAAAATGTTTTCTTCGGTCTTATCTCACCCAATAGAAACAATAAAGCTCTTTCTTACTCTTTTCAGAAGGATTTAATTGTTATTCATTTTTAATATGTTAATCATTGATTAATTAGAAAATTTAATCATTCATCACTTTTCCTAAAATGACTAATTAACCATGCCCTAAATGGTACCCTGCAGATGCCAGACTATAGCATTACAACAGCAAAATGAGGTACTTTTGGAATAAAGACCTAAATGAATTTGTTTCACACACACACGAGGGAAAGTCCATAAATGATGTCACGCTTTTAGGGGGAGGGGGATCTGTAATTTTGTGACCTTTTGTGACAGAGGCGGCGGGTCTAAAATTTGTGATGTCACAAATTTTTTTTGCGTTATGTTGACATTTTGAAAAGTTTAATGCAGAATAACTAAAATATTGAGAGTATTCGAAATTTTGCGCGGCATCATTTATGGACGATCCCTAAGCGAGGTTCCGACTTTATTCAAATCAATGTATCCAAAACACTAACCAAACAACCTTAGTGCCATCGAACCGAAAATGGTGTGATAAGTATTTCGGACGCAACTGAAGGATCGAACGTAGTTCCCGTTAAGTCACTAAATAATGAAGAACTCGCTAATCTAATTTGGCCTACCTAACCTAACCAAACCTTAATTAGCCTAACCTAAGACTAACATTTCTTCCGCCAATAAAAATGGTTCTAGATGTTTCATATACATTTTTTAATGTTCCAAGGTACCAAAAGTGTTCTCACAAAAAATTACTCATTACATCTAAAATTATCACGCACTAACTCGCTTATACCCAGTTGTCTACGTGCACACAGCCAAATTGTTGAACCTAACTGCCCTTTGAGGTACCTTATTGGCTATAGTGACTTTGTATCTTTGCGGAATTCGTTTGAGAGTTTTCAATTCAGAGTTGAAGCGCCATGTCGACTACATTTAAGATGAGAAATTAGTTCTTCGATAATGTATACATGTTAAGACACGATGCATATTCGTAAGGTGCGAGTATCAGTGTCAAATTATAGTATACAGAATTAGACAAAATGAAACCTAAGCGGACAGACGGGTAAGTTGTATCTGATATCAACGCAAAAGGATAAATCAACAAAATTTACTGTAAACAAGCCAGTTGACAATGATCATCACTTTGCTGATGAGAAATGTAATACCACAGTACGAATCCAGATCAAAATACAGTACGTCATTCACAAAACAATATGTATACAGACTATATATCAGGTCATCCCACAAGTAATGTCGTTTTTTACGATAGATTAAGTTTAAACTAGTCCTACTCGGTTTAAGCATAAATTTTCCGAAGGTTATATCTAAGAGGAGATCTATCGTGTTTCGCTACATACTTTACAGACCTTGACCAGTGAAGACGTATGTTTTGCTTTATGTGAACCCCTCATAAACATGGCAGTATCAGAAGAGCATATCAGGCATATAATGATTTACGAGTTCAAAAAAGGGAATAGTACTACCGAAGCAACGCGAAACATTCGGGACGTTTATAGCAACGATATTCTGCATCTGAGGAAATGTCAAAGATGGTTTCAAAAGTTTAGGAATGGTGACTGCAGTTTGACAGATGCAGCACGCTCTGGACGCCCTGCTGAGTTTGATGATATACAGATATACAGATATACAGAAGCTAAGGCTAACAAAGACCCTAAGATCCACTCTAAGGCTAGCCCGAGAGAAAGGAGAGAGTAGGGGGTTAAGAGAAGAGAGGAGAATAAGGGGTTAAGTAAGGAGCAACACCTATCATTCGTGGGTTAACATTCATTCAGAAAAAGAGGGAAAAAGTCTCACCATCATCATCCGCCGGCCACTGCCGACAAGTCAGAAAAATAGTCGGAGAATATAGGAGAGGGGTGAAAGATGAAAAGAAGTAAAATAAGAACGCTTACAAACCATGCAAACACAGTCTTAACTCACTGTCATACCATGCAAACTACAAACATGCAAGAAAAGAGTTAGAGACATGCAAAGTAAGGAGGATAAGAAAAAAAAAAAAAGTAGGTAAAGTTAAACAAAAAGTGGGTTAGTTTACGCTATGAGCTACATCTACATTCGTGTTAGTCTAATTTTTTTTTTTTTTTTTTTTTTATTGCTGGAAGAAGACTGTTCAACAACTGTCGAAGAATTGGCCCAGAAACTCAATTCATCCCCGTCCACCATCCATCGAAATTTGCAACAACTCGGAAAGTGCCTAAGTTAGGAAAATGGGTGCCACATGAATTGTCTGTCGACAATCTGAAGGTGCGGGTAAACATCAGCGCAGCTCTTCATTCCCGTGAACTCCAAGATCCGTTTTCGCACCGTTTAGTGACTGGTGATGAAAAGTGAATACTGTACCAGAATGTTAAGCGCCGTCGACAGTGGGTTTGTGCCGGAGAACCAGCGACACCACAGCCAAAACCAAATCTTCACCCTCGGAAGGTGTTGCTTAGTGTTTGGTGGGATAAAGGTGGTGTAATACACTTTGAAACCTTACCACACAACCAAACAATCACCGCTCAAGTCTACTGTCAACAACTGGATCGATTGAACACTGCACTAAAAGAGAGACCACCTTTGGTTAATCGGAAAGGAATCGTGTTCCACCACGACAACGCACGTCCTCATACCGCTCGGATCACTTCTGCAAAAATTGAGGAGCTTGGGTGAGAAAAACTTCCACATCCTCCAGACCTTGCGCCTTCAGATTATCATCTCTTCAGGAGTCTGCAAAACTATCTTGACGAGAAACAGTATACTTCTTTAGATGACCTGCACACCAGTCTTTGTACGTTTTTTGCCTCAAAACCGCCTGAATTTTATAAACATGGCATTGAAAAGCTTGTAGGACGTTGGCAGAGTATCATTGATTCCGATGGAAAATATATACTAGATTAAAAAGTTTCAGTCGAGTTTTTTTCTCCTTCAAATTCCGATCCAAGAAACGACGTTACTTATGGGATGACCTGATACAAAAATAAAGAATAATAACGGAAGAGAGTGACCAAACCACAAACTATGTACTTTATAGCCAAGAAATTAAATGGTAATTTCTTGCACACAAAAATATATCACTAATAAATATTCGAATGAAGTGTGAAAAAAAAATTGCTAAAACTATTAAGTTAATAACATCCAAAGACCTTTTTTTTTTCCCACACGAAGGAAGGTGCATGGACGTGAGCTGCGGAGGTTGTGGCCGGTCCAGCTCATGCCACCGCGACGGCGCTAGGAGTCGAAACCGAAACCTTCAGGATCCGAGTCCAATGAATCAACGGAAGTTAAAACTGAAATAGTAAAGTACTCGTTACACGACATACCTCTCTCTCTCTAACGAAGAAGTTAAAGTCGAAACGACAGTTCTTCGTCTTTTTCCTCTCTGAGAGCCCTTCACACTTCGTTCCCAAAAGAATTTTTCAATTTTGTCCTTCGCGTGAATCAGATTATTTTCGTGTTCCCAAGACAATTCGTATATACTGCGATCGCGCCACTGTACTCTATAGTGCGGCACGGAAAGTTTACCCTGTAACGGGAATGCTAATCAACCATGGAAATAAAAAGTGTCGGAATCGCCGCTTTAACCCGTCGGGCCATCACGGAATCTATAATAGATCCGTTCAAGTTCGGTGAAATCTTAGCGGTATTTGATCATGTTCCCATTTTACTCTCTGGCCATGACTATTTTAATTTGTCATGGCCGTAACAGACGAGCCGTTATAGAACGTCTTTATTATGCATAATCTTAGTCAAATTTCCTAAGCCTTAAATTAACTAAAGATCATTAGGAGAGGTTCACCAACCGACAATTATACTGTTATAATAAAACTTTCACGATACACAGTAAACACTTCAACTTTTACTTAACGAAAAAATCTGCAACAAATTTGTTTTCATTTCAGAAAAGCTTATCTTCATTTAAAAAAAAAAAATATATTATATATATTTTTTTTTTTTTTTTTTTAGTTCGGGAAGAACCGATTCGCCTCTATTTAAAGGGCATATCTCAGCGGAAAAACAAAGAAAAAGAGAGGAAAGACAGAGGAAAAAGAAAGGGTGGAGGGGACAGTCGAAGTGGAAAAAGACCAAGGATGACAAGGACTGCAGGGTCGAGCCCCACCATCCTTGGGTGCTAGGGCCGGGAGGGCGCACATGAAACCTCCAGGAACAAGCACGTACAAACGAGCACAAAGAGCACTCAAGAGCACGAGCTTAGAACCCCTTGCGGGGATAATATATATATATATATATATATATATATATATACTGTATATATATATATATATAACATTTTTTTACAACAATGAAAACAAATTACAAAAACTCAAAATATGCAATAATTACATAATGATACTTTCGCGATACAAATTTACAACATCGATGAAAATGCTACAAGATAGTTCAATTCGAACTTCGATCCATGAACAAAAATGGCATTGAGCCAAATTAATAATGAATTATATCTCTAGCGTTTGAATTACTGTCTGAGAATTAAGCAAAATCTTTACCTCATTGGGTGAACCTTTGAAGCATTTTTTATTTATAATTTTTACAATTTCTTCACTAAAAATGTTAACATGTTCAGGAGGTTCACATCCCGATTCTCTCGCTGCTGCCTGTTCCTAAACAAAAAAAAATTTACAATAAAATTCACAGAGTTAATCCAGATCTGGCTAAGCTTTTCTTAAGTTAGAAAATATTACTAAAGTATACGCTATATTATAATGTAATGCGCGATTCGGAGGTGATTAATTTTTTACGTCAAATTTCATAGTCCCAGCGAGATTTCTAATATAGTAACAATGACCTCACTCAGCATTTCAAATTTTTTTTTATCCAAATTCCCCTTTCAAATTTAAGTCAATCCTTCGTGCCCGCCTTATTTCAACTGCAAATGGCTTTCAAGAAGCGTAATTTATTGGCACCATAATCAGCGCGAGGTACCATTAAAAATGAAGTTTCATTTATTAACGTACTATACAGTACACGACATTTTCTAAATAAATTTTATGCATCATTTATTAGGTATAGGGATAGGGAACAAAATTATTGGAAATATCAAAACTAACCTTTGCTAACCTCCTCGCGCCCCATAGCTTAGGAAACGCTGAACTAACTTTATATAAAGTGCGGTACCTTAACATGGCGCGGAGGATCTACTTCAAGGTATAAAAACTCGTGAAAACTATACGGTAGGTTATCAGAAAACTCTGATAATCTAGAAATCTGCGACATTCCTTTAATGTAAGGCGTAAGGGGTAACAAAGCTGCGCATTCGCGATTTCAAAGATGCACTTTTCCAAAAGCCAATGACGAGACCATTTTAACCCTTTGACAACCGATATACGTTTCTTTGAACTTAAGTGTGTTTTATTGTTATTTACAATTAGATACGTTAGTAATTATAGTCACTTAAATGACCCATTTTGGGTTAATTTTCTGACAACTAAACGATACCTGTATAAACATGTAGATGTATTTGTAGAAACGTTGCATCATTGTACAATTTATATTATTACTTCCGTTGGGACAAATGTGTCCCTTGGTCCTCAAAGGGTTAAAAAAATAAGCACAACTGATGTCTTTATTGCTAATTTACTGGTTGTCTTATGAAACGAGTAATCCGCTTTAAAGTTACCTTTAAAACGTGACAATTCTATCTGGCTACAAAGTAGACAAGACAAATATAACATCGGAATGTCTATCGTCTATGGCTGCCACTTTAAACTAACTTCATGCGAGCATACATCCGTCCTTCATAAGAAAAGAACTGAAAAACCTTGACAATATGTCACGTTTTGTAGAGATTTAAAATGGGCTTTACCCTAATAGATGCTGATAAAAAGAAGTTCTAAAGAACTATCTTTTTTGTGTTTTATTTACTTAATGTAATATGAAAAAATTTCAACTGTACATAAATTATAAATAATGTTTTCACAATGACAACAGGAACGTTGTAATTAATTTGAAAGTCCATAAGTGTAACTTACACTTACTGTGGATATATTTACCCCTGTTCATAGTTAACATATAATGTACATATTGTCAGTGGCGGATCTACTATGAAACTAATGAAGCTTAAGCTTCAGGGCCCCTAAAGCAACTTTTTTTTTAATGAGTGAATTTTTCAACAAAATCGATGGACTTTTTTTAAGTGTTTGTTATTAAAATAAGGCTATTTTAGTGATAGAATCATAGGCCAATGGGTTGAAGTACTTAATATTGACCTTAGAATATGCTCTAATACCCATTTCATATGGCCTCAAAATGCCCCTGTAATTGTTGCTGGTTGCGAAGGGGCCCCCATAACAGTTCAAGCTTCAGGGTCCCAAAAATGTAGGTCCGCCACTGCATATTGTAAATCTGTTAGTATGTACGCCTATCATGATCTATTTATTTATTCCATAATCCATTAAAAAAAAATCTTTGAAAACAGCATGTAAAAAAAGTTAGCTTGGAAATACATGAACAATTTCAGATTATTACAAAAACTTCAGCAACGTTCCCATATGTAAAATATTCAGCAACATTTGAATGTATTTTACATTTAGTTATCTAAGAAAACCTGTCTCTTTAAAACTGCTTGTATTTAAAGATCATCTCCAACTGGCTCGGGTTACTCAAAATTTAAAATACCATAGCACAAAGCTTCAATATTTTACTATCGCAATCAATCTTCATAATTCCTAAAGCAAAAATTGACTCACATAGACTCATTTAAATTATGGAAACGAACTTAAGAACTTCCTTTGCTCCCTCCCTAGTATGAACTTCCAATTCGTATCATATTTTCCATGGCTAAAAATCCTGCGCACCAACATGCAATAACTTTGACCATGTTAATATCTACGCAAGATATTTACGAAACAAGCTCTTCCACGAACATCATTTTGCAACATTTTCTCCGTAAACGGCCAGTATTACAGCTGTCCACAATGGTTCACATTACCATTACAAATTGCCCATGAGATTAAAGCAAAAATACCCTACAATTATTTCTAATTGAGACTTGCATGCATTTATTAGTTGGCAACTCGGCACCCCAGCAGCAAGACATTCTTCTTTAAAAAAAAGCCTCGGGCTACGAATATAGAGCTATATAATTATTCACTTCTGTTCGTGTGGAGATTCCAGTTTCTGCCTACTGCAGTATAATACATACTAGTTCAAATCCATCTAACAATATAAGCATAGATGCCTATATTTAAAAAGGCATGTTAATTTTAGTAGTTAGACAAGGCCGCTAATATCATCAATATTTTAGTTACTTTATTATATCAATAAATCATAATCAGTGTATGTTAATTATTCTATCTGCCTCACAGATAGGCAACTTTAAACCAGGGCTGTGGAGCTGGAGCTGGAGCTGGAGCCAGGAGCTGGAGCTTGAAGCAATTTTGGTGAGTGGAGCTGGAGTTGGAGTGGAGTGGAGTTGGAGCTGGAGCTGGAGCTGATAAAAAATGTGTCAGCTCCGGCTCCAGCCCAATACAAAGAGTTCATATTTAGATACAAACTTTTTTATGCTATTTTTTTTTTTTATTTTGAATGATTTCTAATTGGACTTAATTTTTTTCAGGAAATGTGTTAATTTTTAGAAACTTAAACTAGTAAGCTTAATTTTTAAAATGTTTTGTGTGGCTGCCTGCTATGGCCTATGAGTAGCAAGGTACAATTTCAAGAGATTTATCAATCATTAATATATGGTGAGAGGAGCTGGAGCCGGAGCCGGAGCTGGGCATAAAAAAATGCTGGAGCCGGAGCCGGAGCTGGGCATAAAAAAATGCTGGAGCCAGAGCTGGAGCTTAAGATTTTGGTGCCAGCTCCACAGCCCTGCTTTAAACACAAAACTTTAAATTTTGCCTGGGTTAAGCTCATCCTATCCTAAAGCTCCATTGTTAATTTTGGTGCCAAACAAAATTTCCATATAGCTCACATTTAAACCTCTCAAAATTTTTTTTAAAAATTGATAGAGTTTACAGCAGAGCCAAACTGAGAAATTTGGGGCAGATTAAAGGTGATGTTACAAACTGACAAATGTAGACAATAGAGTGTGAATAGCCCTTTAAGTTTACTCATACTAATCCATATTTTTCAGTGTGTTTATTATTCAATGCAAATAATTTCTATAAAACCAGACTATGAATATTATCTTTTAATTTAAGCCTATATATACAAGTCTAAGAAATGACTTCACATAATCAACTACATTTTTAACCGAGTTGAAGTACAGTAGTGGTAATAGGTAGGAGGATTATTGTCATACAGTACAGAGACAAGTACACTTGAAAGTAAAGACACTAATACATTTATGTTTAGCACATTAAATTTTAATAAGTTTAAATGCTTTTTCCCATTATAATATATTTTTACTGCGCAAGGTATTCACAAAAAGTTTTAAATACAAATCCTTTTTGTTATTAGATACGAAGGCAAAATTTTCAATTTGGTATATTTTCACAATAACCTTGACAGTAGTAGTTGGCCCACACTTACATTCATTCAATACATTTTAAAGTAAGAACTGTTAATAAAGCTTAATTTTCTCACAGCCAAAACTCTCAAGAAACAATGCGAGTCAATTATATTTTATTGTTTTGAGGTTAAAAAGTTTGTAAATATACCAAAATGCATCCTTTAAATAAATATTTAATACAGAATTTCCCTTCAACACAAACTAACCTTAAACTAATAACTACATTTTTTTTAACTGGATAGCTGATCTACAGGGTGGGCCGTAAGTTTCCATACATAGGAAAAATAAACATTTTTTTATGGACAACCATTTTTATTTATATAATATGCTCTACATGGTTGCCATTGTTTTGAAAACACATTTCAATACGTGTTCCCCACTGTTGATGAACACGCATTAGCACAGTTGACGTTATGCTTGTAATGGCGTAGTTGATACGTTCCTTTAGATGATTTATGTCTCGTATCTTTTCCTGATACACCATGGCCTTCAAGTGCCCCCAAAGATAGAAATCAAGGGGGGTGAGATCTGGGGATCTGGGAGGCCACTCCACAGGACCACGCCGACCAATCCAAGCATCCGGAAACTACTGCTGATCCAAATACCGACGCAAGTGAAGACCATAATTTAAATTTTCCTATGTATGGAAACTTACGGCCCACCCTGTATACTTATTTTCAGTAAATTATGATACAATCCCCAAACTATTTCACATGCACAGAATAATATCCATATTGCTGAGAAGTGCTCTAGAAAGATGATTGCAGTGAAAAAATTATAAATATTAACCTGCGAATGTAGCCTACTTTAATTTTTAACAGCAAGTCTTTATAGATAGGGAATAAATGAAAAGAAATACACTATGCACTTACCTCCTTCAACATCATCTCATATTTTTGCTCAAACTCATGGACAACAAATACACTAGTAGCACGGAAGTTTTGTATGGGCTCCCAAGTATCTTCACATGGATGACATTTTTGCCATCTGACTCGATATTGAGTTTCGTTCATACCCTGAAATATATAAAATCAACTTAGAGATAAGATAGTATCACTGGGACAAAATTTTAAAAGTTTACGCAATCTATTGCTGCATTTTACTCCTGATCTCACTATAGTGAAAATGCTTATCTATAAAAAAATAGACAATTCAAAATCCCAATTTAGCCACACGCAGTGAGGGTGGACATAAAAATTCTGAGTGTGGCAATTGTGGGAGCTAATCCCAGGTCTTTGCAGCCTGATCCCAGTCTGTCAATAACTGAAGCACAGAGGTTTAGATGGTTGGAGACTGCACTTGGCTATAATTATGCAGTTCTTAATTCATTATGGTATTCTAATATTGTTTCGAAGATTCATCCATTCACTTAATTTTTTATAATAATAATAATCCCAATTGGACTTCAAAAAGTCCTACATTAACCCTTTATCGCCGATCGTTGCTTTATGGCAACACGAGCTTGAATCGATTTTGAGCCTTATGATATAAATATTAGAGGTTATTTTGACTTGAACAAGAAAAATTTTAAATAAAAATTTCATAATTCAGGCATGAAAGGGTTAAGATGCACAACAGCACTATTGCACACTTTTTACTTCAGAGCCCTAGGTCAAATACTAAAACTTAAAGACTGATACTGTTTAAAACTAAATTTTTATGACCAATATACGTATACATGGCTATTCAAAATGATTCATCCGATTTCAACTGAGAATACTTCCGTACCTATCAACCGTGCATCAACTGGGCATACACCACATGAAAGAGGAAATCTCCGAGTTTTAAGAGATCACCGCGAGAGGGCTCCAAAGTCACTCCGTGGCCTAGCCTAGCAACAAACAGTCAGTGTGAAAATGGCGTCCGCACAGCAGAAGGCATTTTGTGTGTTGCAGTTTTCGAGCTGTAAATCGGTAGTCACAGTGCAGCGTGAGTTTCGTCGACGTTACAGAACAGATCCACCGGGTGCCACCGGCGACTACATTTTCCAGCAAGATGGGGCGCCGCCTCATTGGCATTTGGATGTTCGCCGTTTTCCCAACGAAGTGCTCACTCGCCGTTGGATTGGTCACAGTGGGCCCCATGACTTGGTGCTCCACAGCTGGCCCCTTATGTCGCCGGATCTTACACCGTGCGACTTCTTCCTTTGGGGGTACGTTAAGGATACTGTGTACGTGCCACCGTTGCCCACATCTTTGGATGAGCTCCAAACTCGCATTGTTACTGCCGTAGAGTCAGTGACAACGGACATGCTGGAGCGAGTATGGGAGGAATTCGACCATCGTGTCGACGTTGCTCGTGTAACTAGGGGAAGTCACATAGAGCATTTATGAGGTGAGACAAAATTTGGACAGTTTTTCTTTTGGTTGATGTATCACAAATCACACTGTATTTGTAACATTAAAAAATATTCTCATTTGAAATCAGGTGGATCATTTTGAATAGCCCTGTATACTGCATGATTTAAACCCCTATTAATAGGTAACATATCATGAGAGATTTGTAGTCTTTACATACTGTGCTTAGAATGTAGTAGTTATGTGGGAGTCAAAATTTTAAAAAGGGGACTATGCCAATTTAAAAACTAATGGCAAATATACTGCAGGTCAGTGGCGTAGCTAGAGTTTGTGCCACCCGGGGTGGTCCTTGAGTTTGCCCCCCCCCCCCCCCCTGAAACACAACACAATACACATACTTAAACAAAAAGTGAAAACGACGTATAGAAAAAAACCTGTGAAAAATATTAGGACAACATGTTTACTTCTGAAGTGAAAAAATTAACTACAACATTCTACAGTTATTTTTCTTGCTTTTCTGTTAGCAAAATCTTTGATGACATTGTCGAAGTCTATTTCGTCTGTCAATTGTTGTTCTATAGACAGTATGGCAAGATTTCTCAACCGCAAGGTGCTCATAGTAGATCTTAGGTAATTCTTTATCAGTTTTAGTTTAGAAAAACTCCTCTCACAGCTAGCAACACTAACAGCAATTGTGAGAAAAATCTGCAGCAGTATTACAATATTTGGAACCGAGTTACCAAGATTATACTTCACAACTAATACCAGCATATTAGTTTTGATATTGATTATTTATAAATATTAAACGTATATTTATAGATTATAACGTATTTATAGAACTTTATGGGTTATTTCCCTTTTTAATGAAATAAATGCATTTATACCAATGCTATTATTAATTAAGCACAACTGAGCGCTTAAATAGGTATGATGGTCAATAAGGCCATCTTCAAGGGAACACAATCCTTACCATTGTCGGAAATTAACGAAGTAAGCAATGTTTTCGTGGAAAAATAAAATTGTGTCTGCCATCTTGTATCCTTCTACTGTCCCGACATAAAAAAAAACCTTTTTTTTTTCATTGCAGTAGACCAAAAGTGCCGCCCGGGGCGGACCGCCCCCTCCACCCCCCTATAGCTACACTAGTGCTGCAGGTATGGTATTATCTTAGTAATTTAGTTCATCCAAGAATGTCTAGACTTTAGAAATTTTAATGTCCTACACTCCTACAGAGATTAAGTAGAAATTTAATTTAAAACCTTTAGATCAGTGGTTCTTAACCTGGAGGTAAATTCTTCCTGGGGGGGGGGGGGGGGGCAGTCTGGGGGAAATTTTTCAATATTTTTGGTATTTCATTGATGTTCCATTCCTTACATCATCTTTTATAGTTTTTTTTTTTACCATTTTTCATGATGGGGGTAATCTTAATTTCCCTGGATAGCTAGTCTTAGGGTGACAATGATAAAACGGTTAAGAACCACTGCTCTAGATTAAGATATACTGTACTGTATCATACTATAGTTGATTCTATTTATTTTTAATACCATCTCAATATGTTGAGATCTCCGAAATGAGATGCATAAATTTTTCTAGTAATACACAGCCCCTATCTGGTATAAATAATGTAGTAATTGTGTACAAGTAACTGAATTACCAATAACCGAGTAATTACTAGGGGATGTATAGATATATCGGTAGATTTTTAACAGTATCAGCCGATATTTCAAAAGTATGATTTTTCCAAAATTAATAATAAAAGACTATTTAGAATATGAAATTTCCAATATTTTATCACTTCACATAACTCGTTATTTTTCATCATAGCCTTTTATTTTATTTTAATCATAACCAAGGTCCTAAGAAATGTAGCACATAAGTTTTACCCAATTTTCTTTTCAAACAGCCAATCAAACAAGTGTAAATCCTTTGAGAAATAGATATAAAGCCTAGAAAACCAAAAAACTATCTTGTAGTCATAGCTCACAATATTAACCCATCTAGCTAGTTAAAAACACATTTACTAAGCCCAATATAGGGCCACAGTCCAATTGTATAACAAACAAAACTATAACATATAATGCAGTATTGCCATCTTTAGTGAAAAGGATTATTGTTTTGTTACCAAATTTTCAACACGGAAAATAAGTTATGAATATGTTGCAAAAATATGACAAACTAATAAACCCTAGCTGGATATCAGTATCAGTAATCAGCCAATATTTATCAGTATCGGCTAAAAAGCAATATTGGTACATCCCTAGTATTTGTGTCATTTTTCCTGGTTTCTATAGGTTTTGGAGTTGCCTCTCTCCTGTTTAGAGTTTGATTCTAATTGCAGAATCTGCAAAATTCTCAAGACACGTCGGAAAATGCAAGCAGATTTTGCAGTCTGGTCTATGAATTCAAGCATCACTTTTGGCAAACCACTTATAATGGTCTATGGGTGACTGCTACAAAATTTTAAGGTTTCAAACATATGCATTTATAACATGACCATACAAAAGGCAAATTCCCATATGTCAGAGACACGTTCTGAGAATTACTAACCTTGCTTAACCTAACCTAATTGTCCCCTGGGGGGGGGGGGGGAAAGGGTCATACTGAATTGCACTGGTCTCTGATCGTCTGTTGGTCGTACTCTGTCCAAGCTGTAATTTTTGGTAAAATTTTAGTATAACTTGCAACTTTGATTTTCATATAAAAATCCAAAAACTACCAGAAACATGGATTAACCTAACCAATTTAACCCTATTCAAACAAGGGAACTGTCCCCCCTTGAACCCCACCTCCCCGCCTTGGCAGCGGGCTCTCTACGATCGTCGTATACACCGTTTACGCGGCAGACGAATGAAAACACCAAAATGAATCCATGAGAGATTCTTATTCAGGATTGGAACTTTGTAATAATGTATTTCCACAGACTTTGTGATACAGTTTCGTGCATTTCAGATCATGTGGAATCTTATGGTAATACTTATTACTGAGGATTCAGGTTGCAAGTTATACTAAAATATATCCTAACTTTTGAACCACTCAATAGAAATGGATAAAACTTGGCACGTGTGGTTGATCGTGAGACAATGCGTCACGAGTAAAAATCAGCGGCAAAATTACAAAATCCAGACCAAGTTCGGAGAGAGTACGTAATAGCCAAGCAATGTTACGCTAAGTTAGGTTAGGTTACTTATGGTCTGTCTCCGAACTGTTTGGCAGTGAGTGGGACCTGGATTCTGAAATTTTACCTTTAAAAGTGTAGGCCTATTTAAAGTGAAATTTCACAAATACAGACTCGGATTTGCAATAGGATCTGTTGAAGCATAGCCTACGCCCCTATATATTTTTTTTTTAGCCAGAACATGAATTAGGCCTATAGCTTAAGAAAGGGTAATCCTAGGCTGGGGCCAAACAAATTATCCTAACTTGCCAAAAGTCTAGACTTACATTTTTAAGTTCAACCAATTTCTTATCAACTATTTTTTCAAATCCAAATATACATTCTTTCTGCATTCCTTTCGACTGTACTCTGAAAGTTTCACCTGAAGTTGTCATTTTGGATCTAACTTGACTATTAGTTAAAGCCAAAAAAAATTACAATCTACAACTAGCTACAGAAACCTAACAAAATTTATGTTGACGTCTTCAACTGTACGTGAACCAAGAAGATATGAAAAATTTGAGAAAATGAATTTTGGCTAAACGTAGAGCAATTCTTTTTTTTTTTTTTTTTTACGTCTTAAAGCAATGGTTGGTTGGTAATCCATTTTACATCCTTCGTCGAACCAAAGACTATATATCGTGATTTTGTAAACATCTGACATTTCAAAAGATTTGTATTTTTTTTATTAATTGAAATAAAAGCGTGAAATTTTTACTGTACTGATCATAATTATCATTGCTTTCGAGTGCATCATTGAAGTTGTTATAGTATTAGCTGTGGTGAAACTGTCATATAATTATTAATTGTGATCTAATGATGGACACGATCTTCCTGATCGAAATTCAAGTTATAGTTTTTTCTCTAACTATTTTTTCATATATTTTGGTGAGATGAGCTGTCAACTACAATGGCGTATACTTCCTTACTTGAGCTCGATCCCCCTCCTTTATATATTGGAACTATGTTATATATTCACTCTTTTCAGGATGGCTGGGATTCCTCCTATATCCAGAGATCTTCTCCATATCCAGTACACAGGGCCGGATTAAGGGTTTCGTAGGCCAAGGCTGGACTGCGTGGACTTCAACAAATCTTTCCAATATATCGGTATTAGAAAAAGTGCTCGACAAATATAGATGTTTTATTAAATGAGATTACATATTTTTCATTTGTAATTGAGTATAATATAGATAATTTTAAGAGATTAAATACGATAGGCCTACATAAAAAAATATATTTCACCAAATAATATATATAAATTTTGCACACAGTAAAGTAAATTGTAAATCAAACAAACGCAAAGTATATAAACTGTAAAGCTTCTTGTTCGTTGTTTGCTTGCTGTCGTGGTTCACCTGACTGTACATCTGACTGCTGTTGACGTTGTTCCGGAATATCTGAATTTGACGATGTGGATGACGACGGCGAAAAACTTTAATAACGATCCACTCAGGTTTTCATCCTCCTGTTGTCTTTTCAAGCGTTTCTCCAGGGCCGTTTCCTGGCATAAGCACACTAAGCGGCCGCTTAGGGCCCCGCTGCTACTAGGGGACCCGTAGACAGGCTCCCACGTCATAGCTCAGTGGGCAAGAATAGGAATATAGCTGGTTATTATTAATATTATTGTTATTATTATTATTATCATTATTATTATTATTATTGCCGTATTAAAGTTTTTGTATGAGACAAATGTGATAAAACGGAGACAAACGAAACGTTTTGGTCATGTGTAAATAACTATTGTGAGATCTTATTTCTATAATTATTTAACTTTATTCTTACTATATGCTTATACTTTCCTAAATGCTTAATTTTTCTAGTATTGTAAAACATTATTATTATTATTATTATTATTATTATTATTATCATGATTATTATTATTTAGCAGATTAGTTGTGGTTAACTAGATGTGAATTCGTGCATCTTGGAAAATGAAACGACATTATCCATCAGGAGCTGAAAAACGGAAAAAGAAAATAGAGGAGAAGCTTTCCAGCAGCACAGGTGAGATGTGCCGCTTGTATATTCTTATGATTACAATTCAGGCAACTAGGTTAGGTAGACCATCAAGCTAGGCAAGTGCTCAGGAATCGTGTAGAGTAAGCTAGTCTCTGTAATATTTATATTTCGAAATGTGAAATTTAATGGATCACATCACCTCAAATTTTGTTCACACAGATCAATTATCAAACAAGATAAGAGAGAGTATTTTAGCAAAATCTAACAGAATATGTAATGTTATGTTCTTCTCAGGAGCACTACTGAAATATTTGGAAAAGCCATCCTCAGCAAAGCCTGATGAGCATCATGAGCCAACAGCAGGACCATCCTCTATGCAACCTCAAACACCAGTAGAAGTAGAGCCTGATGAACCAACAAGTGGCCCATCTTCTGTTCAGCTTCAAACACCACACACAGGCATTTCTACTGAGCAACAAGAACCAAGATCTGCTCCACCGCTTGATCCGTATGACTGGCCAGTTGTCCTGTCAGATGCCTTGAAGACAGATCTGGTGTCTCGAGGACCATTTCAAATCAGTCCATTTCATCACCTTTACATGTACAGAATATTAATTAATGGGGAAAAAATAAAGCGAAGCTGGCTGATGTACTCTAGAAGGAATGATGCTCTTTATTGCTTCTGCAGCAAGGTGTTTTCAAGGAAGTCGTACAAGCTAATTACGGATGGACTTTCAGACTGGATAAACGTTGGTTCGCTTCTGAAAGGCCATGAAAATAGTTCAGAACATGCAGATAACTTGGCAACATGGAAGGATCTGGAACTGCGGCTAAAAACTGGGAGGACCATTGACCAAACTGAAATGTCATTAATGGAGGTAGAGTGAAGACGCTGGCGAGATGTTCTCACACGTCTTGTAAGTATAATCCAATCACTGGCAGAGAGAAACCTTGCTTTCAGGGGGTCTTCCTCTACATTGTACATTGTACAATCGAGACAATGGCAACTTCTTGAAGGAGGTTGAGCTGCTTGCCAAATTTGATCCAGTAATGAACCAACACATCAGCAGAGTTGAAAGTGGCCAATATAGTCATTCAAGTTACCTAGGAAACACCATTCAAAATGAGCTCATTGGGGGTCCATTAGTAGGAAGATCTTGGATGCCATTGTTGCAGAAATAAAACAAGCTAAATATTACTCGCTCATTTTAGACTGCACTCCAAACATAAACCACCAAGAACAGATGTCGATTATTATCAGAACTGTTAAAATGGGTGAAGTACCAGAAATAAAAGAATACTTCTTGAGCTTTCTTGAGGCTTCAGAAAGTACAGGCCTGGGTTTATCAGTTCTGATTCTGAAGAGACTAGATGAACTGAATATTCACTTTGATGACTGCAGAGGACAGTCATATGGCAACGGAGCGAACATGAAGGGCAAGAACAAAGGTGTTCAGGCAAGGTTATTAGAGAAGAACTGTCGTGCACTCTATGTTCCATGTGGGGCTCACACTCTGAATCTTGTAGTGGCTGATGCAGCTAAAGCTTCCACAGATGCCATCAGCTTCTTTGGCAACGTACAAAAATTGTACAACCTTTTTGCAGCAGTTACACAGAGATGGACAATCCTAAAGAAGCACGTGAACATAACATTCAAGTCTTGGAGTGAAACCAGGTGGGAGAGCCGGCTTAAGAGCATTGAGGCTGTGCGATACCAGAGCCACAACATCAGAGAGGCCCTGTTGGAAGTCAGAAATAATGCCACAGATGCCATAGCCAGGACTGAAGCACAAGCACTTGCAGAGGAGGTAGGGTCTTATCGTTTTCAGATTTGCACAGTAATATGGTATGACACTCTTCATGCAGTTAACCATGTGAGCGAACTTCTGCAGTCTCCTACAATGCAGTTTGATGTGGCAGTCAACCTCCTCACAAAAACAGAAGACTCACTCACCAGCTACAGAAACACAGGTTTTGTTGCAGTCGTAGCTAGGGACATATGTGAGGAAATGAATGTGGAGGCTGTGCTGAAGGAGAAGAGGCTCAGATCCACAAAAACGCACTTTGCTTACGAAGCTCCTGACGAACCATTTACAGAAGCCTTAAAGAGGCTGGAAGTCAAATTTTTAAATGTGGTGGTGGATTGTGCCATCGGGTCAATAAATGAGAGATTCAAAACATTAGATGATGTGAGGAACATATTTGGGGTTCTCCTAAACTTCACCACAATGAACAAGGAAGACTTGTCCTGCAAGTGTGAAAAGTTCTCTAAGATACTGAGCTCTGGAGCTGACTCTGACATTGATGGAAGAGAACTGGCCCTCGAAATTAAGAACTTGCCGACTTTACCTTCACACAATATGAGTGCATTGGAACTTCTCTCCTTCATTCATCAGAAGCAACTGGAGGAACTATACCCCAATCTCTGGGTTGCACTAAGAATTGCCTGCACTCTACCTGTGACAGTAGCGTCAGCCGAGAGGAGCTTCTCTAAGATAAAGCTAATCAAGAACTACCTCAGATCATCAATGGGGCAGGATCGCCTCAGTGGCCTTGGCATCATAAGCATGAACCAGGACGTTTGCAGAGAGATTTCATATGATGATGTTATTGATGATTTCGCCCAGAAAAAATCTAGGAGGCAAAAATTTTGAAGATACAAACTGTTCTGTATAACTGTTAGTTATTACATGATTGTATCGTAGAGTTAGTAATTGTTTGGTAGTTGATAATTGCATTATTTTGTATACATAGTTCTGTGTCATTTATTCTAAATAATGTCTAAGCTAATTTTCAGGAATTTCATGAAGAGTAATTTTTCTGTTTGTCTTCTGAAAGTACATATTTGTTGTTTTGGACAGAAATGTTTCATTAAAATTGTTTCATAATTGATTTTTATTAACACAGCCATTTTTCGTATGTGTGTGCTGAGGTGATGTAGTAAGGCGTGAGTTGGTGAATGGAGGGGTGGGGCCTCAAATGGGTATACTGCTTAGGGCCCCCTAATAGCTAGAAACGGCCCTGCGTTTCTCTCTCTTCAATGTAGTGTACCACTTAAATGGTGTCGAACATAACCGTCCGACATTATGCACTGACAATATTGCAATTATATGTCTATGATATTTGATTTATGCATAAAATTGTAAAAATTTCTGTTAAAGAAAAAAACACATCACTCGAAAGAGAAATAACAACATATAAATATAACAAACATATAAACATAATAAACATAAATTTATTATTTTATATGATATAAAATAATAAATTTAGGCTCCCTAGGTCTACTTTACAGTCTACACAAATAAAGTGGAAAACAACTAAACAAACACCTCTACTTCAAGGTCAGATGACAACTACCAGAAAATCTGTTAGTGTTGTTGAAAAAAAAAATTTTTTTTCGTAGGCCAAGGCTTTCAGCCTTTCAGCCTTCGGGTTAATCCGGCACTGCCAGTACATGGGCTCTGCGATTTCATTCTTACAGCTTCTAATCAGTGTAGTACTCCATTTGTCCGAATTTGCTGTCGAGCGTGCCCTTAGTTTTCCTATAGTTCGTGTTATATCGTCTGTTGTAAAATCAAAGTCCGTTATATTCTCCTCTTGTATCTCCTCGTCAAAGAATGTACTTATATTGTACGTTGTTTTATAATTTTGGAGGTTGCTAAAAACTTATTCATAATGAGAGTTTAGTATTTTAGATATTTGATTTCTTTGAATCATTGGTCACTGCACTGTTTTCTTTCTTGACAGGTCCGATAGTCGAGTGATTTTTCGTTTTCCATTTTGCAAAATTATAGAAATATTTTTTTATTCTTTGTTCACTAAAATTCCCCATATTCTTGCCCAGTATTTGTATTTGAACTTTCATCCTCATATTTACAAATTACATACATCATTCATTCTACATATACTGTAATATCTATTTATCTTTTTTATTGGTTAACGCTTGTGGCTCAATTTCAGCAGTACGCTCATGCAGACACTCGCTAATTACTGAATATCATTCCGTGTTTTATGAAGTCTGCCACTACTTCTCACACCTTCGTAACAACTTTTATTCACTTTCACAATTCTATCATCATCATTCAGTTTCTCTACATCGCTTCGCTATACCAACGTGTCATATAACCCTCCATTCTTATCTCCAATTACTTTTATCATTCCAAACTTTTCTCGGTCCGTTCATTTTTCATGATCAAACAGTTGTACATCATTCATGCATCGTAATTTCAGAGGTGGGTAAAGTACTTTCACTTGTTACTTAAGTTAAAGTACACGTAATCTTTAAAAAATGTACTCAAGTTAAAGTAAAAGTACAAGTTATCAAAAGCACTTTAGTTGAAGTACAAAAGTAAGTGTTTTATAATGTACTTAAGTACTGAAAAGTAAGTACTTTTTCAAAAATGAAATAAAATACACTACAATATAATAATATAAAATAAGCATCATTATGGCAAACAGACTTCATTAGGAGACAGAATTAGAATTATTATAAGTAGGAATTATTATATTAAGAACTATAATTTATTATAATAAGTATGCATTATGTACAAAATTTCTTATTGAGTTTCAACAACAGCTGATTTTCAAAGTTTCTGCAATCTATCCTGGCCGATTGACTACCTTAAAATACTGTACTGAATGATTCTTCTGATTGGTTAATGAAACCTAAATGTTTTGGTAAACAAAATCCGGAATAATCCGGTTTCAGTCAGGGACGTAATCAGAAATGTCCCAAGGGCGGGCGAACTTGAGCTTTTGTCAGGTTACGTGGTGAATCGGGCAAGCCCATACAGTTAGGGGGTCTGGGGAAGAGCTGAAAGCTCCCCCAGCGGGGTCCGGGGCGGAGCCCCATCCACATGAAATATGTACCCTTTCCAACAAAAGTTTGGGAGCTAGTGAAGAATAGGGACCCCACCTAACCTAACCAATCGTTAGGTTAACTGTACGCCCTTGACGATTGGTTAGGTTAGGTCATGATATTTTCGTTAGTTAGCCTTATAAAGCTAACTAAAGAAGACTGGGGTCCCTATTCTTCAATAGCTCCAAAGTTTGGATAGGACGATCACTAGTGCAATCTAAGCTATATTATGATGTAATTACTTGTATTTTCTGAAATCAGGTATTGATCCTAGAGTTTTCATATTTAACAAAGAAAGTAACTATTTTATTCACACATTTATTGATTTCATGCATACAATTATTTAGTGTATACACGTTTATACCAGATCAACTTACCAGTGGTCGGTTGCTCCTATGAAGCCTTCGTTTCAGACGGCACCTCAACCTGTACTTGATTGCTGACACTTGCATTTTCATCGCTTAGTTCTGATTGATGTGCATCGTCTTCCGCTTGTCTAATAACTTTACGGGAGGGTTCTGCTGTATTACTTTCATTGTGTTCATCAACCGACTCAACTGATTTTCTTTTGAAATATTTTTGTATATCCATCGCAATATTGTATAACGAATTAACTAAGCTTGACCAACATGCAATGATGCAAAACAACCCACTCATCACACTGTACTATGCTGCAGTGCATGCAAAACTAACTGGCGCCGAGCTGTTCTTCAGTTTCCCTGCGCTTCATATTTCAGTAGTTCAGTACGATACGTGTTTGAACGTGTTTAAAGAAACGACGGAAAATATCGCTTAAATAACATATATATATATATATATATATATATATATATATATACTCAGGGCCGGCTCAAGGTACCGGCAACTCGGGCAGTTGCCCGGGGCGCCACATGCTAAGGGGCGCCACGTCATGCGTTTGGGATCTTCCAAATACAAAGCGAAAAATCTAAAAATAAATAAATAAAATAAAATGAAATAAAAGTCAAATGTGAAAATTTCCTGATGTGGAGGAAAATTTTCAGGGATTATAACATTATATTAGCCAATAGCATTAGAGACTACCAGTAAAGCTAAGGTCAGTTTGGCCCGACATGGGATGACATGTCACATGGATTGATGTGGCCGCGTAGGTGAGCGTTGAGCACAAATTACATACGCCTGGCAGCGCTGCCATCCTATGATATCTCATCAGTGTTGCCACTTTGTGGAATTTTTACATTTTTTGTGGATTTACCTCAGACAAAAGTGGCAACACTGTCTCTTATATTTTCATACATGGTTCCATTTTGAGAATGTTTAGTTGTACTTTGAGTGAATATCGTTAATTGTAATAAACTCTTTATTCCTACATTTGTAGTTTTTCCTCATTGTGAACAAATTTTAAAATTATACTTGTAAAGGCGCCGAAGTTCAGCTTGCCCGGGCGCCAGCAACCCTAGGGCCGTTCCTGTATATACTTCTATTATATATAGATACCAAATTGTTAAATATTATAGTTTAGCGGTGAACCTTGGTTTGTAATTACCGCAGATTTTTTCCTGGACTTTCCAAGGGGGTGGGGGCGACCGCCTCCGTTGTCCCCCCCTTGGCTACGTCCCTGGTTTCAGTGTCTTCCCTCCCGCCTCAATACCTGACATTGAGAGGTGGTAGATTGAAAGCGGGTTTTTCCAGAATTTGTTTACCAATTTTTAATGAAATTGTCAAGCATACAGCTGTTTTGTTACTTCGTACTTTTCAGATTTTCGCAACATTGTACTTAAGTTAAAGTACAACATTTTTCCCAAGACTGTACTTAAGTTAGAGTAAAAGTATTCCAAAAAAATGTACTTTCTAGAAAGTACATTCTCGATAAAGCTACTTAAGTATACTGTATCTACTTTACTACCCACCTCTGCTGGCATCACCAATAGAACCTCAAATGAACCTCTTGCTTGCATCTGCATTTTCTCTTTTAAACATAGCGAGACGCTAACGTAATCAACATTAACTTCCTACAATACAAAAACTTTTACTAAATGTAACTTTTCTTCTCTACATTAATCACTATAGCCCCTTGGGTGTCTTTGTGTCTAGATGATGTAGTGAATGAACAATGATCCGTATCTCACATAAAGTTGAAGAACAGACTTTGTAACTAAGACCATTACAAAGTAGATTAAGCAACCTAAACATTATTATTAACTCAACCTGACCTAACCTAACATAATTCTATCCATCTCTTTATCTACACATCTGTTTAATCATCCGACGATTCACCCATCTCTTTTGCAACCGGCGACCTGTGATATTATTAAGACTTATATTGAACATTTTACCGAAAGTTTGCTAAGATATACTGTATATATACAGTATAAAAGAAATAAAATTTGTCTGTTATTCTATTCTTTTTCTAAAGATTATGATGCAGATGCATATAAGCGCGCGCGCCACACACACACACACACACACACACACACACGAGCGTGCAGGGAAGAAACATAGGGTAAATCATGTCGGTTCTTCGCACATTTATTCTCGTACACACCATTGTTAAACTTTTAACAATTTTGCTACATTCAGAGATTTTCTGGTTGTCTATTTGAAAAATACATCCATACATTCATTCGGCCATTCATATATTTATGTGTCCATTTATTTCTTATTTCTTCATCCATCCATCCATCTGTCTAGCTATCCAACTATCGATCTAGCTGTCTCTCCAGCCATTCGTCCACCCACCCATCTATACGTCCATCCATCCATCCAAACATCTTTCCATCTGTCTATCGACTAAACCATTCATCTTTTCATCATATCAGTCGTTCATCCATTCATCTGTTCATCCAACTACGCACTAAGTTATTAGTTCATTCATCTACTGTATCCATCTACTCTTCCAGTTATATCTTACAAAATCTGAATTTAAAAAAGAAATATTTGTGAACATGTAAAAACAGATAGTCCTATCGAATAAATTGAGGAAACAAATAAATATAAAAAAACCTGTATAATTAGATGGTGCGGCCGGTAGCTCAGTGGTTACGGTGTCGCACTGTGAGCAATGAGGCTCTGAGTTCGCTCGCGGCTGCTGATATCGGGTGGGTTGGACTGGCTACGTACTCTGTTTTGCTCGGATTGAAGTGACCCTTTAGCAGGGCCGTGCAGAGGGGGGGGGTGCACAGGGGCTTGAGCCCCTACCCTTTTCTCTTCATGACTCAGAAGTGCCGAAGTGGCCTTTTTATCAGTAACTTTTTTTTTGTATATGAATATAGTAAACTTTTTTAATTCTGCCTTAGTATGGTGAAAAAAGAAATGGGCCTTTCCTGTGAAGGAGGATCACACTTCTATATAGGCTATTAATTTAAGTTAGCGAGTCCGAAAATTTGTCCCCGGGAACGCATCCCCCATTATAACATTAAGTATATGGGAAAAATGCGTCCCATTTACAACACTTAAGTACTTATCAACACAACATTATAATTTTCATGTTTTTTATTTACACTTAATATTTAAGTACTGGTAAAGGTGTACTACATTTTCTTGAACATAACCAAACATGAAAAGCAAAGAAGATTTAGAGGGAAAGACGAAAGTAGTCATAGGCAAAATTTTGAGTTCCCTCCACTGCCTAACAGTCTCATCAAACTGGAAAGACGTGCAAAATGAAGCTGTTAAAACTTTTCACACCGTCTGTGAATTCTATGGTTTTGAGGAAGAATATGACAAACTTTTGACTGAACTTAAGGTGTTCTACTCAGCATATCCAAGTTCTAAAAATGACGCCAAGTCAATGCTCAAATGCATGAAGGAAAACAATCTCAGTATTGTTTTTCCTACTCTGTTTGGGTTGATCAAGATCTACGCCACTCTTTTTGTATCTACTGCCACAGTGGAGCGCTCTTTTTCTAAACTAAAGCTAATCAAATTAAAGCTTCGCAATTTTTCCAAGGAAGACAGGCTGTCAGACCTCATGCTGCTGGCCACAGAAAAGAACATTCCTATTAACCATAATGAGGGTATTAACATCTTTAAGAGCATGACCCAAAGAAAGTTACTGTTATAAAAATTCTAGTAAGGGCATCTGTTTTCCTCTATCGAAAATTAGAACAGTATTTTAAATTCCCTGGTATCCAACATTCTTTCAAGTTTGAAACAATGGAATTCAGTTTTGCAAATTAGTTTTACTATATAATGCTGAGATGTAAGTATTCACGCACATGGCATAACTGTACTGAATTATTTGTTAAAAAGCTTATTCAATGAAATTATGCTGGTTTTTTCTGTTTCTGTAACACAGTGATTGAAGGAATTAATACAATGAAATGAAGAATTACAGCGAGGAGGAAGGGTGAGAGAGATACAGTGATAGAGAAAGTTGAGGAGGGAGTCAGCAAAAAATTATACTAACTTGCAAACTGAACTGGTACGATACATGTCGCCGTGCGGCAGTGCCGTGATTCCCGACTAGCGTTTCAGTGTTTCATTAGCGGCCGCTGTGTAAAGTTGTGTTGTAGTGTAACGCTTTTATGTTTTTATGTTTGCTTAATTAATAACCTTAATTAATTTTTATCCCTGCATCCTTTTTTTTTCTTTTGCAGCTAGGTTAAACTTTTTCGTTTGAAGGATAAGGAAAGTTATTAATTGTATCGTACGTAAGGTCGTAGGCCTAGTTTGACAACACAAAATATCTAAAACTAAAAGGAAGTGTACATTTAATGCACATCTGCAGTCTAAATATCCATTTATTACAAAAACAACAACAGAAAGTGATGTACGGTGTAAGAAATGTAGAAGTGACTTCAGCATTGGACATGGTGGGATTAATGATATTACTAAGCATCTTTGCTCAAAAAGACAAAAATCGGTTGATATCGGTGCTTCATCTAGTAAGATAGTGAGTGATTATTTTAAAAGTGTGACGCCTAGTAATAAGGATTTAGAAGTAGCTGCTGCTGAGGGTTTGTGGGCTTACCATACAGTCAGGGAAAATCAAAGCTTCAGATCTACTGACTGTGTAACAAAAATTTTGAAAACATGTTTTGAACCAAAATTTTCATGTGCCAGAACAAAGTGCGAAGCGATTGTTTCAAATGTATTTGCACCATATGCTGAAACAGAATTAAAAAACCAATTAAAGGATGCTCATTGCATAACATTGGCTTTACATTGCTAACTGATGCAAGGAACCATGGAAACATCAAGCTGTTTCCTGTTTTAATTCACTTCTTTCAGCCATATGAAGGTGCTCAAGTGAAGCTTATTGACTTTAAATCTCAACCTGGAGAAACCTCAGATATTGTGGTGAAATATTTAACTGATATTATTGAAGAGAATGACCTGGGCAGAAAATTAGTTGCTTTCTGTGGTGATAACACTAACTGTAATTTTGGTGGTGCTGCAGGAAAAGGAGTGAATAACATTTTCAGGAAGTTAAATGACTACATTGGTAGAGAACTAATTGGGATTGGTTGTTTTGCACATATTGTACATAATGCCGTTCAGTCTGCCAGTGACTGTCTGCCAATTGATGTGGGAACAGTGGTTGTAAAAATATATTCATATTTCTACATCTATACTGTTCGAGTAGAAGAGCTGAAAGAGTTTTGTGATTTTGTGGACATTGAATATAAACAGTTACTGGGATATAGTAAAACAAGGTGGTTGGCATTAATGCCCGCAGTTGAAAGAATACTCAAGTTGTTTCCTGGTCTAAGATCATACTTTCTGAGCCAAAGCAAGTGTCCAGTGATACTGAAAAACTTTTTTGAAAACCCACACTCAGAGATCTGGCTCAACTTTTTGCACTCTCAAGCAGCCACCTTTCACCAAGTGGTTTTAAAGATTGAGGGTGAACATATATCAGTTGTGGAAGTGATGAGTGCAATTTCTGATCTGAAGGATAATTTACAATCAAAGAAAGATAATATGTTTGTGCCACTCTCAGCCAGGAGTCTTGTAAACAAACTTGAACAAGATGGGTTGATTGATTCTAATGATTCCTTATTTGTAAAGAAAATATTAGTTGAGTTTTATGACACATGTGTTAAGTACTTGGATCAGTGGTCGGGTCACTTGCCAAACGTTGAGTGTATGCAGTGGATTTTGCTGCTGAAAAACAACTATTTGACCCCAAATTTGACACTGAATTATTTGATGAGTTCACGTGTTTTGCAAAGTACATTAGTGATGAGAAAGTAGCAGAGTGGAATGCATCTAAATTATCAACAGACCAGCGCTGGGTGGAAGTATTCACTCATTTCAAGGCCAGAGATGTCAATCATCAACGAATGTCAGCATTAGTTCAGTTCATACTCTGTCTTCCAGCAACTAATGCTTCGACTGAACGTGCTTTCTCTCAAATGAATAAGGCGTGGACATCTGAGAAAGCACAACTGAAAGTCTCAACTCTAAAAGCTTTACTTTTAAAAAATAAACTTCAATCAAACCTGTATGGAGTTCTACACTATGTTGAAATCAACTCCGAGTTACTCAGAAGATTTCATCTACTGAAAAGTATGGAAATTGAAAAGCAAGTACGATAATATTGTGTATTGGTATGTCATAGATATAAGCCATTCTCAGTTGAGTTAATTTTTTTCATAATTATATACTCAAGAGAAAATACAAGCAGTGGAGTAATATATATATATATATAGATATATATATATAATATATATATATATATATATATATATATATATATATATATATATATAATATATATATATATATATATATATATATATATACAAAGAAAAAGGGGTAACTATTATATTTTTAGCCAAAAACCAAAACTTAAACCTCAACTGGCAGAATTGAGCGTCCATTTTTCAAGGCACATAACATGTCCGCTTCAAGATGGGAATGAACTCAGAATGGTCCCCTGAGTTTTTTATGATACACACAGACCGTGCATGGAACAAGGAACTCTTCTGGGATAATTAAATCCACTATTCGTTATCTCTCCTCCTCGTGTGCAGAAACGTTCCTTAACACTTATGTCGTTTCTATTCATTTATATACTGCGCGGTCATTGCAGTTATATATATATATATATATATATAGATACTGGGTGATCCAGATAAATGGGACCCATAAAAAAAGCCAAATATTCTTAATATTTAATTCCTTTCATAAAAACTATATATCATTCGAAAGAGTAGAGTTACAAGTTTATTATGAAATATTTATTTTTTTAAAATGACTCCTTTCAAATGTGCTCCATTAGTTGCCAAGCATTCCAGTGTTCTCGCTTGTAAGTTCTGCATCACTTTTGCAAGAGTGTGCGGTGGTATGGCCTGTATCTCATTTGTGATGGCGGCCTTCAATTCTTGCAAGGTCGTTGGGTTATTTCTGTAGACCCTACTCTTTAAATATCCCCAGAGATAATAATCTAAGGGAGAAAAATCCGGAGACCTTGCGGGCCATTCAACGTCTCCAAATCTTGAGATTAACTCGCCTGGAAACGTTTGACGCAAAACTGCTATGCCTCGTGGTATGGCAGGTAGCTCCGTCTTTTGGAACCAGTGGTTTTCTAGACAAAGATCTCTTAATTTAGGAATAAGGAAATCGGTCAACATTTTTTCGTAGCGATCACCATTTACAGTGACCGTGTTTCCGGTGGAATCCTCGAAAAAGTACGGCCCTATGATCTGAGATGCAGTAAGACCACACCAAACAGTTACACGCTGACTATGCAACGGGACTTCGGTAATATTCAATGGATTTTCTGTTGCCAGAAACGACAATTTTGTTTGTTTACAGTTCCATTCAAGTGAAAATGGGCTTCGTCTGACATAATCAAAGTTGCTAGAAAATTGGTGGTGTCATTTACCTTCTGTTGGATCCATTGACAGAATTGTCGTCTTCGTGCGAAATCTCCATCGTTTAGTTGTTGCACTGTTTGAATTTTATATGGAAAGAGCATTAAATTTTGCTTGAATATACGGTGTGTTGTTCCATATCCAACTCCTAACAGCTGAGAAGCACGTCTGATGCTTATGTTAGGATTATCCTGTACAATTTCATGAGTTCTGTTAATGATCTCGTCTATCCTTGCTGTGCGCACTCTTCCAGTTGGTTTTCTTTTTCAAATGCTGCCAGTTAGGGAAAAATTTCTGACACACCGACGGATTACTTTCTTAGAAGGTGATTTTGACATCTGAAAATTTGTCTTGAAAGATCTTTGAGCTGAAACTACACTTCTTTCATGCTCATAATATTGCTCAGTTATGAAACGCAGCTGTTCCACAGTCCATGCAGTCATCTTGAAGGGTTAGTTTTAACTAACACTTTTATTTTGTTTTGTATCTTATCTTGTCTTGTATTGTCAAAACCTATACAATCCTGTACAAACTTGTAACTATCCTCTTTCGAATGATGCTTATGATTTTATAAAAGGACTTATACTTTAAGAGTTACAGGGGTTTCTTTTGGGTCCCATTTCTCTGGATCACCCTTTATTTATATATATATATATATATATATATATATATATATATATGAGGTAAAGGTGTGTCCCGCTTTTGGCTCCTGAAAATATAGTCATTTTAGTTTATAACTCCAAAAATAGAAAAATGTCCCGCTTTTTGCTCCTAAAAATATAGTCACTTTAATAATAGCGGATCGGATCGTTGACCATCTGGATTCGTACAAGCTGCTTGGGGACTCCCAACATGGGTTTAGACGGCATAGGTCGTGTCTCACCAACTTGCTCGAGTTTTTCCACGTCATGTTGAGTGAGTATGATAAGAGTAGGGCGATTGATATACTTTATCTCGACTTTCAGAAAGCCTTTAATAAGGTACCTCACCGGCGGCTGCTGGCGAAAGTGCGCGCGCTGGGTATCGGTGGGGAAGTAGGTAGGTGGATTGAAAACTGGCTGAAGAATAGGCGGCAGAGGGTTGTAATTAAAGGGGTTTGTTCGGGTTGGGCCTCGGTCACTAGTGGGGTTCCTCAGGGTTCCGTTTTGGGGCCACTGTCGTTTATCATTTACATAAATGATATCGACGCTGGCATCGTCAGCCGGATCGCCAAATTCGCTGATGACACCAAGCTTGGGGCCAATGTTGGGACGCCCGAAGCGATCGAGCAACTGCGTGCGGACCTACGTAGGATAGGAGAGTGGTCGAAAAAATGGCAAATGCCGTTTAACTTGGGTAAATACAAGGTGATGCACATTGGCTACGCCAATCTCAAGTCGGACTACTCGATGTTGGGGAGTAATATCGAGGCGACTGATTTTGTAAAGGACTTGGGTATGCTAATTAGCAGCGACCTTAAGTTTACGAAACAGTGCGTAGAGGTGGAAAAGAAAGCCCAGAAGCTGTTGGGTTATATCAGGAGGCAATTTCAGTTTCGGAACAAGGAGATTGTGCTCTCTCTGTACAATTCCCTGGTTTGGCCGCACCTAGAGTATGCTGTGCAGTTCTGGTCGCCCACCCTCAGGAAAGATATTGAGAAGCTGGAGCGAGTGCAGGCGAGGGCCACAAAGTTAATCCCTTCCGTTAGGCATATGGGCTACAATCGACGCTTACGCGCCCTGAACTTGATTTCGCTGGGAAACTCAGAGGCTGCGCGGTCAACTCATCGAGGTTTTCAAGCTCTTACGCGGGTTCAACGATGTCGATTTTAGAAGCATGTTTAGTTTAATTAAATGATAACCCAACTCGCAACAATGGTTGGAAGTTGGATTTGGAATGGTTTAGGACTTAACCTAACCAATCGTCAAGGGCGTAACAATTAACCTAACGGGGCATTCAGTTAACCTAACCGGGCACTCCGATGACCCAACCGGGCATTCAATTAATCTAACCAGTTGGTTAATTTCAACATTCACGTCTCATTCTAAAGTTGCTTAAAATTGTTCGAAATCTACGGGAAAATTGTTGAATAGTACGGCGGGATATTTTTGTTACACGCACGAAGGGTGGGTTCTCTGCTAGTATATATATATATATATATATATATACCTTTCAAATGTTCCGTGCTAGTGATGTAGGTCACATCCGCATCCGCATCCGCGGAACATCCGCACATTTTCTCGCATCCGCATCCGCATCTGCATCCGCATCTGCATCCGCACTTTGGACTGCGGATGTCGTGCGGATGTGGACCGTTGAGATAAAATGTCATTAATAAGCGGAAATTATCAAATTCTACTATATTAATAGAACTAGTTCATTGTGCGCAAAAGTGATGCAAGCGACAAGACGAGAGGCTGTTCTTGTATGAAGTTACTCTCTTGCAATCTACTTAGATCCACGTTACAAAGCTAAGTTATTTTCACCTAGTACATTAGAACGAGTTAAATCATCACTTGGCAAAGCAGTTGAAGAGCTTCAATCTCTTGAATCTGTCGCTTCGCCACCCACCAAAAGAATAAAAGTTTCAGTGACAGAACCAACACCTTCAACAAGCAAATCTATCACAGAATCTCTCTCTCAGTTTCTTGAGTCAAGCAGCGATGACGAGACCTACGCGATGTCAAAGATGTAGTAAAAATGATCGAGAGCTATCACCAAGAAAAACGCCTGGCTGCATGTGACAATCCTATTAGTTGGTGGAAAAATACGCAGAATATCTATCCATACTTGAGTAAACTTGCAAGGAAACATTTAGCACGTCCTCCAACAAGCGTACCAAGCGAAAGATTAGTTAGCAGTGCTGGATTAATATATGATGAAAAGAGAAACAGACTGGCAGCAGAAAAGGCAGAAAAATTAATGTTCCTTAAGCATAACCTTCCTATTAAGTTTGAATACTAAACGATGAACATCTTAGTTTACTTTATTTTAATTACTCATTTATAAATATGCCTAATAAAACTTTAAACTTAATATAAATAGTTATCAAGCTAATTAAAGATCTCTTTCTATAAGGGTGGAGGTTGGGGAAAGAGGTCGGGTAACACAATTATGTTTCTAATTGTGGCTGAAACTCAACAAAATATAACGAATTTATTTGCAGACGAATTCACTAATTGATTTCTATATTAGTTAGATGCTTGCTATTATTTTATATGTTCAGGGAAAATTACAGCAATTATTGTACAATTAATCAATTATACTACATTATAGCTACAGCTCTCTCTATATAATAACTTATTATATACGTTAAACACAACAAATCTCGAATATATCCTAAAAAATAACGAAAATGTAGACATCCGCATCCGCATCCGCGGATGTTGAAATCAAACATCCTCATCCGCATCCGCATCCGCGGATGTGAAAAAAATGACATCCGCTACATCACTATTCCGTGCGATGATTCCTCATTTCACGAAGGTCAAGCTATTGCACTTTAAGGTCAAGTTGTTGCACTTTAAATCTCGAACGTTTTTTGGGGGGCCACCCGTATATATATATATATACTAGGTGAGGTACCCGGCGTTGCCCGGGTTAATTGAATGCCCGGTTAGGTCATAAGATATCCCCCAAAACCCCCTCACCCCCTTTATGCAACTTGGGGGTTAACCCCCTCCCCCACCCTTCCCCCATTACTGCCCGGGATAAATTTCACAAACAGACAAACAGACAGGCTAAACTACAGAAAAGAACGCAGCCGTGAAAATTTTGAGCTTCACATTGTGTCAAGATTTCTGAATCTGATCAGATATCCCCCAAAAACCCCTGACCAAATAATTGAACTCCCAATTACTGTCGGTTCAATTATTTGGTCAATAAAACTATAGAAAAGAACACAGTCATGAAAATCTTGAGCTTCACATTGTCGCCCGTAATACAAACAGACAGGCTGACCGACTCTGTGTTGACATTCTTCATCCCATAAGAAGTTCCCGTGCCAAATATGGTAACTTTAGGTCAAACGGTTTGCGCTTGCATAAAGGACAGACAGACAGACAGACAGAAAGGCGAATATATATATATATAATATATATAAGCCAGTACAGAGAAATAAGGTTCGAGTAAAATTGTATTCCACATACAGCTCTGAGTAAACCACACCAACATTTTCAGATCAGTTGACATCATGGACCTACTAGTATCTCCATAACATCCAGTGATCTGAAAATATGGGCATGGATTATGGCTTCAGGGAGTGCTGTCTGGATTGTAAAGTTTCACCACTTACCCCAATCTGACCTAATTTAACATACGTCTGAACAGTGCATCCCGCAAAAAGGCAAATCTTTTTTGTGTGCATAATATTAAACTTTAAAGTTTAATATTTAACACAAAAACATTTGACATTAAAAAATTCTGAGTTAAAAAAGCAAAAAATACTTAGCTGCAGCTTTTAACATGTATTATTATTATTAGAGTAATATGATCACTGAATCTGCAAAACAAAATTAAAGTCACAGTGAGTTTTCTGACAAGGAGCTGCCAATAAAATATTTTCTGCTTTTTTAACTTTGAATTTTTAATACCAAATGTTTTTTGGTGTTATTCTTGTCCTGTTCTTTTATGGTTTACTTGCAAAAGTGGGCCCTACGGGCCCATTTAGCTAGACCTGCAGTGCTGAGGCCTTCAGCCTCAGTAATTGAGAAGTCTGCGGCCCTCCAGTTACTGAAGAGTCAATAGTTTTTGGTCAAAAGAACGCAGACATGAAAATGTTAAGCTTCACAAATCTTGATACAATGGGTTCAGATGTGAAACTTAAGATTTTCATTGATGCGCTCTTTTCTATGGTTTTATTGACGGTCTACAACACCCGTTGGGTAAGCTGTGAGAATTCGATTAGGCAGCCTCCTACCTCACATTGCTACGGGGATTAATTCAACTGGTAGATACCGTGAGAAGGGAGGGACTAAAACTCACAATCTCACCCCTTGCATAGATGTTACCTACCCATTGAAACTCACGAGATTTCGAGCGCCTTTAGAGCCCAATCGACGGCTTTCCATCTTCTACTTATTGCCGATCGCTAGCCCTATGGGCCGCCATAGGCACCGGGAGATAGCTGCTCCGACGAGCCGAGGCGTTGGGCGCGCGATTGATGGAAAATTTTCGCCGAAGTCATAGGCCCTATGACGCGCTACTTATAAGTCAACGAGTGGGTTATAGAGGGGTCTACGGCCGGGCTGGGGTCACCCCGGCCCTACCTTTTCATAGGTGTTTTCAGCCACGGTCAAACTTCGATAGGTACCCGCGGGGGGGACCGAGAATTAATTGAACGGCTACAGAGGCTACTTTGCGCGGCTACGAGCTCCATTCGCAAAATTCTCCAGGTCGTCCCGGCACACGTTAGATTATCGGCGATCCCTGACTCCGGGAACCCAATACAGCCTATCCATAGGCCTATGGCTAGGGGAGAAGATTAAGATTCCCCCGACTCCTAGCCTTATACATATTCATGGAATCATAGGCTAACCGACGTAGTGCAAAGGTCGGTCGTCACGTGGAGTACCGCGAAAGACTTACCGGGGACCATCATGGACCTACTAGTATCTCCATAACATCCAGTGATCTGAAAAATGGGCATGGATTATGGCTTCAGGGAGTGCTGTCTGGATTGTAAAGTTTCACCACTTACCCCAATCTGACCTAATTTAACATACGTCTGAACAGTGCATCCCGCAAAAAGGCAAATCTTTTTTGTGTGCATAATATTAAACTTTAAAGTTTAATATTTAACACAAAAACATTTGACATTAAAAAATTCTGAGTTAAAAAAGCAAAAAATACTTAGCTGCAGCTTTTAACATGTTATTTATTATTAGAGTAATATGATCACTGAATCTGCAAAACAAAATTAAAGTCACAGTGAGTTTTCTGACAAGGAGCTGCCAATAAAATATTTCTGCTTTTTTAACTTTGAATTTTTAATACCAAATGTTTTTTGGTGTTATTCTTGTCCTGTTCTTTTATGGTTTACTTGCAAAAGTGGGCCCTACGGGCCCATTTAGCTAGACCTGCAGTGCTGAGGCCTTCAGCCTCAGTAATTGAGAAGTCTGCGGCCCTCCAGTTACTGAAGAGTCAATAGTTTTGGTCAAAAGAACGCAGACATGAAAATGTTAAGCTTCACAAATCTTGATACAATGGGTTCAGATGTGAAACTTAAGATTTTCATTGATGCGCTCTTTTCTATGGTTTTATTGACGGTCTACAACACCCGTTGGGTAAGCTGTGAGAATTCGATTAGGCAGCCTCCTACCTCACATTGCTACGGGGATTAATTCAACTGGTAGATACCGTGAGAAGGGAGGGACTAAAACTCACAATCTCACCCCTTGCATAGATGTTACCTACCCATTGAAACTCACGAGATTTCGGGCGCCTTTAGAGCCCAATCGACAGCTTTCCATCTTCTACTTATTGCCGATCGCTAGCCCTATGGGCCGCCATAGGCACCGGGGAGATAGCTGCTCCGACGAGCCGAGGCGTTGGGCGCGCGATTGATGGAAAATTTTCGCCGAAGTCATAGGCCCTATGACGCGCTACTTATAAGTCAACGAGTGGGTTATAGAGGGGTCTACGGCCGGGCTGGGGTCACCCCGGCCCTACCTTTTCATAGGTGTTTTCAGCCACGGTCAAACTTCGATAGGTACCCGCGGGGGGGACCGAGAATTAATTGAACGGCTACAGAGGCTACTTTGCGCGGCTACGAGCTCCATTCGCAAAATTCTCCAGGTCGTCCCGGCACACGTTTAGACTTATCGGCGATCCCTTGACTCCGGGAACCCAATACAGCCTATCCATAGGCCTATGGCTAGGGGAGAAGATTAGATTTCCCCCCGACTCCTAGCCTTATACATATTCATGGAATCATAGGCTAACCGACGTAGTGCAAAGGTCGGTCGTCACGTGGAGTACCGCGAAAGACTTACCGGGGACCCCTTCGGCGAACCGTTGAATGCGGGGACCCAATACAGCCTATCTATAGGCTAATGGCTAGGGGAGAAGATTCCCCCCGACTCCTAGCCCTATAAATGGAATCATCAGCTAATCGACGTAGTGCACTGGTCAATCACGTGTCAAAAAAGACCACCTCCAACATCGGTGGGGGATGGGGGATCTCCTGAGCCCCGGACCCCTTCGTAAATTCCTTCGAAATCTATGTTGAGAGGGAGAAACCGATCGTTCCCCGAGAGGGACATAGGACCTATACCCAGGGAACTCCCGTAACGCCAGTTGTAGTCCCACGACCGAATAATTGAAAAAGTCGCAGCAATGAAAATCTCAACGCGCTCGAGTAAAAATTTGAAACAAAGCAAAGTGCATTTATTTCTGTTCAGAATCGTTAAAAAGTAAATACATGGTGTCTACAGACGGACGGACGGACAAGAGTGCCTTTTTATAGTATAGAGTGACTATAGACTATAGACAAGCGGTAGCTCGCTATCCCCCTCCGGGCAGGTAGCAGTATATGTCACAGCTAGCTGTATATGTATATTGGTACTTGTGTATTATCGGGACTACCAAACTGTTTATTATGTATTTTTGTTCTCGTCATTTTCATTTTCGAAGTACTTAATTCACTTGTAATAGACATTAAATAGCTCGTGCTCGGCCGCGGAGTGACGTAGGACCGGGAAACTTGACAGAGCACATCGGCACCTCATGGGCTATCAGTTGGTGGTGGTTGCAGAATTTTCCGATGTGCCGTTTAGTCTGTGCACGGTTCGAAGAAAACGGACAGACACACAGACACATTTTAGCTCAATAGGATATAGGATTATTATGTACACACACACACACATTTGCCTTTCTGAAAGATGCATTTTTCAGACTGGTCCATGATTTTTGTAGGTAATGCTTTTTTGTTTTAAATACAAACTTTGCACAAAATTAGCGCTCAACGTTAGGGTTACCCCTTTGGGGGAGGTTATTCTCCCTCCTCTCCCCCAAAACCCCCTCACCCTCCTTTATACAACTTTGGGGGATAACTCTCACCCTCCTTGTTGCACAACCACCCTCCCCAAGTGGCTCTTTGGCTGGCATGCTGGCCAAGGAGCTAAAGGGGTATGCCTGTTTTGTCACCAAACTATTTCATCACCAAAAAACCTGTTTCATTACTACTTTCAAATCTGTTTCTTCACCGCTTGCATCATTTTTGTCACCATGCATAAAACCACTTCTGTAATACTATATATATATATATATATATATATATATATATATATATATATATATAATATATATATATACTGAAACTTTAATCTGCTCATAACTTGGTAAATTAAATTTTTCCTGTAAATGTGACATCAGCCTCAATAGTACGAGGCTATGTTATCAATCGTAAATAATACAAAGTAAATTACATACATGAACGATAACTATAGGTGCTATGCATGATACATTACACTATGTTAGGTTAATTGAAGGTAATTATATAGAAAATGGCGCAACCTGAAGTATGATGTAAAAAACATTTTATTAGGTCAATTTCGATGTGCTGAAGCCAAATCTGTTAACCATTTGGTGTGCAAATGCTTCAAATTAGTAAATGTTATTTATATTTTACTCTTATTTTGAAGCATTTGCCTAAAAAATGGCTAACAAATTAGGCTTAAGCACATGAAAACTAACCTAACCTAACCTAAGAGTAAAATAATCAAATCAACTTACCTTTAACTTAAACATTGGGAGGATACAACTTTATTTTTACATAACGTCCCTAGTGATCAGAGACTTCATTTTTTCCTCAAAGCTGCGGCAAAGTTGTATCCTCCCAATGTTTAAGTTAAAGGTAAGTTGATTTGATTATTTTACTCTTAGGTTAGGTTAGGTTAGTTTTCATGTGCTTGTTAGCCATTTTTTAGGCAAATGCTTCAAAATAAGAGTAAAATATAAATAATATTTACTCTAATTTGAAGCATTTGCACACCAAATGGTTAACAGATTTGGCTTCAGCACATCGAAATTGACCCAATAAAATGTTTTTTACATCATACTTTGGGTTGCGCCGTTTTCTATATAATTACCTAATTGAATGCCTGGTTAGGTTAATTGAATGCCTTGTTAGGTCAACTGAATACCTGGTTATGTTAATTGAATGCCCAGTTAGGTGAACTGTATGCCCTTGATGATTGGTTAGGTTAAATCGTAGTATTTTCATTAGTTTAAACGAAAATATCACGACTTAACCTAACCAATTGTCAAAGGCATACAGTTGACCTAACCAGGCAGTCAATATTTTTACAAAAAGATAGTAAAGCAGCCATTACATCTTCACTGGAGTTCACTTCAATGAATACATAATGAAGGTCCAAAGCCCTTGAGATGGCGATAGCTATCAACTGTAATCAACATATTAGTAGAATTGTGTTCAACAGATGTCAAATATTTACGGTAAAAAAAAGTAGTGACAAAATGGGTCAAAATGCAGGGCCTGGTTAAGATTTTGGGGGGGCCCTACGCCAAGGCTCAAGGGGGTGGGGGGTCAAGGTCATCATTAACACTATAATGTAGCTTTTTGAATAGGTGTGATCTTAAAATGCACAATAATTTACAAAAATATATATACACATACAGTATAAAATGTGTGCATTAGGGTGCATCAAAATCACCAATGACATAGTTGCACTTTGTCCCTAAGTTAGAAATGTTCCAATGGTTAAGAAAACCTACTATGTGAATTATTTTTGGATTTGAATGCCATTTATGGGGTCCACACAGACTTCCTATATGCACACCAACCCCACAGTCATTCTGTGATTTGAGATCCAAATAGTAGAAGTTTAAAAATTTTGTTCACTACAAAAATCAGCCCAAGAACATGTAAGTGATATTTCTAAAGGTCATATATACTTCTAAAAAGTGATAGAAACTTCTATAAAGTGATAGAAACCTCTACAAAGTGGTGGAAAGTTATAGAATATTCTAAAAGGAACTGCAATGTATAATCTGATATGCAAGTATTTATGATAAATGTGATTTTTGTGTGTTTATGTTAAATGTTTATGTGCAAGTGTTTATGTTAATGAATTTTGTGTTCTCTCTTTACACCTGTCGTGCATTATGGCCAGTTCAGATAGCACAAATGATAAATATGCTGTTAAAACTCGTCAAACTGCTGCCATTTATGGTCTTGGTGCTGGAATCAGTGATGCAGATGCAGAGATAACAGGATCTAGGCTGCCAACATGTGAGCAAGTGTTGCAATGCTACATGTTTCATCAGCAAGAAGGTCTACTGTTTAACCATACAAAATGGAACAATGCTAAATTTGTCTTGCAAAAAATTACTCCATTTTATCAGAAAGGCAACACTGCCATGATTACTGAGAGGAAAGCTGTTGAAAAAATTATAGCACTATCCGCAAAAAATGCAAAACTTAGGGAACTTCCAGTGGATCGGCGTTCTTCGCCTGGTGCAGTTGCGAAGCTTAAGGGGATTGAAAAGGAGTTACAAGAAACATTTCAGTTGTGGCCAAGGAATGCTGAGCAACTCATAAAAGATCCTGAAGATCTGGAGTTCTTGCAGTCAATGAAATCAGACAGAGTCGCATCATTTGGAAGCCATGACAAAAAGCTCGCATCAAAAGTCCAAAGAAAGCAGGAAAAGGAAATGATGCAAGCAGAACAACAGCTTAAAGCTCATAAAGAAGCACAATATCTACAAGCAAAGTTCAGATTGAGCACAGTGAGGAAAGCAACAGTGATGTTGAGGATAAAGAGGGCAATATAGAGGATTACAAACCAAAAACACAAAAATCTCACCAAGCAACTTGTTTAGGAACAACTGCTTTTATAAGTCATGACATACTCAAATCCCATAGGATGGTTTCCCTGTCTACATGCATGAAGATCACACCGGCCCAATAAGCAGCATTTACCAAAGCCATCATTGAGGAATCAGGTGACAAAAAAAGTTTCACACTCATATTCTACTGCCGACAGAGCAAGACATAAGGTTGGTGAAGAGCTTGCATCATTGGTCAAAGAGTCCTGGGTTCCACCACAGTTCCTGTCTCTTCACTGGGATTCTAAACTGATGTCAACTCTGTCATACCAAACTAAAGCTGAAGAGAGGCTCACCATAGCAGTTGGCAATTCCTATGACATCAAACTTCTTGGTGTGCCTTCCTACAAGCCAAATACAGATCAGCCAGCTGGTCAAATCACTGCTAATCTCACCATGGAGCTTCTCCGATAATGGAATTGTGTGACTCAGTAGTGAACATGACTTTTGACACAACAACTAGTAACACTGGTCATGTGAGTGCTGCATGTGTTAGTCTGCAACAGGACATAGGTTGAGCTTTACTGTGGTCAGTTTGTCAGCATCACATTGGCGAGGTAATCCTTACACAAGTCTTCAATGATCTGAAAATAGAACCACCAATGTCACCAGAAGTTACCATATTCTGTTGGTTCCGAAAGCATTTTGACACAGTTCTGCACAACAATAATCAGGCACTTAATTTTTTGGATGGTACCTCTTATTCAGATGATGTACAAACCATAATCCATGACTATAGGGCCAGAGCGATTTCATGTGTGCAGTCTGTTGTGAAGCATCAACGTGATGACTACAAAGAATTTTCTGATCTTTATTTGCTCTACTTGGATGGGACAAGTAGAGAGTTTTCATTTCAACATCCTGGTGCTGTACACAAGGCTAGGTGGATGGCCAAGCTTCTCTACTCCATTAAGATGGTGCTGCTGGAGGAGCAGATCAGCTCTCTTCCCTCTGGAACCATTACCACGGAAGCACGACCCAAACTGCGTGAGTTTGTCAACTTTGTTTGCTTCTGTACAGCTGGTGGTGGATCACCTGTTCAAGCGCGGTCGAGGCTCCATGGAATGACCTCTGTCTTTAACAAGACATCCTCAGATATGAAAAACTCAGCCCAGCATATCATCTAGTGCGATAAAAGCTCTCAAGCATCACCTATGGTACCTGACTGCTGAGATGGTACCTCTCACACTCTTTAATGATGCAGTCCCTGAAGCTGAATGCCGCTATCTGGCTGAGAAACTTATAGCAGTAAAGCCAGCACAAGATCAAGCATCTTTACCACAACATCAATTTGGTACGGGATTTGGGAAACCCAAATTTCCAAACTCCATTTCCAGCACGACAAAGCTTGGCGACTTAATCAACGGAGATTCATGGTACATTTTCTCTGTTCTGGAACTTGACAGTTCTTTCCTGACTCATAATATCGAAAATTGGCCAGAATTAGCTTCCTTTCAAACATCCAGAGAACACATCTCAGCAGTTAATGTCATAAATGATCAGACTGAGTGTGGGGTGAAGCTAAGTTCTGATTTCCTCATGGCTGCCAGATCAGAACATTACCAAAATGTTCTACAAGTTGTTGAATCTGACAGAAAGAAGCTTCCTAATCTTCGAAAGAGGAAAACTAGAGACTAAACTAATTGTTCATGTTCATGTTCATTTACAGTTCTTGAACATTTTTTATTAAAGTAGTGTTCTTTTGACTTTGACTTGCTTGTATTACCAATAATGTATAGTATCAATAATGTAATGTATAAACCAGAATGTAATGTCAGATGTCAGAATGTAATGTAGAAATCAATGTAATGTATCCCTGTTTTGATTATTTAATACATTTTTACTGGTTCTGATACTTTTGCAAACACGGAAACTGGGATATAAAATGTTTAATTTTTGGTCAGTTTAACTCCAATACTAAATATTGCATCAATGATGTGGACCCCCTAGATGACGACATAAATCTTTGAAATTTGACCAAATGTGCTATTTCAGGCATTGGAACACAGTAATCATAGGGACAGATTGAAATAAAACTTTTTGAAAAATCATGGGAAATTTGATGCACCCTAGTGTGCATGCATAAGACAAAAATGTAAAACGAAATGAAGCATACAAAAGATTATGGCATGAGTACATCATACAACTACAAATTTTTACTGGACCAGACAGTGTACACTAAACATACCAACAATAAATCTGCAAACTGTTGTAGGTCTATCCATAATAATAAAAAATTTGGAAGTCCAAGAAAATTAAGCCTGGTGTTTCTTTCCTAGCGGCACTTTTTTTCTGATTATGTTCTAGTCTAACACTGTCACTGTGTCTGACAAAATGAAATACACCTCTAACATTTCTAATAATAGTTTTATTCATAGTAACTCAAATTTTTATAGAAATCACTTACAATGGCTTACGAATTTATTGACAATATAATCAAAATAAAATGTGGAAACTAACTGACTCCATTACACAAAAGTTTTTTCTTGACTTTTGTGCAGCGAAGTTTCTCACAATCTTGTTGAGAGGTAGTGATCGTGTGAGATCAAATTCTGTTGACAGGATACAGAGATTGCTCAGCTTTTTATCTGAGAGGCATGACCTCATACAGTTCTTACTGTAATCCTACCGATGCATGCATGTTGTGACATCATAGTTGCGAAATGGGCATAGGCTTTTAGTTAAGTCTTAAAACAAATATAGTAGACATGTTGTTTGGTGTCTAAGTTTCTGTTCATCATGTAAGGACCAAAAACAAATTAACACTGCACAGATTGCAATTGCAACAGTACTAAACAGCAAGCTAGTAAACTTAATACAGTAATCCCTTGTTTTACGCAGGGGGGTTCCATCAGTGGCGGTTCCTCATATGGGCAATATGGGCAGCCGCACAGGGCGGCATTTGTGGAGGGGCGGCATGAGCGCCTGCAAAAAAAATAAAAATAAAAATAAGAATAAATGGTACTTGTGGGTTATCTGTCGCCACTTTTTAATATTTTTTTATTTATTTATTTTTATATATTAAGAGAAGAGGATTCTTTATACTGTACGGCATTGACGATTGGTTAGGTTAAGTCGTGCTAGTTTGGTTAAATAAAAAACTTTTTAATATTTTTTTTATTTATTTATTTTTATATATTAAGAGAAGAGGATTCTTTATACTGTACGGCATTGACGATTGGTTAGGTTAAGTCGTGCTAGTTTGGTTAAATAAAACTGTATTTAACCAAACTAGCACGACTTAACCTAACCAATCGTCAATGCCGTACAGTATAAAGAATCCTCTTCTCTTAATATATAAAAATAAATAAATAAAAAAAATATTAAAAAGTGGCGACAGATAACCCACAAGTACCGAATAAATAAATAAAGAAATAAATAAAAATAAAAAATAAAATAAAATAAATAATAAAAGATCAATAAATATATTTTTATTAATAAAAAACCATCTATTGCATTTTCCATAAACTTTCCCATAAAAGACCTAAACAATGCAAAATGCTTCCAGATTAATATATTGGGAATAAAGGCCCATACTTTAACATATGTAATGTTATTTTTCTGGGTTTGGTTAAATAGTGAAATGTATATTATTTATTACAGAACGAATCTTCACACTAAGCCACTAAGGTCTGTCAAATAACCGCAAATGGATAAGAAGAGGTCAAAGCTATCAGGTGCTCAGTTTAGAAAAAAGAGGAAAGAAGAAGAGGAGAAACGAGCAAAAGATAAAGGTATAGAGCTATGTCATCTACTCTTCACTGCTATATTGCACTGCTATTTTGTGATATAGCTTTCTGAGTCATTTGAAGTGTACTATTATGTATATAATTAGCCATTAACCAAGGAGGTTGTATTATTCATTTGTTTCCTATTCTAAAAGTTTAATAAATTGTGCTTAATAACATGTTAAATTAATTGTACTAGCCTATTCATGCATTGGTCTGTTATGTTCTATTTTACTATTTGCAGGGGCACTTTTGAAATATTTTGGAACACCCTCTGCCACTAGCCAGGATGAGAAGCCGTCTACTTCTGCCATTATTGAGGCTGAGGAGCCATCTACCTCCTCAGCCTCACATATGTCTCCACAAATGCAGTCTGATCCTGAGGATGAAGACCCATTTGCTTCTACTTCTCCCTGGCAGGACTCTTCAGGTGAGTTTGTGTGCACACATGTCTGTGAGTGTGTGTGTGTGTATGTGTGTGCATCCCTGCAAAGCATTTTGCAAACAGTTATAAATTATAATGTTATTATCACTGGGTCTGGGTTACTGGGTATGTGTGGTGTTTCACCACCATAATTCCATAACACCACCACCATAACAAAGTGCTGTGAATAATGTGTTATCTAACTTAGGTGTGTATACTAATGAGTAATGCTCTTGTTCTTTCTATTAGAAATGCCTGGAGCAGAATCGCCTCCTGAGGATGAGTCTCTGTCCACTGACCCTGCTAACTGGCCTTCAGTTCTGACTGAGAGAATTCGGACACAACTGGTTTCCAGGGGACCAAGTCAAGTACCATCTGACTTTGTATTCCCTAGAAACGACAGTGATGGAAGAAGTTTCCACCATCAATACTTCAGGAAGTCATTGGTTAGTGGGGAAAATATAACCAGAAGTTGGTTGGTCTATTCCTTAAAAAACAACAGCCTTTTCTGTTTCTGTTGTACATTATTTTCCAAGAGGAAAATAAATTTAACAAGTTTGGGACTCTCGGACTGGAAGCATGCAAGCTCATTGCTCACATCACATGACAACAGTTCAGAACACCTAAATTCTATGAAAATCTGGAAAGAACTGGCAGTGAGGATGAGAAAGGGGGAGACCATTGACAAGCAGGAGATGGCACTTCTGGAGGCTGAGAAATTGAGATGGAGAGCGGTGCTGACACGTCTCACTGCTATTGTGCATTCTCTGGCAGTTAGGAATTTGGCACTAAGGGGACATACAGAAAAATTGTTCTCACCATCAAATGGCAATTTTCTGAAAGAAGTTGAACTGATGGCACAATTTGATCCTATAATGCAAGAGCACATTAACCGTGTCCAAAAAGGGACCTCCAGTCACACCAGCTACCTCGGCCACCACATACAAAACAAACTCATTGATTTGTCGAGCAGCAAGACCATTTCAGCAATGGTGAGCGACATCAAACAATCAAAGTTTTTTTCAATAATTCTAGATTGCACTCCAGATATCAGCCACACTGAACAGTTGTCAGTTGTGATTCGGGTTGTGTCACTGGAGGGGAAGCCCCATATAAAGGAACATTTCATGGGGTTTTGGAGGCAGAGGAGTCCACTGGTCAACATTTGGCATCTCTGATTCTGAAGAGACTGGAGGAGCTAAAAGTTCCTTTCATGGACTGTAGAGGACAATCATACGACAACGGGGCCAACATGAGGGGAAAAAACAAGGGTGTTCAATCCAGGCTCCTAGAAATTAATCCCAGAGCTCTGTTTGTTCCATGTGGGGCTCATTCTCTGAATTTGCTTGTGGCTGATGCTGCTAAGGGATCTATTGATGCCACAAATTACTTTGGCATCTTGCAGAAGCTTTACAACTTGTTTTCAGCCTCCACACAACGATGGGCCATTTTGAAAAAAACATGTGAACATCACATTGAAGAGTGGTCTGATACAAGGTGGGAAAGCAAGATCAAGAGTGTGGAGCCCCTGAGATATCAGGCAGCTGCAGTGAGAGATGCACTGATCGAGGTGAGGGACCACACAAAGACTCTGTAATAAAGGTCGAGGCTCAATCTCTGTCAGAGGAGGTTGGGTCATACCGCTTCGCCATTTGTTCAGTGGTGTGGCATGACCTGTTGTGCCAAATTCAGCATGTGAGTAAGCAGATGCAGTCTCCTAGCATGCACGTTGATGTTGCAGTAAATCTCCTAAAAAAAACAGAGAGAGGTCTCCGCAATTACAGGGCAACAGGTTTTGTGGCTGCACAAATGGCAGCCGCAGATATCTGTGAACAAATGAATGTGGAGGCTGTGTGTTAAACACAAAAATGGCTGAGGTCCACAAAGCGGCACTTTCCTATGAGCATCTGATGAGCCCTTGATTGATGCTTTGAAGAAGCTGGAGGTGACATTTTTCAATGCAGTGGTTGATGCTGCAACATCAGCCATTCAGGAAAGATTTTCCATGTTGGAAATTGTGGGAGAGAAGTTTGGAGTACTGACACATTCCAAAATCTCACTTTGAGGAGCTGACAGAACAATGTGTGAACCTTAGTACTACACTACACTTTAAGGGACAATCTGACTTGGATGGCAGAGAGCTTGCACAGGAGCTGAAGAACTTGCCTGACTTGCACAAAGACCATATCCTTGCTTGAACTGCTGACATTTATCCATGAAAGGGAGCTCTCTGAAATATATCCAAATTTGTGGACTGCTCTCAGAATTGGTCTTACTCTTCCAGTCACTGTTGCTGAAGCAGAGAGGAGCTTTTCAAAGCTGAAGCTCATCAAATCCTACCTGAGGTCAACTATGTCACAGGAATGCCTTACCAGTTGGCCATCATCAGTATAAATCATACAATTGCTGAGCAGATTTCATTATGATGATTTAATTCATGACTTTGCATCAAGGAAGGTAAGAAGAGTCAGGCTTTAGATGGCAGTTGTGCTGTGGTGCAATTTATTTTGTTTCTTGTTCAAAGTGTAGCATAATAATTACCCTCTCTTAAGTGTCTTATTCTATTTATGTGATAGAGCATTTGTACAATTTAGAAATTTGATTCTCTAGTTTATTTATGGCAGTTGTGCAATTTAATTTGTATTTTTCCTGTTCATAGTATCATAATTACATTCTCTTAAGTGAGTTATTCTATTTACGTGATAAAGGATTTGTAAAATTCAGAAATTTGAGTCTTTGTTTGTGGTCTGAAGTTCCAACAATTAGTCCATAAAAAAATTATTTTGTGAAAGAGTTATGTCTGTTTTATTTTGGGGGATTCGAATGTGTGTGTGTTGGCGAACAGGGGGGGGGGGGGGGGGGGGGGGTCGCTGAAGGTGAGGTTCGCCCAGGGCGTCATGTAAGCTAGGACCTGCATATAACAAAAACTGTGTAAATGAGACACGATATATTTACATTCAGTTTGCCCCAATACATCTGTTCACAAGTTACATGGGCCCAGAGCTGGGCAATAAATACATTGAATGTATTTAAATGCTAAATACTAAATACATGGGAGAAATGTATTTAAATACTAAATACTAAATACATTTTACGAATGTATTTAGATACTAAATACAAAATACATCAATTGTATTTAAATACATTTGTAAATACATTTTAAATACATACAAATTTTAACATATGCATTCACTAATTCACTAAGCCATGACACGCACACGATAAAGAAATCAACCGCTTTCGACTAAGAGTGGCACACAATGATTGAATGACACGTTGAAACATGAACCATGCTGTACTACACTGTCGACGCGTCATACTGTGCTAGTACAGAACGTGTATTAAACCAGTAAAAGTATTTACATTTTTATATTTTGAGTATTAAATACATTGTATTTAAATACTCATTAAAGTATTTAAATACTATATTTAAATACATGAAAAACAATGTATTTATAAATACAGTTCTAATACACAAATGTATTTAAATACGTATTTAAATACAAATGTATTTAAATACTGCCCAGCTCTGCATGGGCCTATATATAGCCTGATTTAACCTTATTAACAAGTATTAAGCTATAAATACAGTTAGTAAATAATATATAATATAATAATAATATATAAATAATATGTAATATAATAAAAGAAATAAAATTTTACTAACCAAAAATAATGATGATGATGGTGAGGATTGCTGTGTAGTACTATTTATGAGTGATGAAGACGATGAGATGTACTGTACCGCACAGCACCGCTCTCCTTAAGTTTTCTTCAGCCTGCCCAATGTCATCAAATGCCAATGCAAGTGGTGGAGAGGAATCTGGATTGGACGAAGTAGATGGAGATCTAACTGTTGCTGGAGAATTAGATGGAGAACTAGGTGGTGCTGGAGAAGTAGCTGCACTTGTAGATGGAACAGCTGGTGCTGGAGACTTGGATCTCTGAAGGAACATGGTGATGGGGAGTTGTTTCTTCTTTGATTTCATTTCCTTAAATAGTGTTTCGTAAGGAACCATTGCATCTCTGAACATTCCACAAGTTTTAATGCTCCTCTCCATAGATGGATCAAAATCCATAAGTTTCTCCATGAATCTCCAAAAATCTCTGAGGAGTTCAACAAACTTATCCAGAGTCCAGCCTTATTGTTGAAGATCAGGAATCTGGGCTTCTTCCTCTTCCAGTTCCTCCTGTGCCACCATCTCTTCCAAGTCAGTCTCATTTAATTCACCCTCTGCAGGAGAACTGGCTGGACATTTTGGAGCCATACTAATAAAAAAAAGTAGTGTTTTTAACGAAAAACAAAGTTATAATCCTGGATATAATTACACGTGCTTACACAATAAAGGCTGACACACAAACTGGGCAATGAGCCATGGTATGTCACTAGCAACTGCGCAGCGGCTGACTCACTAGGTGTGCTGCACAGTAGGTAATTGTATTACACGTGGAACTGGCGCGCAATATTTATCTGTTCAAATTTAGCATTTTAGGTATGGCATGGCTTACCCACGAATATGCAAAATTGCGTTTAACAAAACTGCGTAAAACAAGGGATTACTGTACTGCACCCAGCATACTAAAATCAGTGTTGCCATATCAGTGCAGCCAAATATAAAAATAATTTTTCTTGGTATATTAGTCTTCATGAGGTGATTTCATTATTCTCGGTAAACCGACTTATGCCGCACCATATATATATATATGGGGACCCGTGTCCCCCCTCGACCCCCGGTGCTTCGGGTCGGGGACGACGAGTTCGTGTCCGATCCGGAGGCCGTCGCGAACGCACTTGCGGCGCACTTTGCAGCCATCTCCAGTTCCGATTCCCCCCACTCCCGCCGCGACCCACCGGAATTTCCACCTCATAGGAATGACCCCTATAATCACCTCTTCCACATGACAGAGCTTCGGGAGGCCCTCCGCCCCCGACGCTCCTCCGCCCCCGGCCCCGATAATATCCCCTATGACCTTTTACGGCTCTCCACCCCTCTGCTCTCAGCTTTCTACTGGACCTCTATAACCGGATTTGGTTGGAGGGTTCATTTCCGGACCGATGGCGTGAGTCCATCGTCGTCCCCATCCCGAAGCCCGATAAAGACCCCTCACTCCCGTCGAACTATCGCCCCATTTCCCTAACATGCTGTGCCTGCAAGGTGATGGAGGCGATGGTCGCTCGCGGCTGTCCTTTACCTTGGAGGCGAGTGGACCAGTACCCTGCTACCCAGGCTGGTTTCCGGCGCTTCCGGTCTACCACCGACCCCTCCTTCTCCTTAGCCATGACGTGCAGGAGGCTTTCTCCGGCGTCAATTTGTACTCGCCGTCTTTTTCGACCTCCAGAAGGCCTACGATACTACCCGGCGGAGCGCGGTCTTCGACTGCTTACGCTCCCTGGGTTTCGTAGGCTTTCTCCCTTCCTTATTTATAACTTCTTGTCCGCCCGTTCTTTCCGCGTCCGCATCGGTTCTGCCCTCTCTGACCGCTTTCCGTTGGAGGAGGGTGTCCCTCAGGGTAGTGTCCTTAGCGTCTTGTGTTTCTCACTCGTGATGAACACAGTCGCTACGGTCCTGCCTACATCCGTTCGTAGCTCCCTCTATGCCGATGACCTGGCTATCTATTGCTCTGGCCGCCTCCCGTCTTTGGCTGAACGTCGGCTCCAGCTAGCCATCAATGCGGTGGTTCGCTGGGCGTCCTCGGTTGGCTATGCTTTCTCACCCTCTAGTCTTCCAGTATGCTTTTCCGTCCTCGGCGCCTCCGTCTGTCGCATACCTTCGCTCTTACCCTTGCCGGCACTCCTCTTCCCCTCGTCCCATCCGTTAGATTCCTGGGTCTGACCCTCGACGGATTTTTCGGTTGGGTTCCACACCTTAGGCGGTTGCGGCAAACATCTCGCCGCACCCTCTCCCTTTTGGGTCATCTGTCCCACACGACCTGGGGGGCGGACAGGCGTACTCTGCTGCGCCTGTACACCTCCCTGGTGCAATCCCGTGTCGACTACGGCTGTGTGGTCTACAGTTCCGCCTCCTCTCCGGCACTCCGTATGCTGGATCCCTTCTCCACCGTGGCCTTCGCCTGGCGTCGGGTGCCTTCCGCTCGTCCCTGTCGCTAGTCTTCAGGTGGACTGTGGACACCCCCCCCTGCCCCTTCGCCGGGGCCTTCTCATGGCGAAGTGTTACCTTCGCATCTGCCGCCTCCCGAAGTCCCTACTCTTCTCCGCGATCTCCCAGGCGCTACCCCGGCCTGACACGTGGCATTTCGCTGCCTCTCTGGCCGAGATTTTCTCGTCCCTGGGGATCCCCCACCCTCTATTCTGCCGTTCTCCTTCAATCTGTCGCCCCCCTGGCGGACCACCCCTATCTGCCGTTGCCAGGCGCTCCGTGGCCTGCGTAAGGAGTCTCTTCCTGCCGTCCTCCGGTCTTCTTTTCTGGCCCATCTTCCCGTCCATTCGGACGACGTTCCCGTCTACACCGACGGCTCGCGCTCCCCTGCAGGTGTCGCGGCCGCCGTCTTCTCTCCGTCATTGTCACCTACCTCCCGGGGTATCCCCCTGCCGGTTCAGGCCTCCATCTTTTCCGCGGAGCTCTTTGCCCTTCTGGAAGCCCTCCGTCTGGTATCGGGTTGTTCGCGGTCCTCCTGTACCATTCTTTCGGACTCGCTGAGCGCCCTTCAGGCGCTCGAGCGCTATGATTCCCCGGACCCCCTCGTACGCCTTATTCAACAGGAGTACCATGTCCTGCACACCATTCACCGGATCCGGGTCACCTTCTGCTGGGTTCCCGCCCATGTTGGTGTTTCCGGTAATGAGGCGGCGGACCGCATAGCCCGGTCCGCCGCCTCGCTGCCTCCCCTCCCCCGCCCGCTCCCCTTCTCAGACTATGTGCAGGTCTTTCGTTCCTTTTACGATCGCATGTGGCAACAGTCCTGGACGATGCCACCGGAAATAAACTCTGGTCCATCCGCCCCCGTCTGTCATATTGGGTGTCCTCTTTCCACCGCTCCAGACACAAAGAGGTCGTCCTTGCGCGGCTTCGCATCGGCCATACGCGCCTCACGCACGGCTATCTTATGTTCCGGCAGGAGGCTCCTCGTTGCGCCTCCTGCCAGTCGCCCCTCACCGTCTCTCACATCCTGGTGGAATGCCCCACCCTGTCGTCAGTACGTCGTCGCGCTTTTCCGTTCCTTTCTGATTTCCCCCTCCCCGAACGTTTACGCCTTATGCTCGCTGAGAGCCCTCTCTTCTCGCTTGACCGTCTTTTCCTCTTCCTCTCCCAATCTCGCATCCTATCTGAGCTTTAGGTGGCTTCTCACCTGTAGTCCGCTGTTCTCCCTTTTCTAGTGCCTTTCTCCGTCTCCGTTTCTCTTTCTCGTATTCCGCCTCGCCATGATATCCGCTACCATATAGCGGGAAATGGCGGTAAACGCCCCAATACAAAAAATAAAAATATATATATATATATATATATATATATTATATATTATAATATCCCCGCAAGGGGGTTCTAAGCTCGTGCTCTTTGTGCTCGTTTGTACGTGCTTGTTCCTGGAGGTTTCACGTGCGCCCTCCCGGCCCTAGCACCCAAGGATGATGGGGCTCGACCCTGCAGTCCTTGTCATCCTTGGTCTTTTTCCACTTCGACTGTCCCCTCCACCCTTTCTTTTTCCTCTGTCTTTCCTCTCACTTTTTCTTTGTTTTTCCGCTGAGATATGCCCTTTAAATAGAGGCGAATCGGTTCTTCCTGAACTAAAAAAAAAAAAATAAAAAAAAAATATATATATATATATATATATATATATATATATATATATATATATATATATATATGATACACACAGACCATGCATGGAACAAGGAACTCTTCTGGGATAATTAAATCCACTATAGTCCGAATAAGTAATGGTAAATGACAAATACCATAGTTTTTCTTTTTTATGATGCCAGCCCGACGTGGGCAATGGGTCACTCGCAAAGAGATCCCATAACCATTCTGAGTTCATTCCCATCTTGAAACAGACATGTTATGTGCCTTGAAAAGTGGACGCTCAATTCTGCCAGTTGAGGTTTAAGTTTTGGTTTTTGGCTAAAAATATAATAGTTATCCCTTTTTCTTTGATGTATTCAATCTGACGTGAAGGCAGCGAGTCTTTTGCTTATATTGAGGTTCTAAATGTGGCAGGGCTAGGCTGCTTTAAACCCTAGATCCATGTCCCAAAGCTGGATCCTGTCTGCTTTGCAGATAGCTGGAGTATAATGGATTTAATTATCCCAGAAGAGTTCCTTGTTCCATGCACGGTCTGTGTGTATCATAAAAAACTCAGGGGACCATTCTGAGTTCATTCCCACATATATATAATATATATATATATTTTTTTTTTTTTTTTTTTTTTTAGTTCAGGAAGAACCGATTCGCCTCTATTTAAAGGGCATATCTCAGCGGAAAAACAAAGAAAAAGTGAGAGGAAAGACAGAGGAAAAGAAAAGGTGGAGGGGACAGTCGAAGTGGAAAAAGACCAAGGACTGCAGGGTCGAGCCCATCATCCTTGGGTGCTAGGGCCGGGAGGGCGCACGTGAAACCTCCAGGAACAAGCACGTACAAACGAGCACAAAGAGCACTCAAGAGCACGAGCTTAGAACCCCTTGCGGGGATATATATATATATATTATATATATATATATATATACATATGAAAATTATTTCACGAAAGTAACACATGAAAAATATTTATGATGAATAAAACCACGAAGGAAAGGAAACACAGAGTGGTGCTTTCGTCTAATGACATCCTCAGGATGTCATTAGACGAAAGCGCTTGAGCACCACTGTGTTTCCTTTCCTTCGTGGTTTTATTCATCATATATATATATATATGAAAATTATTTCACGAAAGTAACAAATGAAAAATATTTATGATGAATAAAACCATGAAGGAAAGGAAACAGAATGGTGCTGAAGCGCTTTCGTCTAATGACATCCTCAGGAACACTGAAGTACATAAAGAGTTACAGCCTATATATGTTACAGAAAACATATATATATATATATATTATATATATATATATATATATATATATATACAATAAACGGAGAAATAAAAATAAAAATTCTGTGTTCTGTATTTCCTTTCCTTCGTGGTTTTATTCATTATATATATATATATATATATATATATATATATATATATTATAGCGACTACTGAAGGGCAGAGACATTTTCAAATAACTTAGCAATGTTCCATCAATACAAACACGCCCAAGATGATGTCACACAAGCACGCCCAAGATGATGTCACACAAGCACGCCCAAGATGACATCACACAAGCACACCCAAGATGATGTCACACAAGCACAACTAAGATGATGGCATAGCATGGGAGTATTTTCAAGGCCTCACACCTTACAAGGACTTCTGGACTTGGCTTGAGCTCTCCCTTCGAACACCAGCAGTGACCCGAGAGCTACCACCATGTAAACATCTTTTGTGCAGGCCCCATTTGGGCCTGGTGTTATTCACCTAACTTTATATAAAGACTAATCATTACCTCGCGCGTTATTAATATCAAGTCATTATTATATTGAAATCATAATTCAAATGTACACATTATTTTGACTGTAAACAATCAACATATTCTGTCTCATTCATAACTCATTTGTTTTGTTCAATAAAAGAAGAAAACTCATTCTATCACTCAACCTAATTAATAACTTAATAACATTATTTGATCTGCAAAGATCTGGTGACCTTGGCCTAAGCATTTATCATTAACAAACAAGCATTAACTATCAATTAACCGTAATTATCATTATTCTTATTATAGTACTGTCAACAACTATATATATATATATATATATATATATATATATATATATGCGGTAGCTATAACTAACACATTTTTGGTAAAAGTTGCTTAAAATTAATCGAAACCTACATGAAAATTGTTGACTGCCTGGTTAGGTCACCCTTGATGATTGGTTAGGTTAAGTTGTGATATTTTGTTTAACCCTTTAATCGCATTCAGCGACTTTATTCACCGACATTTTTTTGTCCTTAACCGTGTAAAGTGACTGTAGTCCACGGCCGTGAAAACAATTTCTCTTCACCGCGAAAGGTGACTGCATGCCCTCAGACTTTATTTACCAAATTTTTTTTGTTCCTAACCACGTAAAGCGACTGTTGTCCATGGCTGTAAAAAATTTAATGTAGTGTAACTTTATATGTTTTGTACATATTTTGTATATTGTAAGTGTTCAGATTTCATAATGCTCTCATGATTTGTGTACCATATATTTACCATTTGCACATACAGTACTATAACTGTTTTGCTCTTTTTTTCAATATGTACTTCTCTCCTCCAGAGTGAAGCATTGCAACCTTTATTTTCATATGATATTTTTTGTATATTTTATATTCAAATTTCATATATATACAGCAAAATAATAACTGAACGAATACACTGTTTTGTTTCTTTTACCCAGTATGAATCCAAATGACATGTGTGTATTTTACTAGAATTCGCCTCAAATATGGGTTGCATTTTACAGGTAAAAATGATTAGTAGTGGTACGTAACTAGGTTTTCAGGTAAGATTTATGCCTTTGGGATACATTTTGACACTATCTGAGTTATTCAGGCGAGTTTATCTGCAAATTATGGCAAAAGCAAAAAAAAAAATTTTTTTTCACTTTTTTATATAAAATCATAAATTTCCCTTAGATAATCACATTTTTGAGGCATTTTATTGTCAGATATAGATTTCTCATGTTTTTTCATACTAAAAAAGTAATAGAAAAATTCCTATTAGCACTTTCATTTTTCAATGACTTAATGCACATCCATGGGAATATCGTTGAAATCGTATGGTGCGGTTAAAGGGTTAAACTAACAAAAGTATCATGACCTAACCTAACCAATCATCAAAGAGGTACAGTTGACCTAACTTGGCATTCAATTAACCTAACATAGTATAGTGTATCATGCGTGGTACCTATATTGGTTAATTTCTATTCTGAATGGCAACCAGTACCCGTATATATGGACTCTGGTTTTATAGGTTTTGGAGGATGCTAAATACAATGGTGAGGTCCATTTTTGTCACTCTGCACTGAATAACAAATTGCACAAATGTTGCACTAGTTGGTGCACTGCGCTTCTTGTTTATGTGTACATGGGCTCTGTTTCTTTATGTGTATGCGTGCACCCATTAATACAGTTGCGCAAGGAAGCATCTGCGCATGCATGCATCCATTAATATAGTCTGGACTGGGGGTATGAAGGCAGAATTTATAGATAGGTATAGACAGAATGATTCTGCCCAAGAGGTCATGGTGAGTGAGAAACACCCTATCCTCCAGCTTAAGAGACCATATAAGTATGGAGTTTAAGATACAAGAAAGACATGACAAAGATGACCAAGGGGTGATAATAGGAAATTAGGAACATTAGAATACCAAATACCACCTACTCCATATAGATATGGTGTTAGAGGTGAGAAGTGAGATTGGATATATGGATGAATCTCTTATAACAACAAAGGTGTTAGAAAATCTAGAAGAGGAAGAGCCATTGTTGTCCCAAGGCGATATGATGACTAAGCTGATTGATGCAGCATTGCTTGTATAATTTAGGGTGGCAATAGCCAATAGGGGTAAAAATCCAAGTTGCCTGGAGGAGCGAGTGCGGTGGTGCGTTTGGTGCAGTTCCTGAAGAAAATCACTCAGGCAAATTTTTAGGACCTTTGATAAACATTAGGGGGTGGTACAAGAGTAACAAAGTTTCTACCATTGTCACTTACTAATTCTCTATTTTGTATACTTTGCAGGTAGATGAAAAATGTTGCACTAGTTGGTGCACTGCGCTTCTTGTTTATGTGTACATGGGCTCTGTTTCTTTATGCGCATGCGTGCACCCATTAATACAGTTGCGCAAGGAAGCATCTGCGCATGCATGCATCCATTAATATAGTCTGGACTGGGGGTATGAAGGCAGAATTTATAGATAGGTATAGACAGAATGATTCTGCCCAAGAGGTCATGGTGAGTGAGAAACACCCTATCCTCCAGCTTAAGAGACCATATAAGTATGGAGTTTAAGATACAAGAAAGACATGACAAAGATGACCAAGGGGTGATAATAGGAAATTAGGAACATTAGAATACCAAATACCACCTACTCCATATAGATATGGTGTTAGAGGTGAGAAGTGAGATTGGATATATGGATGAATCTCTTATAACAACAAAGGTGTTAGAAAATCTAGAAGAGGAAGAGCCATTGTTGTCCCAAGGCGATATGATGACTAAGCTGATTGATGCAGCATTGCTTGTATAATTTAGGGTGGCAATAGCCAATAGGGGTAAAAATCCAAGTTGCCTGGAGGAGCGAGTGCGGTGGTGCGTTTGGTGCAGTTCCTGAAGAAAATCACTCAGGCAAATTTTTAGGACCTTTGATAAACATTAGGGGGTGGTACAAGAGTAACAAAGTTTCCACCATTGTCACTTACTAATTCTCTATTTTGTATACTTTGCAGGTAGATGAAAAATGGCGACTACTCTAAGAAAGAATGATGTTTTATGGCTACTAGAGACTTCTCCCAACTCATATGCCCTTACAGGAGCCAAATTGCCATCCAAGCGGCAGGTCCTGGAACGATTCTTGTTCTTTCACCTGTCCGAGTCTCGCCCTGTCAGAGAAAGTAGCCGACTGGTGATGACAGAGGTCGAACAGATGTGGAAGAATGCAAGTCTTCCGACTCAAGCTACGCACCGGGCACAAGACAAGCTGGAGAACCTCCATTCTGAGTGGAGAAGCTTAAAGAAATTACGAGCGAGGCGTACCAAAACCCAGATGGACAAGCAAGGAGAAGGTCTTTCTAGAAGGTCTGAAAGGCCTGTTCGATTGCGCTCACGGTGATGTGCTCAAAATCATCAAAAATAAAGAAGACAAGCAGTTTCTTCTTGCGCAGCGTGAGCCTGGTCGTCGAGGAACTATAGGACTTGTTGATCAGAAGTATATTAGACAAGAGGAGAACAAAATGACGCGGCAGCGTGAGCAAGAGAAAAGGAAACGAAGGAACCTGAATGAACTCCAGAAGATGGACAGGTCCGTGGTTTTGGAGTCGAGCAGCAGTTCTACAAATGAGGATACTGACAAGGAAGATGAGGTGAATGTCGGAGCAATAGGAGGCGCATCATCTGCCACTCCCAAGAGGAAAAGATCAAGAGGGTTAAATCAGATTGTTACTCAAGAACTGGCGCAAGCGTTGGACTGCACAAAGATATCCAATCGCCGGGCAGTCCATGTTGTGGCCAATACCTTAGCAGCTGCTGGACAAAGTATGGCGCACTATGCATTGAATCGAGAGACAATCCGACTAGCTCGAATGAAATTCCGCCAAGATATTGCGGACGAGCTGAGAAGGTCCTTTTCCCCCACAGTACCATTAACAGTTCATTGGGATGGCAAGCTCCTTCCAGACCTTACAAACAAAGAGAAGGTCGATCGCCTTCCAGTCCTGGTTTCAGGAGAAGGTGTGATGAAGCTGTTGGGGGTACCAAAGCTGCCATCATCAACAGGTCTGGCGCAGGCAACAGCAGTGCATGACATGCTGGAAGACTGGCAGTTATCTCCCGGGATCGTAGCCATGTCTTTTGACACGACATCATGTAACACCGGTCGCTTGAACGGTGCTTGTCAATTCCTCGAGCAGAAGCTCGGGAAGAAACTTCTCAATCTTGCTTGTCGTCACCACATCGCAGAAATAGTTCTCGTAAAAGTTTTCGAAGCCTTAGTAGCATGCTCTTCGGGACCAAAGATCAAGCTCTTTCAAAGATTGGCGGAGGTGTGGCCAAAGATTGTAAAGGATTCGTTTCTTTCTGCTGAGGGAGACCGTGAGGTGGCAGATCGGATGCACGCATTCAAGGAGAAAGTTGCAGAGTTTGTGCACGAACAGTTGAGATCTCAGCAGCCTCGCGATGATTACTGTGAATTCCTGGAACTCATACTGCTATTTCTCGGAATAAATCTACCACAGGGAAATCATATTCAAACTCCGGGTGCCCTCCACAGGGCATGGTGGATGGCAAAATGCATCTATGCATTTAAGATCTTGTACCGTCACCAGTTGTGGAACTTGGGGAAACTCACGGACCAGGAGCTCCAGGGTGTTACTGACTTCTGCCTCTTTGTTGCAGAGATTTACGTTAAAGTTTGGTTCAATGCCCCGGTAGCCAGATATGCTCCGCAGTTGGACTTGGAGCTGATACAAAAGCTGGTGCAGTACAGACAAGTTAACCGATGCGTGGCAGAGGCCGCTTTGAAAGGGATCACTAGCCATCTTTGGTACTTAAGTGAAAAGTTGGTCGCTTTGGCCTTTTTTGATGAATATCTCAGCAGCGTGGTGAAAAGAGGCATGGTTGAGGCGCTCAAAAATGAAGAAAGGAAGAGTCCTTCGCCTTGTGTGACAATTGATGTGGGAGATGCTGAACATCTTTCTTTGGCAGCCTTTGTCACGAAGAACACACTGGCCTTCTTCCACCTGCTCCAGCTTCCCACATCCTTCCTCTCCAAGGATTCGGAGCAGTGGGAAGATGAAGATTTTCAACAAGCGAAACAGCGCGTCTCTGCCATCAGTGTTGTCAATGATCCCGCAGAAAGAGGAGTTGCCCTAATGAAAGATTTTAACGCTGTGCTGACCACACAGGAGGATCAACAGCAATACGTTCTTCAGGTTGTGGAGCAGCACCGGAAGATGTTCCCTGATGCCAATAAATCCACGTTCATTCGAAGCCAGAAAAATTAGGCATAATTGTAATCTATCAGATCACTACAAGCTATTGCAGTCCTATTTGAGGTTGTTTGAGTCTTATCAGAATCGTTCTTTTCAGTTTTTTGTTTTGTATAACTTTGAAGCTCACTCGAACACTCGTTTCCAATAGCCTAGAGCACAAAGTTCTTTGTGTCTTGTACCACCACTTAAAATAAGATTAGGAACTTGAAATTTGGCAGAATTTGTTTTTTCAATAAACCGAATAAAATGAGCACCCGCACATTTTAAATTTTGCGACTTCATTTTTTATTGCCACCCTATAATTATATATTAAGTTAAGGGGTAATTTTTTACTATCTCACTGGTCTCTTCAATTCCCATAATTTATAGATCAATGGATTCGTTATTACACCAGGAATGCGATTTGGATAGTCTCAAGTAAGGGAACTGGCCCAAAACTAAGTTAGGACAGGAAGTTTGTTTTGGGGTATAAGTGTGAAAAAATACCCTAAAATGCGGGTAATTCCTTCAGTAGAGACTATCTAGGGCACATTCGCGATGTAAAAATGAATCCATTGATATATAAATTATGGAAATTGTAGAAACAGCCAACATGAGTGACCTAAAAGGTATATATATACACATTTATATACAGTGCCCGCGAAAAGTATCCGATCACCCTTGAAATTTGTATTTTTTACATAAAAAACAATGTTTAAATGTATACTAACCTTATATTAGTATTTTGTCATCTGTCCTTTGGTTTGGATGACTTGTTCTAGACGTTTTGGCATGGATTTAATCAAGTTTTGACAAACTTCCACTGATATTTCCTTGCACCATACCTTTTTGATGGCCTCTTGTAATTTTTCGACTGAGCCAGTGTCGTGGCATTCAACCTTATTTTTTATTATTAGCCACAGATTTTCTATCGGATTGAGATCTGGATATTACCAGGCCAATCCAAAATATCAAATTTATTGTCAGTAATCCATTTTGTCACTATTTTGGCCCTGTGACATGGTGCACCATCATGCATGTATTTTTGTCCTTTGGATTGCCATTGCCATTGGAAGTTTATCCTGTAGCATTGCTAAATACCGTGCACCATTCATAGTTGTGTTCTTCGGAAGAAAATATAAGTTTCCACGCCCATAGTAACCGAAACAACCCCAAACCATCACACTTGGAGGGTGTTTCATTGTCTTTAGGGTGTATTTAGGGTCCATCCTATTTGAGCCAATAGGCCGGCGAACCTTTTTTGGACAACTTCTGAATGTCAAAAATGTCGACTCATCGCTAAATAAAACCTTCTTCCAGTCATCAACAGTCCAATGAATGTATTTTTTACAAAATGCGACACGTTTTTTACGCATTTTTTCATTAATGAACGGTTTCTTAGCAGCATGGCGAGATGGTAATCCGAGTTCTTTTTGGAGCCGCTCCTGGATAGTTCGTTCAGAAACACCAGATAACAAATTATTCATATTAAATTTTATTTCTTTCGCAGTTATTGTTGGGTTTTTCAAAACTAAACTTTCATAAGTTTGTCTGTTCGCGAATTTGTTTTTCTCGGTCTGCCAGATCGTTTTTTAGGGACTGGCGTGGTTAGGCCACCATTGTTCTTAGCCCGTGAAACCATAAATTAACGGTACTTTGGGATATGTTTAATTCCTTAGCTATCGGTCTCTGTGATTTCCCACATGCATGCAAAGCAAACAATAGCACCTCGACAATCACTCTTAAGTTGTTTTTTAGCACACATTATATATAAATTTTATTTACACCACTTTCTGTAAAAAAAAAAAAAAAAAAAAAATCAAGAAATTTACACAAACAGTGAAATCTGACAAATTTGAGACACAGCCACCCGCAACGAAGGCTACCAGAACACTAATTTGAGAATGCGTTGGATAGCTCTCATATCAGCGAGCAACCTCAAAGTTACCAGATGTCGCTAGAACAAATAGAAAGTGAATTACGTGTCTCTGAATATCAAGGGAAAATATTATATTTTCTTGAGTGATTGGATACTTTTCGCGGGCACTGTATATATGTAGTAAAATGAACACTGTACGGTATATATTATATATACCATAAAGCGATACTAACCTAACCTAATTTTAGGTACTACTCTTACCTGTATATATATATATTTTTTAATGTGGTTTGTAGAGCTGAGCCGCTGCAACATGAAAAGCGTGTAGCCTTTGTTTGGGTTCTTGATATTTCAAGCAGAATATGTATCTTGCTAGATATCCAATGAAATGCTTTTCTGTTTTTATCGAACACACACTTATTACCACAAACAATACCTTCCTTGTTTTTCTTAGGGCAAATAAATTCTTTTAGCAATACACTGTGTTCTACATAAAAAATAAATGCAGCCTCTTCATCATCAAAAAATTTGCATGAAGTTAAACACAGTGAATAATTACAACCATCGCAAACTGACGCATCCAATTTTGTTAGTGGTACCTTCCTAACCTTTGTGGGATCAGCCATTTTATCACTCCCAAAAACATGATCCGCGATTTTATCGATCAAAAAAATAATTTCTCAACATTAATTTTATAGTTTTAATCAGCATTTGCCTTCATATTGTACTTAATAAAAGTTGTTTAAAAAATGTAAAGAGTCTTATGGTAAACTTTATTTTCAGTTTCCAGAGACTGGACTGATAGTAAAAAATTACCTTGGGTTCTTGTGGCATCATTGTTTGGGCACTCTTGTGGCATTATTTTTTTGGGTCACTGCATGTCCTTCCTACTCGTTTGTTGAATGCGGCACTTACAGGGTGTGGTCTTATAGAGAGCTCTCTTGCAATTCAGTTTGGTTGTTTAGATACAAGATTGTTGCATCATGCAATGGTGCAGGTTGTGTTGTTACAAGGTTTAGAAAGAAGACCATAAATAGTGCCCCTTTTGTTTTCTATCTTAATTTTATGCAACTGAGGCCTAAGGTAAGCCCACATCGAGTCAGCAACCCTGAGGTAGGACCTAATAAGACCTCCAAGTCTGTAAGTTTTTAGTCTAGCTTAACTTGGGCTATAGGTTGAACTGGCCCTTCAGAGCTTGGCTGTTCATGGCTCAGCTGGGATTCTGAACCTAATAAAATAAAAAATAACAAAAGGAGATAAAAGAAGGATTAAAAAGTATAAAAATTGGGAAAGCTGCTGGACCAAATGGTTTAAAGCCAGAATTCTTCAAGGTATTGGGAAAGAGTGAAGTGTACACCCAAGCATTAGCAAACTGCTACAACCAGATCCTGAGAACAGGGAGACTACCAAGGAATTGGAAAATGTCAAAAACAGTAATGGTGCCAAGGAAGAACAAACATACAGAGAAAGACCTAAGACCTATAGCATTAGCTGATGTAGCATACAAGCTGTTCATGTCTATCATAAAAGCAAAGATAGAGGAACACCTAATTTGGAATAATGAGGACAAGGATACGCAACCTGGATTTTCACCAGGGAGAAGAATGGAGGATAATATCTATATCTTGAAATATTGTATAGAAAATAGCTACAGAAATAGAAAACCCTCAATAGTGGCAGCAATTAACTTCACAAAAGCTTGGTTAAAAGAGAAAAACTAGTGGAAGCTCTCATGAGATATAGGAGGGGACACCAAATGCCCCATGTGTGCATACAAAAAAGAAGACCTGGAGCATTTCTTGTTGGACTGTAGTGCCTACAGGGAGGAGAGAGTAAAAGCTATCTAATTACAATAGCCTTTCATGGTAGACAAAGAGGAGATTATTGGGCGGTTTATCTTTAGGAAGAAAATTATAGATCACAAAAAAATAGATAATATATAAATTCTGGAAAATACAATATCATATAGTTAAAGCACAGTACAGAGGATGAAGACATCAGGAGGTGCTGTTGAAAAGGCTAGACCTCTGACATTCCAACACATCACATCACATCTCATTTACAAAAAATCATGGCTTGTGAAGGTTGTGAGCAAATGCCCTATATGCTAATTGCTTAGGTGTTTAATAACAATGAAAAAGCATTAAAGATTTTTGAAGAGCACGGCATAATCCCATCCTCAAAGTTGTGCCCGCAACAGTGGATGGGTTAAGTTAGATTAGATTCATGTATGTAATCTACTTCATATTATTTATGATTGATAATATAGCCTAGTACTATTGAGTCTGTAGCTATTACATGTATATGGGTTATTAGGTTCTGTAGCCTGTAAGCTGTAGAACCTGTACGCAGGTTCTGGAGCCATTTTGCTTTGTATAGTATAGATAATAATAAAAAGCATGACAGGATTGGCCCAATAAAACATGATAGGATGTTTGAAGAAGATCAGGATATTGTTGGTATTTTTGATAATTATTTTAGCTCTGTTTTTACTGAAGAAAATTTTAATAAATTTTATTTTAATTCTTAAATTTTGTAAACTCAGGCATTCTTGATCATATTCATAAAGGAAGGATGATGTTAGGTAAGTGATTCATAGATTGGAGTCAAACAAAACTGATGGACCTGATAATATATAGACTAGGATTCTCAGAGAAGGGGAGAAAAGCTTATGAGGCACTAACTATTTTGTTTGCTAGGTCTATTAATTATGCAGAGGTACTCAGAGGTGTCGTGAATAAGTTTTATTATTTATTATAATTCATTATTTACTGTACTTTCTGCTCTCTATTGCATTTATCACTTGCTTTCTCTGTACACTCATTTTCACTACTGTATAAATTCATGGTAGCCACCCCGAGACTATGAAAGCCATTACAACACCAAGGGGAAAGGGGGTTCATTAACACTCTTTTTAACGCTTGTTACTTTATTTAATTCTGAAAATGCTTTAATTAATTTTGGGGGATGCGAGTAAGAGATTTTACTATAATATTTTACGTAGGAGAGGGGCAAAAAACAAACAATTTAATTCTAGGGTGCCATGGCCACACTTTACCCTACGGCCCTGCCTGAATGACTGTTGGGTATTTTTAGAAACCTAGCCTTCGTGGGCTGACTCCTTGTGTTGCCCATTCATATTTAATAATTTTAATAAACAAACCATCATTTATCTTAATTTTTACATATTACATATTATCTTCTTCATTAATTGAACATTATTAAAATTCTTAATTAGACACTACTATACTCAACCATAATTTATTGTAATTACATCCATTAAATATTATTGTATTCTTTTAATTTGCACTCCCAACTTGTATTTTATAAGTTTAATATATTCAAACATTAATTTATAAACAAACATTTAATTCTTAATTAGATATTACTATAGAGGCGTACTGAAGGGGAGGGTGACAGGGGCGATTGCCTCCCCCTTCAGCTAATAAATTATTATTTTCCCAGTAAAATTGCTAGGTTACAACAGGATGAGAATGAAAGGGTCATTCCATGTTAATTCAGCCAAAAAAAGGTGAATTTGAACATGACCATCTCAGATTTTCATATTTGGTACATTAGTAGGTATGTGTGAGAAACTGAAATTCCCCAGTGATAAGTATGATCAGGAAGTATTTTTAATTAAAATTAATGTTTAAATAATTCATGTTTTTTTTCATCTTTTCAGAAAATATTTGTTTAATATTCAAAGTGAATTTCTAAATTATGGAATGCCATTTAAATATAACTTGCTAGTTTTAATATTCTAAATTAATTTCTATTAAGGAATGCCATTTAAATATAACTTACTAGTTTTAATACACTAATTTTAAAAAAATGGATAAACTTAAACAGAAATGTGCTGATCCCTTTCAATCACACAAAAGACAGCATCGAACCAAAAGTCTACGAATTGTACCTCAATATTTAATTGATAAAAGGCCTGAAATCAAATTAACAGTTGATCACAGGCTTTGTAAGCAGTGTAGGGAAATGCTGGAATCATTGCCTGAAAAAAAAACTTTAGATGAAAAAAGCTCTTGCTGTGAAGAAACTAGTAATATTCCTAAAATATCTTCATCTGAAAATGAACTTGAAATCAATGAGGCATCAACAAGCACAGCACTTGAATTTCAATTATCAACTTTAAATACTTCATTAAAATCATTAGGAGAAACTCCCATAAAGACAAGAAAGCTAAGAGAGACAGAGGCTTATGCATCTCACAAAATAACAAAAGTTACAGGAACAGTCAAGAGAAAATTAGAAGAAATTGCTGGAAGAGATATATTAATACAGGAAAAAGAAAAAACTAAGATAGAAAAAGATTATGATAAAATATTAAATCAACTGAAGGAGAAATTCAGCAACTTGCAGACCAAGAGGAGTGAAAGAATACAAATCCTGACTGTATTACCAAAAAGTTGGAGTGAGAGAAAAGTAGCTACAGAATTCAACACAACAAGGCACAAAGCATCGGTTGCCAAAAAGCTTAAGTACTAATGAAATGGGTATCCTTTCAATTCCAAATCCTTGGCCTGGAAAGAAAATTGAACAAAACATTGTAGAAAAAATCAAAGCATTTTATCTTTCAGAAGATATCAGTAGAATAATGCCTGGTAAAAAGGATTATGTCAGCATTATGGACAGCTCAGGGGAGAGAAAACATTTTCAGAAGCATCTACTGCTATGCAATTTAAAAGAAGCTTATCAGCTTTTTAAAGAAAGAAATCCTTTGGTAAAAGTGGACTTCAGCAAATTTGCAGAGGTGCGTTGAAAGCAATGTATTATTGCCGGAGCATCAGGAACTCGCTCGGTATGTGTATGTACCATTCATCAGAATGTTAAACTTATGTTTGTAGGAACTAAATTTGATAAGTTAACTGAAGATAATGAAAATCCTATCAACCATATACAACATTGTCTTACTTTGATTGAGTGCAATCCACCCTCATTGCAATGCTGCCTTAGGGAATGTAAACAATGTGGAGACACAAAAGCATTGAAAGAGAAACTCCAAAATATTTTTGATGATAACTGCATTGATTCAGTACAGTTTAAGAAGTGGACCAATACAGACAGGTCCAATCTTGAATCAATTCACATGAGTTCAGATGAATATATTGAACATTTCTGTAGCAAACTTCAAGAATACCAAATCCATGATTTCCTGACCAAGATGCAAGCTAATTATTACAATGAAACTAAAATGTCGCTGAAACCAAGTGAAGTCCTAGTAGTATGCGATTTTGCCATTTTACCCACCCAGGTGTTTTTTTTCAAAAGTTGCTATTTCTTTTATATTTATCTGTATTTTTTTCATTAAAATAGGAATACCATTTGTTATATTATTTATAATTACTAACTAATGCTCTATAAACTAAACAGGTTATTCAGTCTATGTAGGACATTAAAAAGTTTAGTCAATAAGTTTACATTTGTATTGCAGCATTGAACAGTAGGTTATGAAACTCATTGAAAAACAAAATTAAAATACAGTATGTGTGAAATGATCCAAAACGAAATAGTAAATTCCAGTATTTAACTATTAAATTGTTATAAAACTATAAGACAGTATGGCTCATAAACATTTTATAATTACTCCATTGTCTCCATGACCATATAATAAAAATTTACCTCTAGAGGTGGAGTTGCTAAGCACAAGTACCTGTGTATTTTAACTAATTTTGTGGCCTTATTTACACCTAGCCTGTTTCTTAATTTTGTCCAGACCAAACCAAAAGTAGAGAACATTCTCTCAATGGATGCAGAACTTGGGGAACAACTAAGCAAATGTTTAAAATATTGACAAAAATCAGTTGGCAGTGTTCTTTCCCATGAATTGTCACCCTTTGGTAATTGGGTAGAAATCTGTTTGAACATGTCTGCTGTCACGGGTTGTTGAGTTTGCTAAATGAGTTGTGTGTTTATCTAAAATACAGTACATGAGTCATGAAATATTTTATAAATTAAATACAGGTGTATTTTATTATGTCAACTGTATTCCTTTCATAAATGTTTATCATCTTATACCTCTAAACCATTTAGCAGGTATAAAAAGATAAATAACATTAATTATTATTGTATTGGAGACTTATAATAACATACTTTTGGTTCCCTCAATTTTGTCCAGGTTTTATTGAAAAAACCCGGGTGGGCTGGGTTTTTTCGATAAAGTGGGCAATTATGCCAACCCTGGAAAATTACTCTTTCGTTCTCCAAGATGAGGTGCAGAGTTTTCACTGGAACAATCAGATGGCAACTCTACATCCATTTGTTTTGTATTATAACAAGCAAAATGAGATTGCTCACCTAAGCTTTGTTGTCATATCTGAGTGCAATATTCATAACACAGTTGCAGTACATTTGTTTCAAAAGCATCTCGTAACCTTCATAAAAGAGAACATCCCATCCATCAACAAAATCATATACTTTTCAGATGGCTGTGCTGGACAACATAAAAATTGCAAAAACAAAGATGATTTTGGAATTTTTCTACAACAAGCCATGGGAAGGGACCATGTGATGGTGTAGGAGGCACTGTTAAGAAGTTAGCTGCTAAAGCTAGTCTGTAATGGCCTTATGATAAACAAATCCTTACTGCACAACAGCTGTATATATTTACCAAAGATAATAATATTATTATTACACCACATTTTCCAACCAATGAAGATTATGAAAATAAAGAATTTCTCCTCCAAACTAGACATTCAAAAGCAAGAACAATTGCTGGTACTCAGAAAATACACCATTTAAAACCAGTCTCATTAACTTCACTAGAGGTTAAGCATTTCTTAGCATCAGGATATTCACGTATTGAGAAAGTCAATGAAGAAGAAGAACTTATACCTGAAGAGAAACTACATGGTTTTGTCACTGCTGTATATGATAACCTTTGGTGGTTAGCATGCATTTTGGACAAAACAACTGAGAAGAGGGAAGTAAAAATATCTTTTCTTCATCCTCATGGTCCCAACCCATCATTCATTTTTCCTCATCAACCAGATATTCTTACAATTACATACTCTGATGTTTTGACAAAGGTAGAGGCATCTACTGCAACTGGAAGACTATACTACCTCACCAAGGAGGAAACTGCTAAGGCCTCCAAGGCCCTCATAGAATTACAACCGAGAAAAGTAAGTTATACATTCAAGTTACATATATATATGCGCACTATATATATATATATATATATATATATATATATATATATATATATATATTATGTGTGTGTGTGTGTGTGTGAAAATTATTTCACGAAAATGACATGTAAAAAATATTTATGATGAATAAAACCACGAAGGGAAAAGAAACACAAAGTGGTGCTCAAGCGCTTTCGTCTAATGACATCCTCAGCATCCAAAGTGTTCCTGAGAATGTCATTAGATGAAAGCGCTTGAGCACCACTTTGTGTTTCTTTTCCCTTCGTGGTTTTATTCATCATATATATATTTTTTTTTTCACTGGGCATGCCCGTATCAACCCAAGGAAAGATGGGTTATGTTGTTGTTAGTAACCTCCAGGGTCGAAACCCTCAGTGCTGAAAAACTGACAGCCGCTCAAGCCTCACCCAGAGGTATCCTAATCCCAGTGTAAAGTGTTTGTCTATGTATGTGGAAGTGATGTGTTTATCCCAAAGGCAGTGTTGAATGAAATGTGTGCAGGTATATATATATATAATATATATACCTGCTAGTGATGTAGGTCACATCCGCACATTTTCTCGCATCCGTGTCCGCATCCGCACTTTGGACTGCGGATGTCGTGCGGATGTGGACCATTGAGATAAAACGTCATTAATAAGCGGAAATTATCAAATTCTATTATATTAATAGAACTAGTTCATTGTGCGCAAAAGTGATGCAAGCGACAAGATGAGAGGCTGTTCTTGTATGAAGTTATTCTCTTGCAACCTACTTAGATCCACGTTACAAAGCTAAGTTATTTTCACCTAGTACATTAGAACAAGTTAAATCATCACTTGGCAAAGCAGTTGAAGAGCTTCAATCTCTTGAATCTGTCGCTTCGCCACCCACCAAAAGAATAAAAGTTTCAGTGACAGAACCAACACCTTCAACAAGCAAATCTATCACAGAATCTGTCTCTCAGTTTCTTGAGTCAAGCAGCAATGACGAGACCTACGCGATGTCAAAAGATGTAGTAAAAATGATCGAGAGCTATCACCAAGAAAAATGCCTGGCTGCATGTGACAATCCTATCAGTTGGTGGAAAAATACGCAGAATATCTATCCATACTTGAGTAAACTTGCAAGGAAACATTTAGCCTGTCCTCCAACAAATGTACCAAGCGAGAGATTATTTAGCAGTGCTGGATTAATATATGATGAAAAGAGAAACAGACTGGCAGCAGAAAAGGCAGAAAAATTAATGTTCCTTAAGCATAACCTTCCTATAATTAAGTTTGAACATTAAACGATGAACATCTTAGTTTACTTTATTTTAATTACTCATTTATAAATATGCCTAATAAAACTTTAAACTTAATATAAATAGTTATCAAGCTAATTAAAGATCTCTTTCTATAAGGGTGGAGGTTGGGGAGAGGTCAGTGGGGTGCATTTGAGTTGGGTTCATGTCCCGCATCCTGGTAACACAATTATGGTTTCTAATTGTGGCTGAAACTCAACAAAATATAACGAATTTATTTGCAGACGAATTCACTGATTGATTTCTATATTAGTTAGATGCTTGATATTATTTTATATGTTCAGAGAAAAGTACAGCAATTATTGTACAATTAATCAATTATACTACATTATAGCTACAGCTCTCTCTATATAATAACTTATTATATACGTTAAACACAACAAATCTCGAATATATCCTAAAAAATAACGAAAATGTAGACATCTGCATCCGCGGATGTTGAAATCAAACATCCTCATCCGCATCCGCATCCACGGATGTGAAAAAAAATGACATCCGCTACATCACTAATACCTGCACACACACACATATATATAATATATATATATATATAATATAATATAATAATGGAACCATATATTTTCAGGCACAAAACTAATGGATAATCTGCTTGAGAGAAGATTTGTATCAATGAAAAAACTCAAAGATCTGGATTTATTTAAAGGTTAGTTTTAATTAAAAGTACTTCCTGCTCATACTTTTCACTGGCCACTTCTAATCTTTTAGGAACACGTTTCACATTGGTAAGTGAACATTTGTAAAAAAAATTGAAAAAATCGGGGATGGTATATTTTTTTATTTAAGGTCAAAGGTCAAGGATATTTTTTAAAATTTTCATTTTAGAAGCTTATGACAAGAGAGATATGACAAGCTGTTTAACCCTTTAAGAACTAGTCCGCAGTATATGCGGTCACTCTTGTTACCAGAATGTATAGTTTTATTGTTATTCAAAACTAAATATTTTAGTAACTAGTCACTGAAATGATACACATTTTGGCTTCCTTTCTCAACAACTAAATGACATCTATATATAAACATGTAGAAACATTTATAGAAACAAGGCATTGTAGTATAATTTATATTATTATTTCTGGTGGACCTTAAGGTACCATCCATCATTAAAGGGTTAAGAGCTTCAAAATTACACTAGAATCAGAACTCTAGCTTTATTAGTTACGTGGCTACAGCAATTTGAAATTTGACAGTAAGTAAAAAATCAGGTCAAAGGTCCAAATTTTGTGACCCCGTATCTCAGCAACCAAAGGTCAGCCAACTCTAAAATTTGGGGAATTTCAGTTTCCCACACATACCTACAAATGGACCAAATATCATGAAAATCTGAGATGGTTATGTTCTTGGGTGGCTGAATTGACATGGAATGACCCAAAAGTGAAAAAAATTTCAACGCCTTCGGTGCTAGCTCTTGCCTCCTCTACTACTAAAAATCTAAAATGGCTTAGGATCCTGAAAACTCTTAATCCAGCCCTGAGAATAATTTTCTTTTATAAAGGTAACAGTCCAAGGAAATGCTTAATCTCGAAATTAGCACTTTTTTATTCTTATGTTAATACAAATCTGAGCATCCTAATTGCAGTTTGCATTGAATGTTATGTTACTAATCAGATTTTTATCATAATTTTTATATTTTTTATAATATAATTTTTATATTTTTATTCATAATGCGTCTTAGCAGTAGCTAGTTAATCATCTCCAACTGAATGATAAGTTCATCATGAACGTACATAAAAATTATTTACCTCTATTTCAATTATACTTCTACGATTAGTTCCAAGTTCGCCCCCCACTTGGCAAATTTCTGGGTATGCCCTGAGAGGTACCAGATGAATGGAAAAAAGCAAATGGTAGTACCCATTTACAAAAAGTTAGTAAGGAGGAGGTAGGAAATTATAGGCCTGTTAGTTTAACATTATTGATAGGAAAGATATGAGAGAGAACTATAAAGAATAATATTCAAGAACATTTGGAAAACTTTAATCTTATTTCAAGTTCACAACATGGATTTAGAACAGGAAGGTCTTGTTTGTCTAATCTCTTAGACTTTTAAAGAGTTTTAACTGATCAAGTAGATAATGGAAATTATGTAGATGTTATTTATTTGGATTTCAGTAAGGCATTTGATAAAGTTCCATGTAGGAGACTTCTAGGATCTTTTCCATTTGACTGCCGCCATTGAAACATAATTAAACTTTTTGTATTTTAACTGAAATGTCTTGATGATACAAAATAAGTTACTTTATAAAAAAGCTTTTCTTAATTTCCCCTTCAAATTTTGTTTCTTATAAACAATTTTAATTACTTTCAAGATCCATGCTTAATTTTTAAGTTTTAATCGTGTACTCAGAAAAATAAGGGGATCACCTGAAGATCAGGGCCTCCAGCCTTCTTTAGTTAGCTTTATAAGGCTAACTAACAAAAATATCATGACCTAACAACCAATCATCAAGGTCGTACAGTTGACCTAACAATTGGTTAGGTTAGGTTGTGATATTTTCGTTAGTTAGCCTTATAAGGCTAAGTAAAGAAGGCTGGGGGCACTCACCTCTTATATTTCAATGGCGGTAGTCAAACGGAAAAGATCTGACTTCTATATAAATTAAGGATGATGCTATTTTCAGAGTATGGTGATTATAGCCTCAGATGCTATTTTCACCAGGGGGACCATTCAAAAACCATGTGGTCCTTAAAGGGGAGGGGTTCCTTATTTGACCACCAAGGGCCACATGAGGGAGGGGGGTCTTGACATTTAACCATATGGCCAATACTGGGTATTTTTTTTACAAGAGTACATTACAGGCTTTTGAGGAATTTTGGAATTTTAGGTTAGGCTATATATTAAAGCGATGTTTTTCTGATTGTTTTGATGATGATTGAATGAAATTAACCTTTGTTCAAACTGCATCAAAAACCATCAGAAAAACATAGTTTTGATTTACAAAGCCTGTAATGTACACAAGTTTGTAAAAATTTACCCAATACTTGGCATTAAAATATCCTGTTTATAATATTGTTTATCATATATATACTGTATATATATATAGGTAAAACTTTACAAGACACCCGCATTGCCATGAAACATGCTACAGTAACAAAATATATATCAATCAATAGAACAGAAAAAATGGTGCAAGCAGCTATGGATCATTTTGAAAATATTAGAAAATAATAGTTATGACAATATGAAGATGTTACTAGGCCTATCATAGCTTACACCATTTGGATCTTTTCTGTTTCATGTACTGTTTCTAATTTTGTTGAAAATAAAATATTTAATGTAGGTTGAAATAAAAAATATATTTTTCTAGTGTATTTTGGTGTGCTCTGTTCAAATATAACTTTCATTTCTTGTGCAAATGAACAGAAATGTGTGTTTGGGCCATGCAATGACAACTGTATTTTTGTTCATTTGCACAAGAAATGAAGTTCATATTCGAACAAAGCACACCAAAATACACTTGAAAAATGTAGCATATTTTTTACCATATTTTATATAATAAAGCATAACCTAACATGTTCATGTTATGAGATCTTGTAAATGATGCATTACTACAGGAAACATGCAAAACACCTCAAAATTAACCAGAGAAGTTTGCTCTTGTCATTTTTGTTTAAACTAATGAAAATTCACAACTTAACCTAACCAATCATCAAGGGTGTACAGTTGACCTAACTGGGCATTCAATTAACCTAACTGGGCATTCAATTAACCTAACTGGGCATTCAATTAACCTAACCGGGCATTCAATTAATAATTTAATTAATCATCTAGGGCACTCTTTCCTTTCTCTCGGGCTAACCTTAGAGTGGATCTTAGGGTTTGTTAGCCTTAGCTTCTGTAGATCTGTAGAAGTTCTCAAAGTCGAAACTACACGAATGGAATGTCATAATTCTATCACAAACACCACCAAACTGAATCTAATTAGAAAAAAAAAATAGCCAGAACAGAAACAAACGAACTAATTAGGTCGCAGAGTAACATAATGTCATACCACCCCCAACTACAAATACAGTAAATATTTATATTATTATTTTCTACAATAGTTTGCACAAAAAATGAGTGACAAATTTGAATAAAGTGACTAAAACTACCTCATAAAAAGTTACTTTGATTTACAGGTCCAGCCCATGTCATTTAAAACATATTAACCAAAAAGTGTTAGAAAGTGTTCCTACAACTGAAACACCCAATTTTTTCGCTGCCAAAAGTGCCATTCAAATGTTAGGTTAGGTTCAATCTATTTCTGGTTCATTTTCATGGCCCTATCTAAATTTCTTTCCCAAAGTCGCGGAAGAATACAAAACACTCATCTGCAATGTAAACAGTAGTGTTTTGTATTCCTCCGTGATTGCTGGGAAAAAATTTAGATGGAGCCGTAAAACTGCATCTTTACTACCTTGAATACTATTGGTGGTTTTGTTTTTGTTTGAACCAATCACAGCAGCTCAGCATAGTGAGTTGGTTGGTGTCAGGAAAAACTTTGAATCAGTTCCACCATGGCTGACTTGTGTGCAGGTTGTGAGATTGATTACTGGTCAGTCAGTCAGTTAGGTTAGGTTATAGTTTCAGACATCACAAGTTTTGGAAGTTGAAATTATATTTTTCCAATGTTAGGTTTGATGTGTTTTGGATGATTCTGACAGATTTCTGTGAGAAAACACTAGATTCAGAGATGGGGAAGGCTATCTCAAAAAATAGTGATTTCCGATAGAAATGAAGGTCAGCATCGTTCAAAACACATCGAAAAATGTTGGAAAAATACAATTTTAACTTCCAAAACTAATGATGTCCAAAACTATAAGTTTACCATTTTTTTTTATTGGGGGTTGTTTAACCTCCTTCACAACATCTAAGGTCATGACAGAGGGGAACTATAACTTTATGTAGGATCTGAACCATGGGTTGCTACATAATCTGAGTGAGGAGGACAGTTTCCCACCAACTGCTACCCAGACCCAATGTCACTTAACTTTGCTGATCTGTGGGAAGTGGTGTTATGACATTGGCCACAACATAGCCTATATATATATATATATATATGGGCTATTTTGTAAACTCCAGAAAATTCCAGAAGACTTGAATTTTTATAAACACAAATTTGATGTACCTTTATTTTGGAAAATTCTAGATTTGAATCATTAACATTCATGAAACACAAATTCATCATACTTTTAATTTGATTATTTTTAATTTGCTTTATTTTAATTTGTATTTTCAATGTTAAATTTTGTAAATTGTTTTAGAAATCTAATTACTTTTTGTTATTTTGTATTAAAATTACTGTATCATCACGTGCTATAATATGGAACTTTCTAGAATATGTAACTCTGTGCATTATAGCTATATGGAATTTTGTAGAACATGAACATGTGTAAATTGCTATATAAGCGCATAAACCTTTCATCAGTTTATTAGTAGTATTTTGTATTTTGTTGTTACTGTTGCCCCATTATTTTCAGCTATGAAGAGTAGGCTACCTAACCAATCCTAACCTCTAAAGAGGTTATAATATTATTGTACATAAAATCTTAACCTCTAAAGAAGTTAGAATATTATGCACAATAATAATCTATATTATTATTGTATACTATTATACCTCTTTTAATGGACAAGATACGTTCTTGAGGCTTGTCCACTAAGCAAAAAATCTGTTAATAGAAGTCATTATAACATGGTGCTTATGGAGATGGGTTCTTGTTTAATAGTGAAATCAGTTGAAATGATAAATAAATGCCTTTAAATACTGGTAGACTGGCTGGTTCTTTTTATCTTCTCACTGTTATTGAGTATCATTTTAACAGTAGAGAAGCCAAGCCAAGCGACTGACCCACATCAACCTGATGCTCGCCTGCCCTTTGTATCACTTTCATTTTCATGTCCATACTAATGACTTTCCTGGGCACCTTGGCTAATTTACCAACACACTCACTCGCAGGCTGTTTCCCAGACATGATGGGAATAAAATGTTCACAAAACACACACACACAGCAAATATGAAGAGACTTACTGTGACACAACTGACACAAATCTTAGTGGGCTACTGCATACATTTTGAGATGATTGCTGATTGGCTTAGAGGATGTAAACAACAAAGATGGTGGCAGACTTTATCGTTTGATTGATTTTTTTTTCTTGAATGGTACTATACTTGCTATTATACAGTATTTATTAAACAAATATTTTTTCATGTCCATTAAACAAAAATCTGTTGGCTGAGGCTTTGTTAAAAGAGGTATGATAGTATTATATTATTATTGTATATTATATTTTTCTCACAATATTGTAACATATAAAGAGGTTATAATATTATTGTGCAGATACGTTTTTTAATTTTGTCTGATTTCTGTGCCTGAAAGAGTTAACACATTGTTTCTTTATTTGCAGGTATAGTAGAATGAGTGATCGAGATAAACTTTTTCCATTTACTCGTTGATGGATATAAGAAAGCTTATCCAAGCAAAACTGTTCATGATGCTCAGTTAGCTGCACAAAATATATGGATTGCAATTAAAAATAAATCTGTATCTGAATTAAAACATGAGATTGATAATTCAACTACATATATGGAAGGAAATTGAATTGAAACACAAAGGAAAGTTGATGGCATTTTGGTCCAAAGTGCTAAAGCAAAATGTTAAAACAGATTCAACTGCAGGGAAAGAGACATCATCTCAGGGCACTTCAGAAATAAAGCCAAAGCAGAATGTTGAAACACTCAACTGTAGGGAAAGAAATGTCATCTCAAGGCACTTCAGAAATAAAGCTCACAAAATCTGACCATCGAGTAGCTAAGCCTAAAGGAAAGTCAAAACCGAAGCAAGAGGAACTTTCTAAAAAGAAGGGGTGGGGGGGGTGACATCAGAAGACCATATGGTTTTGGAGGGGGGTTTAAGTCATTGGCCACAAATGATCATAAGGCTGGAGGGGAGGTTTGAAAACCACCCAAAAAAGGACCACATGGCTTTTGAATGACCCTGTATGGTAGTTTTAGTATCAGGTGCTATTTTCACAGTACAGTGATTATAACACAAGATGCTATATTGACTGTATGATTACTCTATTCTGATATGATCTAACCAACCAGGTCTCATATGCTGAAGTCAGGTATTATCCACGTACAGTGATAATAAAAATAATAATAAATTCTGTACAGTGAAAATAGCACCTGGTACTGAAACCACCATATGGTGAAAATAGTGTCTCATGCTATAATCACCATACAGTGAAAATAGGACCCAATACTAAAACTACTATATGGTGAAAATAGTGTCTCATGCTGTAATCACTGTACAGTGAAAAGCACCTGATACTAAAACCACAGTACAGTGAAAATAGCATCTCAGGCTATAGGCCTAATCACTACACCATGAAAATAGTCAGTCCAGTAAATTAAAAGCTCGTGGGATATCGGGGTCAGTTATAAATTGTGTAGAAAAATGGTTAGAAGGCAGAGAACAGAGTAATTCTAAATGGTCATGAATCTGGGTGGCAGAAAATGAAAAGTGGGATACAACAGGAGTCAGTTTTAGGTCCATTACTCTTTATTTTATATCTAAATGATTTGGAGAAAGGGTTAGGTTGTAAAATTTTTAAATTTGCAGATACAAAGAGTAGTTGCCCCAGTTATTTGTAACTGGGGCAACTACTTTTGTATAAACTGCAAAAAGATCTTGATAGATTAGTTGCTTGGGCTAGTAAATGGCAGATGGAATTCAGTGTTTGAAAATGCAAAGTTGTTCATTTTGGTTGATGAAACCAGGGATGGGAAACTGATAAATTTTTAAGTCCATTTTTTTATTTCAGTTTAAGTTTGCAAAAATATCAATTTCAGTTTTGATTTAAGTTTTTAAGTTTTTTTAATTTGAGTTTATTTTTCGATTCAAGTTTTATATTTTTTAGTTCAATTCAATTTAAATTTTGACTCCAGTTGTGGGTTTTTTTTTTTTCCTCCAGATTTAATTTTATATTTGTACTTGATTTCTGGTTTACAAAGGGAGTTTGCTTTAGTAACTATCTTTACTTGTTACCTGTGTATGATTAAATATGTAAGCATCTATAGCCAACTGAATGAGCACGAAACACTCATCTTTTTTTTTACTTATTTGCTTCATTTCTTTCACATAGTTTTATTTAAAAAAAACTTTCAATTTGAAATGTTTTATTAATTCATAAACTTTTTGAATTTTAAAGCACACAACATGTATAAAATATATAAATACTGTAATAGTATTAGAAAAGGGAATAAAACAATTAAATGCACCTCTGTTTATTATATACAAAATACAAATACCTTGTAAACTTGCATGTTAAAATTAGAGTGAACAATTAAAGTACTGTCAATGTTTTTGGGCAACAAATTGTTTCTTTGAGGACTTAAAATCAATCTGAAAAGAGAAAAAAAAGCTGTTCCACACTAACTTGTCATTGGAACAGCATGCACAACTAAACACAATTTATACAGCTGCTCCTTGACTTAGGTCAATGAAAGGAGCACAGTCATTATTGAAAAGTATTTTGATGTGGGATAAAAATTTTCCTCCCTAATTCTTTTTCTTTCATTTTTAAAACCATTGTCTGTAGTACTTTCAGCCGCGTTATTTTCTACATCAAATTAAAGGATAAATGGATATTTTAAATCCATACAAATGTTAAGTCTCAAAAAAAGGAAAATAATTCACATTATTTATATTTTTTTTGCAATCCAAATGCCCCTCAAAACTAAAATGCAAAACTATTATTTTTAATCTATTTGAATTTAGATTTCAGTTTTTGATTGTTTTTCAATTTCAGTTCAAATTTCAATTTTAGTTGTCAGAATTTTTTTCAGTTTGAGTTTTTTTCGATTTCAGTTCATAAAATATAAGTTTTATCAGTTTATCTATTCCAGTTCAATTCATTTCCCCATCCTTGGTTGAAACAATGAAAACTTTAGTTATGAGATGTGAGAGAATTGGCTAGAGGATGTTAGACAGGAAAAAGATCTTGGTGTTATAGTTGATAGTGATCTAAAATTTTCTAAGCAGTGCTTAGAGGCTAGAAATAAATAAAATAAAATCTTAGGTATCATTAAGAGGAATGTTAGTTACGAGAGTAAGGAAGTCATCTGTAAATTATGTAATTCTTATGTTAGGCCTCACTTAGAATACTGCATTCAAGCTTGGTCCCCTCACCTTAGACATGATATTGCATTACATTACATTACATTTCATTTGATTTGGAAAACATGAAGCCACTGGGCCCTGGGGCCTATTGAGGTTATCCAAGTCATGAGCTATAATTTATAATAATAGTAAAATCTTGCTACAAAAATACTTTCTCAGTCATAGAGAAGTAGATTTCTGGAATGACCTGCTATATGATGTGGTAAACAGCTCATTAGTTAATTTTAAGAAAATTTGGACACTTTCATGAAGAGAGAGATAGTTTGTAGATTGTAAATACTGTATAGTGTATATTCTTAGTGTAAGTTATGTTGGCTACTTTGGTAGTTAGTAAAAAGTTATGTTAATTAGCTTACTTGAGATTGATGTTTTGCAAGATTTTATTACTATTATAAAATATAGCTAATGACTTGGATAACCTCAATAGGCCCCAGTGGCTTCATGTTTTCCCAATGAAATATAATGTAATGACATGGCATCAAGACTAATTTTGGTTAATATGCAGTAAATGCCATGACCTGCATTTCTAGCAAGAAATATATATTTTTCCTCAAGTAATTTGATGTGCTTTATTCAAATCTAAGCTTCATTTTTTGCACAAATTTCTTAAAATATGATTAAAATGTAAATTTTCATAATAAAACACATCAGGGTAGGTTCCATTTTGGAATATTTGCACAACAAATTAAACTCAGATTTGAAAGGTAATTTTACATTGTAAGGTTAGGTTCCCTTTTAAAACATTTGCGCAACAAATGAAGCTTAGATTTGAATAAAGTGCATCAAATTACACTAGAAAAATATATTTCTTGCTGGAAATGCGAGTCTCATGGCATTTACTGCAAAATTAGTACCTTTATTTTAGACTATGGATATTAGGCTACTAGATTATTTAAACATGCATTGAAATTATTCACTAAAGTGACCAGACATGCAGATACAAAGGGACTGCCTGTATACAGGGATTTGGTTTGTAATCTGGGTTTGATTAGATAAATTTATCTTTAAGAAATAAAATTTAATGTCATTTCCTGTCTGACAACATTATAGCTTACAACTCGCATACAGGCTTTAGGCTAAAATGGAATTAAATAGGGGTCTAGTTAACAAAGATCATTTAGTTCCTCGCTTTTCAAAGGGTGACTTCAATTTATGGAGTTGTTAGGTTTATTAAAATAGGATAATGATTTAACAATAAAAAATGTTGAAGTGGTCTAAATTCAAAGAAATTTTGTTAATTTCATTTGGAAAACATGAAGCTACTCAACCTATTGAGGTTATCTTGAAAATAACACTGGTCAACAACAATTTTGTCACAAGGGTTTTGATGGGTGTTCTAAGTGTACTTTTTCATGCTGAATCTAAATATGAAATCAGATTTTTTCTATCAGGCTTAGTTTACTTGTGACGCTATGTTCATTTTTTCCTCATTTAGCATGATCACCGGATAAAAAAATAATAACATATTATATATAATTAAGTATATAACAATATTATAATATAAAACATTATAAAAATAATAAATATATTATATTAATTAATATAACTATAATAAAATATATTAATATTAATATATATGTTGTATTAATTTTTCTGTAAAATTAGTACAATTTATTCCTTTGGGGAGAAAGTTCTGATAATGCTGGCAGGATAAATTTGGTCGGAGCAGCAGACTGTGCAGGTTGAAACATGTTTGTACCTGTTCAGACATGAGCCTAGTTTCTGTGAGTAGAGCAGCTCCAAGTCAGTCTGCTTGTAAATGTCACAGTGTTAACAGCTAGTGTCTGTTGCTTCTTGTTAATTTTATACCAGTGTTGTATTCATATAGGGTAGATGTTTTGTAATGCCGCGGAACTGTCTGAATCATCCTAATTCCTTTTGTTATGTATGTGGTGATCTAACTTTAAAATCCCAGAAACGTAACTTTACACCATTAGTAAAAAAATGCTATGAACTTTATTTCGGATGCAAAGTAGGCGATCAGGACAAGAGTTGGGTCCCTCACATTTGTTGTGTGACATGTGTAAGACTACTTACAGGATGGCTAAATGGTTCACGTCACATGCCATTTGCTATTCCAATGATTTGGAGGGAACCCAAAGATCACACAACAGACTGCTATTTCTGCCTGGTAAATACAAAGGGGATCACTTCAAAAACAAAGAGCCTTATGAAATACCCTAATCTACCATCTGCAATGAGACCAGTTCCCCACAGTGCTCAACTTCCAGTACCAAATCCTCCTGAACATGTAAGTTTAAGTGATGAGGAATCAAACGTAGCTGTAGCATATCACGAGGAAAAAGATGAAGACATTTCTGATCCAACATTCCAGGCTACCTGTTCCTCCAATGAACCACATTTACTGTCACAAGGAGATCTAAATGACCTAGTTCGTGATTTGAAATTATCTAAGAAGCAGGCTGAACTTTTAGGTTCAAGATTAAAGGGTTGGAATCTACTGCAACGTGACACTAAAGTTTGTTTTTTCCGCAGCCACCATGATGAATTCAAAGAATGGTTCTCCCATGAAGATGGACTTGTGTTTTGTAAAGATGTTAATTCAGTCATGGGGGCTCTTGGTCATGAACATAACGTGGATGAGTGGTGATTGTTCATTGACTCCTCAAAAGTCAGCTTAAAAGCAGTCCTTCTTCACAACGGAAATAAATTTCCTTCTGTACCTATTGCACATGCTGCAAACATGAAAGAGTCATATGACAACATGAAGTTGCTTTTAGAAAAGTTTCAGTATCAGAAATATAAGTGGAATATCTGTGGAGATCTGAAGGTCATTGCACTTTTGCTAGGGTTGCAGCTAGGTTACACCAAGTACTGTTGTTTTTTATGTGAGTGGGACAGTAGGGACAAGCAAAACCACTACGTTAAGAAGGATTGGCCAAAACGCACCTCACTTGTTCCAGGCAAGAAAAATGTTGTGAATAGTTCACTTGTTGACCCTGAGAAAGTGTACCTTCCTCCTTTGCATATCAAGCTTGGACTTATGAAAAACTTTGTTAAAGCGATGGATAAAGCTCAAACAGGATTCACATACTTGAGAAATAAGTTTCCCCGGATCAGTGATGCCAAGATTAAAGAAGGCATTTTTGTAGGCCCTCAGATCAGAGAATTGTTAAGAGATGAGAGATTTGAAGGAGAGTTGAATGAAGTTGAGAAAGCTGCGTGGCAGAGTTTCAAAAGTGTCTGCACAAATTTTTTGGGAAATCACAAGGCCGAAAACTATCCTGAAATAGTAGGAGATCTTCTTAAGTCTTACCAAGCAATGGGGTGCAATATGTCATTAAAGGTTCATTTCTTGGACTCTCACTTGGACTTTTTTCCGGAAAACCTGGGTGCGGTAAGCGATGAACATGGTGAGTGTTTTCATCAGGATATTTCTGCCATGGAAAACCGTTACCAAGGCAAATGGAGCCCCAGTATGCTGGCTGACTATTGCTGGACTCTTAAGAGAGACATGCCTGAGGCAAAGCACAGCAGAAAATCAAAACAAGCTACTTTTTAAACTACAGGTTTGTCTTTTCAATCATATTTTAATGAGTATGTAACTATATGGGTTTTTAAAAATTAAATTGCATGTCACACAGAAACCAGACCTGATAGAGAAATTTTACAAACTTATTTGGATTCAGCACAGAAAATCCTATAAGAATAAGGTATTTTCATTCTTGGGACATGAAAAAAATTTTTTTTTGTTGCCCAGTGTAATTTGTAAATTAAAATTTAATAAGGAAGTGGGTCGTGATAGTATCTATGCCAAGATACTTAAGGAGGGAAGAATTTTCTGGCAGAGGCACTTAGTATGTTGACAGGTCTCATTTTTAAGAAATGAAATAAAAGTGAATTAGATATCTATAGGCCAGTTTGTCTGATGTCACTCATTGGGAAAGTTCTTGAGAAAATAAAAAATGATAGTATCCAGAGTAACTTAGATGAACAGCTACGACTTAGTATTTGATTCACAAAATGACTTTGGATCAGGCAGTTCTTATTTAACATCTTTTTGGAGAGTATGTCACTGACCAGTTAGACCAAGGGGAAGATAATGATATTATTTAGATTTTAGTGAAGCTTTTGGAAGACTTTTATATAAATTGAAACAATGAGGGATCTCCAGGGCAGATTTTGAATTGGGTAAAGAAGCAGTTAAGGGATAGGTAACAGTGTGTGTTACCAAATGGGCACAAGTTTGACTGGCAGAAAGCTTACTAGGGTTCATCAGGGATCAGTCCTTAGACACTTACTAATTTATAGCATACTTAACCCTTTAACGCCGAACGTTTTTGTAGGGTTAAGTCTAAATGCGTGTATTTGAAACGCTAAGTATTCGACTCAGTCGGCATTAGAGGGTTAAGTGATTCAGTTTTAATTCTTTATCAGTCAGACTCTCATTTATAAAATAAAAATTCACAAAAGTGGTGACTAACAAAAGTTTAAAAATGGATGATGATTCAAAAGAACTAGATTTCAGTGACGAAAAGTGGAGCATTAAAACAGAAGAAGTTGAAATTAAAGAGGAGGAGATTGAATCCGATGAAGGAAATCTTTCTGAAGTAGTAACATTTAACAATGGGAACTTCACTCCTGAATGGCAGGTAATGAAAGGTTTTGAATAACCTTGATAATTGCATAAACAAACTTCACGCACTTCATATATACAGTATTCATATATAGTTTAATAATTAATAATAATAATAATTGGTAGATGTGTGATCCCAGAAGGGCATCTGAAAAAATTATTCAGTTATGATAAATATAATTATTTTATTATTTCATTCATTTAAGGGTCATTCCATGACAAATCATACAGTGGTCAAAACCACACACTCATAGATTTTGCTTAAATTTCGTTTATAGAATGGTCTATGCTAGTAAGTACCAAATTTCAAATATCAGCTCAGTCGGAGTTATGGTTCAAAAGTTATGCTCCCTCCCTCCTTTTTTGGGGGGGGATAAAAACTGTAAATATTCAAACCACCATAACGCAGTCCCTAATTGACATAGAACAGCGATTTAAAGTGTTTATGAAAAGTAATTGCACACACAACAAATTAGCATAAGTAGAAAAAATGGCTAAAATTAACAGAGAAAAAGTTACGACACTTTATTTCATTTGAAGGGGTCTTGCTCCCCCTAAATTACAGATTTTTAAAAATTTTCATATATACAAAAAATGAGTTTCAACCTTATTCTATCAATATATGAAAAGAAATATATGTGTATTTGCATATAAAATAGGTATTTACAGATTTCAAAATGGCTACTTTCTTAAAAGACTAATTTTTACAAATTCATGTAAACTGTTAGGTAATTAATACATTGCAATTTATGCATGGTGCAATAATTCTTAATGCTAATAATCTATACCTACCTAAGCTTATATATAGTTAATTTTCAACAGATTTTTATCCTAGTTTTGGTTCCAAACTCCCACTAAGTTCTTGAACTTGCTTTGGATTGAAGGAGTAAATAATCTTAAATAACACCAGGCTTGATATTTGGTGTCATCATGATAGAAATCATATCACTTTATTTTATCCAGCAAACATCCTCTTTCATTGGAAAATAATACTGAGTGGTAGATCCTGATGAGGTGAGGAAACTGATTTTATAATCACCATATTCTTCTGAAGTGTCTAAAATAATTCCAAACCAAACTTTATCATCATATTTACAGGCAACATACTGGCCAATTTGATACTCATCTTTTTCAACTAGTTGACTGTCTTTATCTGGTTCAGCCCCAGTACTTATTCTAAACAATTTACAATTATCAGAATCAGATGTCTGATAAGCTTGTATTAGGTTTTCTGACTCTGGTACAAACCTGTGGAAACCCTGTGTACCTTTAACAGGTAAAGCTTCATTAAACCAACTAGAAAGATTGAATTTATCTGCATAAACCTCCTCCTTTGTAACATACAAACAAATAATTGAATTAAAGTGTTCAGTGCAAAAATCATAGAAAGCTCTTGGTGTTAGAATATGACCAGTATCAGTACGTTGCAAACTAGCCTTTGCTACAGCTCTTTCAATAGTTCCTCCAGTACCATCACAAGCATTTTTCCCATGACTTGTGGCAAAGAAATTCCACTCAGCCTTCATACCAAAATCCTGTTCATGATAGCATAGATTGCTGAAATTATATTTGTTTTTGTATTTGCCTCCACACCCATCAGAGAAATAAATTACTTTTTGTACGTTGGGAAATTTCTGTTTAATATTCTTCATTAAATATTGCTGAAAAGTGTGAACTGCTGATGTTGAGTGCTCAAGACAATCGCTAATAATACAGTAACTAGTATGAATTAATTCCTCACCCATCATGTGATACACCACAAATGGATGGAGGGTCACCTGGTCATTTGTCCAGTGAAAACTTTGTGGTTCATCTTGAGTGATGAATGAATAGTTTTCTGCAAAATCCCCTAGCACAAGTATTTCATCACAGTGAAGATTCTGTCTCATAGTCTTCAAATACTGACTCTGGCTTTTTGCAATGTAGTGGTGCCTAGTAAGAGAAAAAATGTTTTCTGAAAGGTGTTCAATAAATTCAGCTGGAGAAGCTATATGAGTTTCCAATGTTGATCTATCTATATTAGTCCACTGAACATATTCGACAGAATCTCTGCTTGTCAAGGAAGGTATAGTACAGAGGAACCTTGCTTAACGAGCATAATTCGTTCCTGAACTGTGCTCGTTATGCAAAATGCTCGTTAAGCAAGGCAATTTTTTCCATAGGAATCAATGTAAAATATGATAATGCGTTCCATGCTTAAAAAATACTTAAAATAATATTTATAATGATATTTAAAGGCGTTTTTAAATTATTATTGCATGAAATGAAAAGATTATTAATAAAAATTAACCCAAAAGAGAATGTAAATAATTAGTAAACGGTGAAATTTATAAATAACTTACGAAGAGAGAAGGTGCTCCTGACGCACGCAAAGGAAATGAAGAGACAGGGGAGGAGGAGAGGGTTATTGAGGGGAAGGAGGAGAATCGTCTTCGTTCAATGCAATAACATTCTCGACGAGCTCACAGTCACTAGCTTTAAATTTTTTAGAGGCACTTTCACTTTCTTTTGGATCCTTTTTCACGAGGAAACTGTCTAGAGACATTTGTTTTTGTCTACGCTTTAAATTTTGACGAAATATTTTGCTCGTTAAGCAAAGTGTCGCTCGTTATGCAAGGTAATTTTCCCCCATTCTTTTGGCTCGTTATACGAATTTCTCATTATACGAGGCACTCGTTAAGCAAGGTTCCACTGTATTTAAGAAATTAAATATGCGTATGCTACCAGGACATTCTCGACATGCATGTAACATGCATGTAGAAGAATTTATATCACAAACCCTTTTTTCCATAAGTGTGTAATAGGCTAAGTTTTTCTCTGCAATTGCTGGTACCATGAGTTTAGGATTCTGGTGGTGGGTGCAAACACAAACTGAGTGGGTTCCTTTGCCTCATTTAGGCCTCAGATTGGCAAAGGTAGAAAACCCTATGCTATTATCATTGTTTTCTTTATATTTTGAATATAATTCTTTTAAATTTCCTAGTAATAGACGTTTCTGCTTGTACTCTTTTTCACCATCTTTATTTCTTATGCTAACACAATCAGATTTCCCTGCACACAAATGACTGACTTCATCATCATCATGGAATTCCTTTATTTCAGAGATTATATCTTCAGTTAGTTTTCTTCCTTTACTGTAGATAGGAATCTGTGGCATAATACCAAATGTATGTTTCAAATGTCTGGCTTTGTCAACCATGTATCTGGTTGCACCAAACAAATCTATTGTCCTAGAAATAGGAAATGGTGAGAGTGTAAGTATCTGAAGCCTCCTTTTGTATGATGATGTGGATTTGAAGTCTTGTACAAGATCACTCATGAGGTTTTCATACCTATAAAAAAAACATAACCCCAAATTATTGTACAATATTAAGGATGTAAGTACATGATTTATATTATTCAAGAATTAAGGAAGTACTGTACTTCATGAATTTGAACATATACCAGTATATTTAGTATATGGGATGATGTCACATTTTAGGAAATATAGCTAATGTCTGCATATATATCCAAACATGACAACCTATAATACTGTACCTATTGCTTGTAAAGACTATGATTTAATTGCGATAAATAAATCGTGGCTTAGCACTGAAACACGTGACTTTGTAGGGGCATATCAAATTGGAGGTTATAGTATAGACTTTTTGTTAAAAACAGAATAGTTAGGCGAGGAGGTGGTGTTATGTTGTATATCAAAGATAATATTGCGAATGTTATAGAAGTAAAGCACACAATTCCAGAACCGATAGATTCGACTATAGCAGAACTTAAATTGAATGATTTCAAACTTCTTGTTGCAGTTATATATAGGCCCCCTAATCAAACAGCTGATACAGATGAAGCATTATATCATGAACTAAAGAGAATAATAGGTAGTGAGCAGGCCTTCGTTATGGGTGACTTTAATTGCGCCAATGTGAATTATGATACAATGCAGGGAGATGCGGAAGGTAATTGTTTAGTTAATTTTCTTGAGGATAGCTTTCTTATTCAAAAGGTTGGGGAACCTACGAGGTTGGACAGTATTTTAGATTTAGTAATAACTATGGACGATAGGCTAATCACTTATCTTCAAGTAATAGGACCGTTAAGCAATAGCGATCACAATATGGTAGAGTTTGTCCTCTCAGTAACTCACTCAAAACCAGCTAACTCGACTAAAATTCCTAACTTCCAGCATGTAGACTTTTGTAAATTTCAAAATGAATTGTCACATGTCAATTGGGAAAATGTAATGGGATCTCCAACGCAAAACTAATATGGGAATCATTTGAAACAGTATTTAGGACTATAAATGAGGAGTACCATACAAAATTAATAGTGATGGGACGATACCAAAATTTTTAACAATTCCGATTCCGATACCACTAAAAAGTCTCGATTCCGATACAATTCTCGATTCCGATACAATTCTCGATTCCGATTCCGATTCTCAATATTTTTAAATATAATTCTATACTTGTTTTTCTGGAAATTGTCATATTTTACTCTGGTAAGATTAACTATTTACATTATGAGTATGGTAATATAAATTATAAATTATAATAGATTGGTTTAAAAATAAAAATCAACTGTAAGTTGTAACAATTCATTTTAATCTTCTTGATTACACATCATGGATATACATGTTTTAATGTATAGCTACAATACAATAAAAATAAAATTTGTTATCCTCTTTCATTTAAATTTTAAAGTTTACATTGCAAAACTGGTTCAATTAAAAGTTAAAGAATCGTTTTAAGAATCGGAAATCATGGTACAATTCTCGATTCCGATTCCGATTCCTGAAAAATGCTCGATTCTTCTGATTCTCGATTCCGATTCCGATTAATCGTCCCATCACTAAAAATTAAGCGTGCAAAAGTAAACAACAAGCCCTTGTGGTTTACTTCTAGAGTAGGAGACATTATAAAGAGTAGCTCTAGATAGGGTTTATAGGCTACATAAGTGCGATAGACAATTTGTGGTTATGAAATAACTACATATCTGTAAGACGTGAAGCGAAAAGTGTAATTAAAAAGTCCAAGTGCGAATTCGAAATCTCCATAGCTCATGATGGTAAAGAAAACCCCAAACGATTCTTTCAATACGTCAACAATAGAAATCCAGTAAAAAGTGTATTGGGGCCATTGAAAAATGTTAATGGAGAGGTAGTTTCTGAAAACAAAGAAATGGCTACCTTGCTAAACAAATTTTTTACGTCAGTTTTTACTATAGAAGATATAACGAATATCCCTACAGTCATAGACATAATACCTTTTGATAATGGTAATATTTTGGATAATATTATGGTTAGTGAAGTGGAGGTAATGCGCTATATTGATAAAATGAAAATGTGTAAATCACCAGGACTGGATTCCATATTCCCATACAACTAAAAGAACTAAAAGATAGCATTGTTGTACTGCTAACAAAGATTTTTAATACGTCTTTCTGAGGGGTGCATACCAGATAATTTCAAGTTAGCAAACGTAATACCTATCTTTAAGAAAGGCGATAAAGGTGCAGTGGGAAATTATATGCCAATCAGTTTAACGTCTGTTGTAGGTAAGCTACTGGAATCAATAATTAGGGATCATATAGTCGAACACTTAGAATTGCATAATTTGGTTAGAAATATGCAGCATGGTTTTAGGCAAAATAAATCTTGCTTAACTAATCTTTTAGAATTTTTTCAAAGCGTGGTTGAAGTTTACGAAAGTCATCAGGTGGTTGATGTAGTGTATTTAGATTTTCAAAAAGCGTTTGACACAGTACCGCACAAAAGACTCATTGAAAAAACTAAGGCTCATGGATGGAATCAGGGGTGTAGTAATAAATTGGATAGAAGAGTGGTTGTGAGGTAGGAAAGAGGGTGGTCGTTGATGGAGCGGAGTCGTGTTGGGTTAATGTAGTGAGTGGCATTCCTCAGGGTTCTGTATTGGGCCCCTTGCTTTTTCTTATATATATATTAATGATTTAGATGTTGGCCTAGTCAGTACAGTTTCATAGTTTGTAGATGACATGAAGTTGGGTGGTAGGGCAATTAATGACGAAGATAAAGGTAAAATCCAGGAAGGTCTGAATAAAATCGTTGATCGGTCAGTCACATGGCAAATGAGATTTAACGTTGATAAGTGCAAAATTTTACATAAGGTTCACGTAATGGTAATTTTGCGTATTGTATGTCAGGGAAGGAGTTAGCAAGGGTAGAGCAGGAAAAAGATTTAGGAGTTATATAACAGTCACTGGTGATTTAAAAGTAGCGAAACAAAGTACAGCAGTAGTCAATAAAACAAACAAAGTGCTAGGTTTTATAGCTGGGAATTTTTAGTACAAATTGCGCGATATTATAGTTCCTCTTTATAAATCATTAGTTAGACCCCATTTGGGGTACGCAATCCAATTTTGGAATCTGCATATCTGAAAAGATATAGACAAACTCAAAAGAGTTCAAAGATGAGCAACTAAGATGATTCCATTGCTTAGGTCGAAGTCGTACGAGGATAGGCTTAAGGAGTTAAAATTGACTACACTCGAGACTAGGAGGTAAGGGGTGATCTAATCCAGGTTTTCAAAATTATGAATGGGTTTGATAACGTAGATAGAGAGAGCTTTTTGAAATATCTCAATATAATAGGACTAGAAATAATGGGTGTAAGTTGACAAGTAGAAGGTTTGAGACAGCAGTTGCCAAAAACTTTTTTACATGTGGAATAGTAAATAGCTGGAATAGTTTGCTGGTAGAAGTAATTAGTAGCATGTCTATAAACATGTTTAAAAATTGATTCGATGCATATGTTGATAGATTGGGTATAGTTGAAGGCAGTGGCGGTCCTAGCTTACATGACGCCCTGGGCGAACCTCACCTTCAGCGCCCCCCACCCCCTGTTCGCCAACACACACACATTCGAATCCCCCCAAAATAAAGGACAGACATAACTCTTTCACAAAATAACTTTTTATTGGACTAATTGTTGGAACTTCAGAACCAAAACAAAGACTCAAATTTCTGAATTTTACAAATCCTTCATCACGTAAATAGAATAACTCACTTAAGAGAATGTAATTATGATACTATGAACAGGAAAAATACAAATTAAATCGCACAACTGCCATAAATAAACTAGAGAATCAAATTTCTAAATTGTACAAATGCTCTATCACATAAATAGAATAAGACACTTAAGAGAGGGTAATTATTATGCTACACTTTGAACAAGAAACAAAATAAATTGCACCACAGCACAACTGCCATCTAAAGCCTGACTCTTCTTACCTTCCTTGATGCAAAGTCATGAATTAAATCATCATATGAAATCTGCTCAGCAATTGTATGATTTATACTGATGATGGCCAGACTGGTAAGGCATTCCTGTGACATAGTTGACCTCAGGTAGGATTTGATGAGCTTCAGCTTTGAAAAGCTCCTCTCTGCTTCAGCAACAGTGACTGGAAGAGTAAGACCAATTCTGAGAGCAGTCCACAAATTTGGGATATTTCAGAGAGCTCCCTTTCATGGATAAATGTCAGCAGTTCAAGCAAGGATATGGTCTTTGATGGCAAGTCAGGCAAGTTCTTCAGCTCCTGTGCAAGCTCTCTGCCATCCAAGTCAGATTGTCCCTTAAAGTGTAGTGTAGTACTAAGGTTCACACATTGTTCTGTCAGGCTGTCAGCTCCTCAAATGTGAGATTTTGGAAATGTGTCAGCACTCCAAACTTCTCTCCCACAATTTCCAACGTGGAAAATCTTTCCTGAATGGCTGATATTGCAGCATCAACCACTGCATTGAAAAATGTCACCTCCAGCTTCTTCAAAGCATCAATCAAGGGCTCATCAGATGCTTCATAGGAGAAGTGCCGCTTTGTGGACCTCAGCCATTTTTGTTTTAACACAGCCTCCACATTCATTTGTTCACAGATATCTGTGGCTGCCATTTGTGCAGCCACAAAACCTGTTGCCCTGTAATTGCGGAGACCTCTCTCTGTTTTTTTTAGGAGATTTACTGCAACATCAACGTGCATGCTAGGAGACTGCATCTGCTTGCTCACATGCTGAATTTGGCACAACAGGTCATGCCACACCACTGAACAAATGGCGAAGCGGTATGACCCAACCTCCTCTGACAGAGATTGAGCCTCGACCTTTATTACAGAGTCTTTGGTGTGGTCCCTCACCTCGATCAGTGCATCTCTCACTGCAGCTGCCTGATATCTCAGGGGCTCCACACTCTTGATCTTGCTTTCCCACCTTGTATCAGACCACATCTTCAATGTGATGTTCACATGTTTTTTCAAAATGGCCCATCGTTGTGTGGAGGCTGAAAACAAGTTGTAAAGCTTCTGCAAGATGCCAAAGTAACTTGTGGCATCAATAGATCCCTTAGCAGCATCGGCCACAAGCAAATTCAGAGAATGAGCCCCACATGGAACAAACAGAGCTCTGGGATTAATTTCTAGGAGCCTGGATTGAACACCCTTGTTTTTTCCCCTCATGTTGGCTCCGTTGTCGTATGTTTGTCCTCTACAGTCCATGAAAGGAACTTTTAGCTCCTCCAGTCTCTTCAGAATCAGAGATGCCAAATGTTGACCAGTGGACTCCTCTGCCTCCAAAAACCCCATGAAATGTTCCTTTATATGGGGCTTCCCCTCCAGTGACACAACCCGAATCACAACTGACAACTGTTCAGTGTGGCTGATATCTGGAGTGCAATCTAGAATTATTGAAAAAAACTTTGATTGTTTGATGTCGCTCACCATTGCTGAAATGGTCTTGCTGCTCGACAAATCAATGAGTTCGTTTTGTATGTGGTGGCCGAGGTAGCTGGTGTGACTGGAGGTCCCTTTTCGGACACGGTTAATGTGCTCTTGCATTATAGGATCAAATTGTGCCATCAGTTCAACTTCTTTCAGAAAATTGCCATTTGATGGTGAGAACAATTTTTCTGTATGTCCCCTTAGTGCCAAATTCCTAACTGCCAGAGAATGCACAATAGCAGTGAGACGTGTCAGCACCGCTCTCCATCTCAACTTCTCAGCCTCCAGAAGTGCCATCTCCTGCTTGTCAATGGTCTCCCCTTTCTCATCCTCACTGCCAGTTCTTTCCAGATTTTCATAGAATTTAGGTGTTCTGAACTGTTGTCATGTGATGTGAGCAATGAGCTTGCATGCTTCCAGTCTGAGAGTCCCAAACTTGTTAAATTTATTTTCCTCTTGGAAAATAATGTACAACAGAAACAGAAAAGGCTGTTGTTTTTTAAGGAATAGACCAACCAACTTCTGGTTATATTTTCCCCACTAACCAATGACTTCCTGAAGTATTGATGGTGGAAACTTCTTCCGTCACTGCAGACCCGGATCTAGGGGTGGGCTATGTGGGCTGCAGCCACGGGCCCCGCATTTGAGGGGGGCCTCCAAATTTGGAGAAGTTTTCCCCAATGTCTTAAATGCATACAGAATGTACTTGTCATTGATGGTGACCAATTGTACCGGCGGACGGAGTTTTTCTAAGTTAAAGCGACTGAAATGTTGCACACGTTCAACAATGAAGCAAAAGCGGTTACAGTCACTGGCAATTCTCTGTGTTGAACATGCTCTGGCCAAAGAAGTTGATTTTCGAAATATTATTAATGAATTTGCACCAAAAAAGGCTCGTCGGTTCAATCAGTTGCCAGCTCATAATCAGTAGGTAGGTGTGTATAAAATTATTAATTCAGGAAAATATAATATGTAAAATAAAGTAAAATATTTGTAAAGTAATATGTTTGTTCTGAAAACTAAATAAATAAAGTAAAGTAATATGTTTGTTCTGAAAACCTTTAATTTTCCTCATAAACAAAGCTTATAATCCTTATATAATAAAAATTGTAGCCAAGGTGGCCCCCCAAAAAAAAATTAGCCACGGGCCCCCATTCTTCTAGATCCGGGCCTGCGTCACTGTCGTTTCTAGGGAATACAAAGTCAGATGGTACTTGACTTGGTCCCCTGGAAACCAGTTGTGTCCGAATTCTCTCAGTCAGAACTGAAGGCCAGTTAGCAGGGTCGGTGGACAGAGACTCATCCTCAGGAGGCGATTCTGCTCCAGGCATTTCTAATAGAAAGAACAAGAGCATTACTCCTTAGTATACACACCTAAGTTAGATAACACATTATTCACAGCACTTTGTTATGGTGGTGGTGTTATGGAATTATGGTGGTGAAACACCACACATACCCAGTAACCCAGACCCAGTGATAATAACATTATAATTTATAACTGTTTGCAAAATGCTTTGCAGGGATGCACACACATACACACACACGCACACACTCACAGACATATGTGCACACAAACTCACCTGAAGAGTCCTGCCGGGGAGAAGTAGAAGCAAATGGGTCTTCATCCTCAGGATCAGACTGCATTTGTGGAGACATATGTGAGGCTGAGGAGGTAGATGGCTCCTCAGCCTCAATAATGGCAGAAGTAGACGGCTTCTCATCCTGGCTAGTGGCAGAGGGTGTTCCAAAATATTTCAAAAGTGCCCCTGCAAATAGTAAAATAGAACATAACAGACCAATGCATGAATAGGCTAGTACAATTAATTTAACATGTTATTAAGCACAATTTATTAAACTTTTAGAATAGGAAACATGAATAATACAACCTCCTTGGTTAATGGCTAATTATATACATAATAGTACACTTCAAATGACTCAGAAAGCTATATCACAAAATAGCAGTGCAATATAGCAGTGAAGAGTAGATGACATAGCTCTATATCTTTATCTTTTGCTCGTTTCTCCTCTTCTCTTTCCTCTTTTTTCTAAACTGAGCACCTGATAGCTTTGACCTCTTCTTATCCATTTGCGGTTATTTGACAGACCTTAGTGGCTTAGTGTGAAGATTCGTTCTGTAATAAATAATATACATTTCACTATTTAACCAAACCCAGAAAAATAACATTACATATGTTAAAGTATGGGCCTTTATTCCCAATAATATTAATCTGGAAGCATTTTGCATTGTTTAGGTCTTTTATGGGAAGGTTTATGGAAAATGCAATAGATGGTTTTTTATTAATAAAAATATATTTATTGATCTTTTATTATTTATTTTATTTTATTTTTATTTTTATTTATTTCTTTATTCTTATTTTTATTTTTATTTTTTTTGCAGGCGCTCATGCTGCCCCTCCACAAATGCCACCCTGTGCGGCTGCCCATATTGCCCATATGAGGAACCGCCACTGGTTGAAGGTAGTAAAATTAAGGCTTTGTGGTTCAGAACCCACGTAAAATTGTAGGTCCCCTCCACCACCATGAAGGACATGCACAATACACAATTATGAACACAGCTAGGTAGACCAGCCATGAGTGGATCCTAGAGTCTTTGTTGGTCTGAAACATAACATTATATACAGGTATTTACATACACACATTAATAGTTCAGTCATCTCATTAATTATTTTTAGTTTCTTACCTCTCCAAATCTGCTTCTTTGAGATGCTGTTTACTCAGTGGCCAGGTCTGGCGCCAGCCTATTTGGCGCCCTTAGCAGGACTGCAGCTGGCGCCCCCACCCGCCTCCCACTTCACGATTGGGTTTGCCCACAAAGTAATCAAGGTACCATATTGAAGAAACTATTTGACTTACACTGATCTATTTTAATTTGCTTATACATACATTTATTATAAAATTATAAAATCATTTCACAGTTCAAGAAAGTGTCATGACCAATCAAAACAGCGAGTAAAGCGAGGCATATGTAGTAACAAATCAGAACGCTCAAAAGTGCTAAAATATGCGTGCAAAAAGGACATATCTACTGTTTTTTCCAAGCAAGAAGGGCATATGTCACATAAAAACAGTTATTCACTTATTGACGACTCCCGGAACTCATATTAAGCCGTAAATAAGCTGAGTCGCTTATTGACGACTCCCGTCTGTGCGCGCAACATTTTTAAATCGCTTATTTACGACTCCCATCCCTAAAGAGTTAAAGGTCGTGATAGTGAAAGTTCTATAATGACCCAATAAGATGAATAAGTTAATTATGTAAATATCAGTCAAGCTAAACTGGTGTACATACGTCGTACAACCTTTCATCATTTGTCTATGCTTCTCATTCCTTCATTATTTTTTTCATGTTGTTCTTACATAATACTATCAGACGTGCACAGGGCGGGAGGCGCTGGCGCCCCCCAGATCTTTGGTGCCCTTAGCATTTACTAACCTCGCCTAATGGAAGCGGCGGCCCTGTCAGTGGCTCACCAATATCTTGAACTTCAGTGGCAAATGCAGTTTCCAACTTCCTCTTGAGGGAGGTTGAAGCTTTTTTGTATTTTTGTGAAACTGCCTTTGATCTGCTTCCACTGCTCAGGGCATCTGAAAATATTTGAAATACAATTAATTACTAAATATAAGTATGACATATCTAGTGGCAACAATCTGAATTTTTGAACTGAAGTATATTTTTTAGATAATTTCATATATATGTATTAGGTATAAGACAACTATATCTGAATTAAATTTCAGCTGACAGTATAAAAATATATTATCTGTACACACATTAATAGCTAGTTACTGACGTAATTTCACTGGGGTAACATGAAGTTGCTCCAAAGTTGCATTAAGATCTCATTGAATATCTTTATCTGTTTCAGTACATTTTCATGGAATTTTTTGGGGGATATGTCAGGTGAAGTAGTCGTACTTTCAGTACTACTAGTTATTGCTTCTGGCAGTCTGAATAATTCTTCAGGTTTTGCGTATTTATTAATTAATTTCAGACAATTTATACAAACTTCTGATTCATCACTGAAATTATATTTATGGTCACTTTTTCAACAAGCTTTGGAAGTGGCCTCAAGTTTCACAGAATAGGCTTTTTGTGCAGTTCAAAAGGGTTGCAACAGCGCTTGTTATAGCTTTTGTGTGTATACATTTTCATCAAACACTTTTACTTATTTAAAACACTATGCGTATGTCACTATATGTACATAAATCTGTTCAAAATTTAAAAAAATATAGTCATTCCTCCATATTTGCGTGACTGACATATGCAAGACCACCTATTCATGAGAGAATAATAGTAACCATTAAATCAACATTTGTGAGGGAAAGACTGCCTATTCGCGATTCAAATTGGCTGCCATCTGGCCGATGCTCAAAAGTGTACTAAATGTGGGTCCATCTTCGTGCAGCTGCTTCTCCCGACATGCGAGTGAGAGTGAGTCAGTCACTGAGTTGCCTTCATTAGCGATGCATTGTCTGCGCTGAACTTTGTGTTTACTTTCATGATTTTGACGAGTATTTTGCCTTATTTTTTTGTTAACTGTGGGTTCCAAGCACAGTGTTACTGGTATTGAAAGTACCCCTAAGAGAAAGAAAGTGGTACTGAGCCTTAGTGAAAAGACAAAACATTATGCTAATATTTTTGTTTGTGTTTACTTAAAGGGTATTAAAACAACAATGAAAAAAAAGTTTTCCGTAATTTTCTTTATTAGAGGTGTTAGAAATATTGATAGGCTATGTTCGTGTTAGGCTACGATTTATTGCTGTCAGTGGTGGTAGAAAATGATTTCATACAATTTTTTTTGTTGTTTCTTTTAATTCTATTTAGTATTTATATAATTATTAACATAATTGGCATTTTTTTTTGGCATTTATGGCTAAATTAGGGGGGCAAAAAGGGATTTTCAGGGGAGCTGGGAACTTAACCCTATTTTTCCATAAGTTTATATGTTCAACATCTGCGAGATCAACACTTGCGATGATTTTTAAGAACCTAACCCTCGCGAATACTGAGGAATGACTGTATACATTAAATGAGAATACAGTGAATGCTTTGCGCATCACAGAAAACAAAATAAAGATATCTCTAGTTAGGCAATAGTTATCCTGGGTAGGATTGCCACTTTTTTAATGTCCACATAGGATTTTTTGTTCAACCAATTCATCCAACAATTGAATGGGGGAAGATATTTTATGGTAGATACTAGTGTTTTATGTTTAGTTCTTAGAATACTAGTTTAACACACATGTATTTACATTTTTAACAAGTACACCAATCTATATACCAGAAGTCAATGAGAATGTTAGAAATTATCTCTTAAGTGAAATTAGTCATTTTCAAATCTGTAAATACCTATTTTATATGCAAATATCTGAAATATCTGAAAAAAATTTTAAAATCTGTAAGGGGGGGGGGGGGGGGGGGGGGGGGGCAGGACCCCTTCAAATGGAATAAAGTGTTAACTTTTTTCTGTTCATTTTAGCCATTTTTTTTTGCTCATGCTAATTTGTTATGTGTGCAATTACTTTTCATACCCACTTTAAATCACTGTTCTATGTCAATTAGGGACTGAGTTGTGGTGGTTTGAAAAATTTCCAGTTTTTGTCCCCCCCCCCCCCTCTAAAAAGGGGGGGAGCATAACTTTTAAACCATAACTCCGATTGAGCTGATATTTGAAATTTGGTACTTACTAACATAGACTATTCTATAAACCAAATTTAAGCAAAATCTATGAGGGTATGGTTGTCATGGAATGAGCCTCAAGCATTGTTTTGATTCTCTCAACTTCCAATGTATTTCAGATAGTTTACAAGTCATTTTTACCTAATTCAGTAATTAAGTTTTAACTTTGGCATCTGAAGGTAATTTAGTTTACAGCTTTCATTAATAGATCATACAAGATAGTGAGGCATTTTATCTTAGAATGAACTTGTGAAACATTATAATCATTTACTTGTTTTTCAATTGAAAACCTTGGGTACTTGGTTAATTCCAGAGTTTGCAGGTCAAAAATGAAGTAATGGATAGTTCTATGAAAGATGATCCATTACACATTGATGATTATGAAAAGGAAATCAGTGATTGTGACTTGAAAAATATTGAAAACTCTTCAATGAAAAAGGTAAGTTTAATTAATTAACTGAAATGTAAGGACATATTTTCACAAATGACAACTATAGTCAGTCATCCATCATAAAAAATAGTAACGCATCTGAAAATTAAGAATAGTCAAATACTAAAATATTTAATCTTTCATAAAAGTAATTTTTATAAAAAGTTTGAAGTTAAAAATGTAATTGCTAAAGAACTATTAAAACATTTGCCATTTGTGGATTTGGGGAAAGCATATCAAGTAAATGGATCTGCCTCATAGAAAGTGATTGGAATGTGTGTTGTTGTTGAATACAGTGAGCAGTTTTTATATGGGCAGTACTGCTTTTGTAAGTGTTAACCCCCTTCAGTACAGTGACATACATGCGTATGTGCGATTAGCACACTCCAATATACAATAACATATGTGCATATGTCCAAAATTTAAATATTTATAACTAAAAGCAGAAATGTATAATTTAGCTTTCTTCTTTAAGTTTTGGACATACGCACGTATGTCATCATATATTGGAGCACACTAATCAGACATACACATGTACATCACTGTATTAAAGGGGTTAAAGGTAAATTGAGTAACTGGTTCAGTATTAACCCCCTTCAATGCGGTACGTCTATATATAGACTGTCCCAAAACTGTGCTTATTTTGCAGAGCATCTATATATAAACGCTTTTCTAAATTGAATACTTCTATTTAGTACCAAGATCTATATATAGATGCTTCTTTTTCTGTCCATTTTATCCCTAAAAATGACCAAATATATTACTAATTGGCAACTGTGACACCTGTTTCTCAGCAAGATTTAGATGACGATTTTTTGGATGAGATTGCTGAAAATGAGTCTGAAGATTCTGGCAATGAGGAGAGTAATAACTCAAGTGATGGTGATTCACAAATAGATCTTGTTGAAGAGAATGAAGTTATATCAAATGATGAAATGGATGATGAGACTGTTCTAGTTGATTGGAACAGCTCTTCTCTTGTCAGTAGAGATGCTTTTCCATTCACTAGTGACAGTGGAGTCAAGGTGGTTCTTTCAAATCCTCAGTGCCCATTAGAAATTTTTGAATCATTTTTTGATAAAGATCTAATGGAATTTATTGTGAATGAGACAAACAAATATGCTGCCAAAATAGGGGACGAAAAAAGATTGGGTAAAATGAGGAGAAAAAGCAGAGACCTTTTGTGGAGAGATATGAGTGTTGCTGAGATGTATGCCTTCTTAGCACTTATTATTTTGCAAGGCATAGTCAAAAAGCCAACACTTGCATCTTACCATTCAACAAATCAACTGATTTCCACCCCTTTCTTTGGGAAGTGCATGAGTAGAGAGAGATTCAGTCTGCTCATGAGATACTTGCACCTTTCGGACAAAGAAACAAAAAATGTTCCAACTTTTAAATTTCAAGATGTACTAAACTTTCTTTTGGAAAAATTTAGATCTAATTATATTCCGCAAAAAAATATAAGCATTGATGAATCCTTACTTCTCTGGAAGGGAAGGCTTACGTGGAAGAGGAACATCCCCTTAAAAAGAGCCAGGTTTGGAATTGAAAGTTACATTTTAGCTGAAGCTGAAACAGGCTATGTTTGGAATCTTATAGTGTACACTGGCAAAGGGACAAATTACTCTTATAATATTTTGGGATTGTCAGATGAGATGCGTGCAAGTTTCTCAAAGCCAACCAACATAGTCTTGAGTCTTATAGAACCTTTATTGAATAAAGGTTACACCCTTGGAATAGACAATTTTTATGCCTCTCCTGAGCTCTATGAAATTCTTCTCAATAACAAGACGGATGCAGTAGGAACAGTACGATTTAACAGGAAGAATCTTTGTCCAGAAATAAAAGATAAAAAGTTGAAGAAAGGGGAAACTATTGCAAGATTTAAGGACAAGATGATGCATATGAAATGGAGAGATAAGAAGTATGTGAATATGCTAAGTACCATTTATGACAACTCAATGGAAAATGTGCAGGTTGGAGGGAAAACTGTTAGCAAACCCACAGTATGCATCCAGTATAAGAAATTTCATGTGGGAGGAATAGATCTGATGGATCAAATTACATCTGCTTCATCTTCAATACACAAAGGTGTAAAAAAATATTACAAGAAGATATTCTTTAGATTGGTAGAGATGACCTTGCGTAACAGCCATGTAATTTATAAGCAAAATGGAGGACAGAAGACTTTTCTTGATTTCAAATTACTATTAATTGAAAAGGTTGTCACTGCATATGGAAAAGATGTACACTGGCTTAGAAAGCCCACAAGCTCAATCAACCTTGGGCCAAGTCCTGCAAGGCTTACAGGAAGACATTTCCCAATAGAAACAGCATCTGCAGATGAACCTGGAGCTAGCAAAAAAATTCAAAGATGATGCATATATTGTGCAATGCAAAAAAAAGTCAAAAGGAGCATCTACTCATGTGATGTATGTGAAGTAACACTATGTGTCACACCTTGTTTCAGGCAGTATCACACAGTAGAAAACTTACCAAAATAAAACTATAGAAAAAAAAAAAGAGGAGGGTTGGGAGGGAAACCACATCTGGGTCACAAGTTCTGGACATAGCTCTAGCTATGGGTGTGAGTGACTCCTAAACCACAATGAATTATGATTGGTGGTAAGCATTCCTCATAAATTTATTTTAATAGCTTAATCTAAAAATATAAAAAAATTCCATTTAATAAAATACAGTGGAACCTCAATATACGAATGCATCTCTATTCGAACAAATCAGTATACAAACAACTTTTTCGAGAAAAAATTGTCCTTGTATACGAACCATTCCCTCATATCCGAACCGAAAGAAGCCGGTCAGTTTCTCTCCAGCCAGCGTTCGGTGCGCATTGCTTTTTTTTTTAGCTCCGTGAAACGTTTGTGAATCTTGTGAATCCACCGTTATTCTTTGGTGTTATTTTTATATTATTATTAAAATTAAGTGACCATGACCAAGTTCAGGTTAAATTTTCATTTATTTGTATAATATTGCATTATTTATTGTTGTTACAGGTTTCATGTATGATTTTATGCATGTAAGTCTTATTTTACAGGTTTAATTAACCAATATTTTGACTTAAAAATGTTTCGTAAGGGGTAACTTTTGGGGGTCTGGAACGGATTAATCCAATTTACATTATTTCTTATGGGAAAAATTGATTCAATATACGAACAATTCGATATCAGAACAACCCGCAGGAACGGATTAAGTTCGTATATTGAGGTTCCACTGTATTTATCTTTTGGAGTTATTATATTTTTTAATTTAATTTGTAAGACTAAATTTTCTTTTAAATTTAAAAAATTTAAAACAATTAATTGACAATATACTTTATATAATTATGAGGTGAAAATATAAATACATCATTATTTTCCAGTTGTCTATATATAGATCCCATAATGTACACACATTATGCGGCAGATCTATATATAGTGGCAAACTAATGAAGAAAGATTTGTCAGTAGCGTCTATATATAGATGATTTTTTTATTGGTAGTTCTCTCTATCCACCTAGCTGCAGGGAAGAGGTTAACTTTGGAGAATGGCAGGGCCATTTAACAGGTTGGCATTAAAAAATCTCTCGATAATGAAAATGAAAATAAAAAAGTTAAGGTTTTATTATTTTTCTTGTATTCAAAAGAAATTAAACAAAGATAGAGAATTTATTGGTGATTTAAAAGCAGAGTAAGTGTTTTACAGTAGATATTCCACGAAGAGCATGGGACAAGCATGGAGTTTACAAGTAGGATTTTAGACTTAAATGATAAAGTTATGAAGCTTTATAGGGAAGGGGGAGTTGAGTTCATTGAGTTATGATAGTTTTATTGATAAGAGGTATTTTTACGGTTAGGATGTCTTACATTTTAGTAGAAAAGGGACTACTTTATATGGCAGACTTTTAGAAGACAAGTTGAGTCCTTTTGGGTATTGAAAAATTACTTTAAGTTAACAGAGAACATGGATTATCAGGGCAGCCCCATAGTCAGGACTTCCCAAGGGGGGGTTTGAAATTGTAGAAGGGCGGACCTTTTAGTGCAATGACCTTGTCCAAAATACTGAGGAGTGGGTTCAGAGTAGTTTGTGAATTTTCAAAAAAAAAAAATGCAAGCATTTATTTATTAAATGATGTTATATGTTATAATATCACATCATAAGTTATAACTATGGTTACAAAACTGGACCTCTCTTGTCAAGGGGTAGGTCCACCCTCCCCCCAATGACTATGGGCCTGCAAGGTATATCTAAAGTAATTAATATTTAGGTGTTTTAAATGCAACATATAAAAGGAATACATATATCAGCACTGAATCCAATAATGAGAAGAATAATGAACTCTTTAGTTGCTGTAATGGCCTGAATATAAGATGACTTCAAATATAAGATGACCATCATCACTTTGTGGTAGGGTGCCAACAAATTTTGTTTGAAATTTAAAAAATACCACATACTACTGTTGGCAGATTATCATTGGCATATAACATTTTTATTAATCATATTTAAAAAATAATTTGAAGAAAAAGTAAACAAAAATTTGCCAAAAAAAAATGTATGTTCATATACAATGATGCAAAAATACAAAATTGGTGGATAATCATCAGCATATAATCATATTTAAAAAATATCATAAGTATGACACATTATGACTTGACTCAAATATTGTCTGTGAATATAAGATCGGTTGCATTTTTTGAGGTCACAATGTTGACCAAAAACTTCATCTTATATTTGGGCCAGTACAGTATGTGATTACTAAAAATCTGGGGCCTTTTCCATTTGGGGGCTAGCAACAAATTTTAATGAAAATTGGTATACTAATGTAGTTTTGGTCACTGACTTCAAAAATAACTTTCTTTTTTTTGGAGAAATGAAAAACAAACATGTTAGAGCACTTTAAATAATTAAAGTGTGTTTTAACTAACTTAAACTAGTTACAGAGTCACAAACTGCTGCTGTTTATGAAAAAGTGCTCTAAATGTGGGAAAGTGTGTTCCTTTGATAAAAATACTCAGTTCTTTCATTGCCAAAAGCGTTGGTCAAATGGTAAAAAGTGCAACTACAAAGAATATGTTTTTTGAAGGATCCTGGCAGATCTGTAAAAGTAGCAGAAAAAATCAAGAATTAATGCCCAGTTAGGTCAACTGTATGCCTTGATGATTGGTTAGGTTAAGTAATGATATTTTTGTTAAAAACACATTAATTATTTAAAGTGCTCTAACATGTTTATTTTTCACTTCTCAAAAAAAGTTATTTTTTAAATCAGTGACCAAAACTACATTAATTAGTATACTGATTTTCATTAAAATTCGCTGCTAGCCCCCAAATGGGAAAGATCCAAAATCTGGATATTATTTCTATTAATGAGGCATGGATTAATGAAGTAGTATTCAATGACACTAGAGCAGAGAATGAGTTAAATGTCTGTACAGTGTATCTTTATCAGAGAATGGATAGGCAGCAGAGGCATTTTTAATAGGGTAGGCAGGGTAGGCTTTGCCTGACCATTAATTTTGTCAACCTTTAGAAGTGTAAATATATCAATATAAATTAGTGCAATTAGACAAAATCTGCCGATTGTGTCCTCTTAATCCAATATCATATGATTCTATATATTATTCTGCCTACCTAAGGCACCAGTCGAAGAGCTGCCTCTGATAGGCAGAGGGGTGATTTGATATATATCAAGAATGAATTACTTTCAGTTCAAAATGATAGGGGGGGTCAGTATGGGTTATATTTGTGTATCAAGAGTACTTTTGGATAGGAGCATTTTACAAACTTCCAAGCCAGACTCAGGAAGTTAATGATAGTATCATTCAGGAAATAATAAAAAAGATGTAACACTGGAACATTAATTATAGGAAATTTCATTCTGACTTGTATAATGGGAACTTTGGAGAAGGTAACAAAAGGAAAGAATTTCTTCACTATGTCCCTGACCAAATAAATTTGGAGTGGCCATACTGCATTGCACTTGTCCATTCATTCATTGCACTTTTGTGTCTGTGACTGTGTCTTAACTTTTGAACTGATCAACATAAATTGATGAACTCTTCCCACCCCCACTACACACCCACTTAGTGGAGGTTCATGCCCTAACTTTTAAACTGCTCAACATAAATTGATGAAGCTTTATATACACACATACATCATCACAAGATGGTGTCATGAGCAAGAATCAGGTCCTTGTAGGAAAGGTCAAGGACACAAATGTAGGCAGAAACATGGATGTTGTTCGAACACAGTTCTTGTTAAATGCTGTAATGATAACTTTCTAATGCAGTCTGTAAATAAACCAACTAGGGATCAAGCAGTCTTACAGTTGATATGGTTCTGTATATATACTGGTCCACAAAAGTATTTACGAATTCAGAAATATTATCCAGATATTAATGGTAGCATTATTTTTTGCAATTTAGTAAAATTTATTTTATGTTAATATATTTTTTATGGTAATTTATGTTATGCAGAACACAAATAAATTATTATAAGAGTAATTATTAGATTAAATACAACATTTTGCCACTTTAAAAGTCATTGTAATTAATTCCCATAGAGTTTCTTCAATATTTTGATAATTTGGCATTGCTAAATTAAAAGTCCTCTAATTTTGAAATTAGTGGCACAGACTATGCCAGTTTAGTGTGCTGTCAGCCTCGATAGGGAAAGGTTCATTTTAACGCTGTTCAACGAAATTTTTACTTATATATTTCCAATTTGAGAGGATGGTTAAGACACGTGAGTTATCTAGCCAAGACTTAGGAGAATTGACTGCTCTTGTTAAAATGGATAATTATTCCAATACAAGTATTGTAAAAATGCTGAAGATAAGTGAAAGGTACAGTCAGATACCATAAGAAACATATTTTAAACCAAGGAAGTACCTGTAAGTTAGTCCAAACTGGAAGAGAGAGGGTTTTGTCAAAGTGTGGTGTAAGGCATCCAAAATTTCTGGCTTTGGAGGATAGATTTATGACAGCAAATGACTTGAGTAAAGAATTAGTAAAAGTGAGAGAAACAAAAGTTAGTGCTGATACAGCAAGGAGGAGGTTAACAGATAATAAAATATTTGCTAGAGTCAGTAAGAAAGAAAACCTTTATTGTCAAAGAAGAATCTGATAGCATGATTAGAATTTGTTATTCAACACAAAGATTGGGTTGCTGAGAACTGGTTGAAAATTGTATGGAGGGATGAAAGCAGATTCAAAATTTTTGGTAGTGATAAAAGGAGGAAAATTGTTAATAGACAAATTGGTGAAGAATATAAGAATGAATGCCTCATTCTGACAGTGAAAAAAGGAGGTGGGAGAATTAATGTGTAGGGCTACTTCTCATCAAAGGGAGTAGGAAAATTATACTGGATCACTGGGAATCAGTGGTGGGCACCGTTAACCAAAAAGTTAACTTCGATAATGATAATCCGTTAACCCCAATTTTTAACTCCGATAACGATAATCTGATAATTTTACTACAAAGTTAACAGAAGTTAACGATAATCTGTTAACAATAACTATTTCTTTACTAACATTTAAAAAAATCAAGGGAAAAACTTTAAAACCCATAGAAAATGTTTGTTTATGCAAAATCCAACAATAAATAGGTATTTAACTGTATTTTTATCAAGTTTTGCAACTTTTTTGCTTAATAACTTTTTTTTATATTTTTTATAAAAAATGTACTGATTACATGTTTTGAAACCCTTGTAACCACTAACCATTAACTAAATTTTAATTTACCAGAGAATTATTATGGTGGGAACTGAAAGGTAAAATTAAATTTTAGGCACATTTATTAAAGACTATGACACAATGTGCTGGTTGCCCTTTAGAAAGACCAACTTCTCAAAGTTAGGCCCAACTGCCAGTCTTGACCTCTTGGACCTCAGGATGTCCTTGCCGAGAGAGAAGAGCCGTTCCACTGCGGCAGAGGATGGAATTGGCAGACTGAAGTTATGGCAGTTTGAATTCATTCACGGAGCGGTGATCTTCCGTGAATGACTCCTCGCAGTTAACATGTTAACGGACTTTAACAGACTAAATATCAAGTTATCGGAAGTTAACTGGTCCGATAACGATAAATGGAAATTAACTTCCGTTAATAGTCCGTTAAAAAAAGTTAACCGTTAATTAACTGTTATCGGATTAATGCTTTAGTGCCCAACACTGCTGGGAATGAAAATAGCCACATGGATCAATATGTATTCAAACATCTATTCACTAATATTGCAATCCCAGCTGCTAAAGAACTTCATGGAGATTATGCAAACTTCATATTTCAACAGGATAACGATCCTAAGCATAGTGCTAAATCACAAAAACAGCTCTACAGTAAGCTTGAAGAAGAAGGGTTTAAAATGCTAGGATGGCCATCTCGGAATCCAGATTTAAATCCTATTGAACATCTTTGAGATGAGCTTGCAAGAAAAGTAAGGACAAGAGAAGATAAGGCTAAAAATAAAGATGATTTATGGAGAGTTCTTCAAGGAGAGTGGTATAAAATCAGTCCTGAATCATGCATGAAGTTCATTGACTCAATGACTCAGCATCTTGAACTTGTCTGAAAGAACAAGGGTGGCCATATAAGATACTAATTTTCATAAGTTTTTATAAATAAATTTTTACAAATAAGTATGGTATTTTTTTATTAACCTGTTTTATTGTCAAATATATATATCAAATATTATGATATTACAATTAAATATCTTATTAGATATACATTCTTATTCCAAATATATCCCCGCAAGGGGGTTCTAAGCTCGTGCTCTTGAGTGCTCTTTGTGCTCATTTGTACGTGCTTGTTCCTGGAGGTTTCACGTGCGCTCTCCCGGCCCTAGCACTTAAGGATGATGGGGCTCGACCCTGCAGTCCTTGTCATCCTTGGTCTTTTTCCACTTCGACTGTCCCCTCCACCCTTTCTTTTTCCTCTGTCTTTCCTCTCACTTTTTCCACTGAGATATGACCTTTAAATAGAGGCGAATCGGTTCTTCCTGAACTAAAAAAAAAAAAAAAAAAAAAAAAAAAAAAATTCCAAATATATCAGGTCATCCCATAAGTAATGTCGTTTTTTAGATCAGAATTTGAAGGACAAAAAAACTCAACTGAAACTTTTTAATCTAGTATATATTTTCCATCGGAATCAATGACACTCTGCCAATGTCCTACAAGCTTTTCAATGCCATGTTTATAAAATTCAGGCGGTTTTGAGGCAAAAAACGTAGAGAGACTGGTGTGCAGGTCATCTAAAGAAGTATATTGTTTCTCATCAAGATAGTTTTGCAGACTCCTGAAGAGATGATAATCTGAAGGCGCAAGGTCTGGAGAATATGGAGGATGTGGAAGTTTTTCCCACCCAAGCTCCCCAATTTTTGCAGAAGTGATCCGAGCGGTATGAGGACATGCATTGTTGTGGTGGAACACAATTCCTTTCCAATTAACCAAAGAAGGTCTCTTTTCATTTAGTGCAGTGTTCAATCAATCCAGTTGTTGACAGTAGACTTGAGCGGTGATTGTTTGGTTGTGTGGTAAGGTTTCAAAGTGTATTACACCACCTTTATCCCACCAAACACTAAGCAACACCTTCTGAGGGTGAAGATTTGGTTTTGGCTGTGGTGTCACTGGTTCTCCAGCACAAACCCACTGTCGATGGTGCTTAACATTCTGGTACAGTATCCACTTTTCATCACTAGTCATTAAATGGTGCAAAAACTGATCTTGGAGTTCACGGGAATGAAGAGCTGTGCTAATGTTTACCCGCACCCTCAGATTGTTGACTGACAATTCATGTGGCACCCATTTTCCTAACTTAGGCACTTTCCTGAGTTGTTGCAAATGTCGATGGATGGTGGATGGGGATGAATTGAGTTTCTGGGTCAATTCTTCGACAGTTGTTGAACAGTCTTCTTCAAGTGTGGCTAACAGCAGGTCATCATCAAACTCAGCAGGGCATCCAGAGCATGCTGCATCTGTCAAACAGCAGTCACCATTCCTAAACTTTTGAAACCATCTTTGACATTTCCTCACATGCAGAATATCATTGCCATAAACTTCCTGAATGTTTCGCGTTGCTTCAGGAGCACTGTTCCCTCTTTTGAACTCGTAAAGCATTATATGCCTCATATGCTCTTCTGATACTGCCATGTTTATGAGGGGTTCACATAAAGCAAAACACGCGTCTTCACTGGTCAAGGTCTGTAAAGTATGTAGTGAAACACGATAGATCTCATCTTAGATATAACCTTTGGAAAATTTATGCTTAAACCGAGTAGGACTACTTTAAACAATCTATCGTAAAAAACGACATTACTTATGGTATGACCTGATATTACAACTTATGATTTGTAAATACTTTTGTGGACCAATGTGTGTGTGTATATATACACATACACACATACATACAGTTGCCCCTTGCCATTAGCGAGTATTTCATTCTGTGGAGACCTCACAAACCATGAAAGGTTCAATGGGAAAAGGTGGGTTACATGCCTGGAGACCCCCAGACACCCCACCCAAAATATGAATACAGTTGTTCCCTGCATTTCATGCAGGTTACATTCTTGGAAACCCCCACAAACCATGAATGGTGAAGAGGTTTTATAATGTATTTCAGTGGGATAGGGGAATTGTTCACTTCACCACTCTGAAAATTTTTTTTTTACATAAAATAAAAAAAACATTATGTATAGTACTTACTGATCAATATATGTTACTAATGTGCTGTACAGACATATACTGTATATATATTGATCTCACAACCTGATGAGCATGAATTCAGAGATAGGACAGGGACATTTCACTGTCCTTTTTCCAATCTGTATGAGCTAAGATTCAAAGATAGATCAGCAAGAATCTTTAAAAATTGTGGTAAATACTAAAAAATGACAACACTTTTTCACATATGCAGTATAATACAATACTTATGCATATGATACAGATGCATAGGATATATATATATATGATATGATACTTATGCCTATGATATATATGTATGATACTTTAGCATTTGTAGCTGGCAGCAACATGCCCAGTAGTGTCTCTTATACAGCTAGCTAGTTTATATCGAGTCATCTTTCTCATGCTCCTCTGTATTACATTTTTATAGTGATGTTTTTAAAATGTTTTTTTTCACAAGTTTTTACTATTTATACTTGTTATATATTATCCAGAATTTGTTCATTCTACATTGTTTAGTTTGGGCCAAATGAAAAACATCTATATTAGGTAGATTTATAGATCTTAAAATGGCACAGTCAGACAGTACAGTTTGGCACAAATGTTACACCACCATTTCTGTAACTCTACCAAGGTTCCACTACTGACACTTCTTTCTTTTGGAGTGTTTTCATAATGCGGCTAATATTATTTTATTGAAATTAACTTAATTGCCATTTTTAATCTCCCAGATAAAAACTAAATATAAGCTTCACGAAAAGAATAAAGTTTGATTTTTATTCTTTGAAAATATAAAAGGTTGCCTATATTTTAAAATAAATCCTATAATCAGAATATAGTTTTATTTAAATTGATTTGTAAAAAATTTATCATCAGCCAGAATTTGAAGCTGTTCTTACCATGGTAGGCTATATTTAAATATTTATTATATATTAATAAATTACTGTTAATCATCAACAACTCTAGTTAATATGGTCTGAGAATATTCAACAATAAGATTTGTATAATGTTAAGATATAAGGAAAGAAGCTTTTTGTATTATTTAATTAATTTCAAGTTGATATTTTAAATAAAATTGTTTTTGAGGAACATTTAAAAAAAAATTGAGTGGTTGATTTTTCCTGAAAAAACTTCCGAAAATGTACCATTTATGGTATATAATAATAATTTAGCTTGAGAGAGTGATAGTGATCAGTGCCATTTGCAGGTGATTATGTGATTAAACCAATCTTCCATGTTTCCGGAGAAACTTCATCATTCTCAAAAATGGGACAAACACTTGTGGATTGAATGAAGAATTGAAAAACAAATGTGCTTCTAAAAGAATTTCATTAAGTAATAACCAGCATGTTATACCCTCAGAAATTAAGATGTTTAAATGTTCTGAATGCAATCATAGAACTCTTAAGAAAGAACATCCTGCATCTCATCTATTGACAGTCTATTGACACAGTCTATTGACACAGTCTATTGACACAGTCTATTGACACAGTCTATTGACACATCAAAAGAAGGTATAACAAGAAAAGATCAGAAGAAAAGGAGAAGAACTGGGAAGAGCACAAGTTCAGCAAAGTATACAAAGAGGATGTGCTGAACAGAGCATACGTATAGAGAGGGATAAAACTGTGGAGTTCCTGGTAAAAGGGGTACTGAGACCAGAAGATGAATAGCTGGTGATAGCAGCACAAGACCAGGCACTACAGACAAACTGGTTCAAAAGGAATATTGAGGGCAGGAATGAAAGTGAGATGTGCAGATTGTGCTCAAAGAGCCCAGAGACTGTGAGTCACATACTATTGGGCTGTGAAATACTCCTGCACAAAGGAAACTACACACACAGACACAATGCAGTCTGCAAGCTAATCCACGTCAAGCTGTGTAAGAAATATGAAATAAGGCTAGAAACAGAAAAACACTGGGAACATATTCCACAAGGAATGGAAGACAATGACAAAGTGCTACTCCTATATGATCACGAGATACCAACTGACATCAGGGTATTAGGATGCAGACCAGACATAGTTGTGAGAGAGAAGGAGGGAAACAAGTGCCTCTTGGTGGAAGTAGGAGTCCCAGCAGACTGGAATGTGGTGAACTATGAAAGGGAAAAGGTCTTAAAAAGCCTCTGCCATTCTATGACTTCAAACGGTCTTTCATTGGAGCAGATAATAAAAAAATTATGAAAATAAAATTATGAAAAAAATTTAGAAATTTATACATTTTTAACACATATTAAACATGATAAACATAAATAAAAGTGTGTTTTTAAAAAATGTGTCCGATTTCATTGAAATAGATAGTTAATTCTGGGACACCCTGTATTAATTAATATACATTACATTGGGCTATACTTATAATTTTTCTAAATTGATGCCGATTAATCGGTATCGGCAAAATTGAGGTATTGGTGCATCACTACTCCTGGGTGAAGGAAGTATTGAGACTATACAAGATCCACCCTACCATCAGGATCTTCTTAGAAACTGCTATGACACAATGGGAAACAGACCTAACTCTCCATCATAGTAAGGGAACTTTAGAGGTGAACAATGTGAGAATCAAGAGAGGGATCTACCAGGGTGGTTCAATATCCCCTCTTGTTTGTACTGGCACAAAACCCACTCAGCCAACTAATAAATAACCTAAACAAAGGCTACATAATGAGACCAAGGGAAAAGAACAGGCCAAAAATATCGCGCTTATTTTACATGGATGACCTAAAACTATATGCCCCAAACAAAAGTGAGCTAACAGAAGAGGTCAGGGAGGTCAAAAAGTTCTCAGATGACATCCAGATAGAGTTTGGTCTTGAGAAGTGTGCCACTGTTACACTAAAGAAAGGCAAAAGGCGTGAATCAGAAAACATCAGGGTGGACAATATCGTGATAGAAGAACTAGAGCAAGAGTCTACATATAAATATCTGGGGATGGAGCAATCTGAAAAGATGGAAAATGACATCATGAAGGAAAGACTGCAGAAAGAATATTCAAAGAGGATAAAGCTAATCCTAAAATCTCACCTAAACAGTAAAAATAAGATCCTATCCATAAATTTACTGGCAGTACCTGTACTGTCATACAGTTTTGGCATAATCAACTAGACCCAGCAAGAAATCAACAAACTGGATACAATCACCATAAAATTACTCCATGTGCATAAGGTCATATATAAAAACCAATGCACACCAAGACTATACCTGCCAAGGAGGGTTGGTGGATTAGGGCTTGTGCTAATTGACCAAGTGCACAAAGCCATAACAGTAGGATTAGCACAGTACATAAAGGAAGGAGAAGGAAGGCTAGTCAGATTTGTAAGAGACCATGAATGTGAAAAGCCTCAAACAACATCACACTCAAAAAAGGCAAATGATTATCTAGTGGATGCTGGCATAGGACCTGAACAGCTTGAAGACATTGCAAATAAACCTCTCATGGAAAAGATAAGCACCATCAAAAGAAGGTATAACAAGAAAAGATCAGAAGAAAAGGAGAACTGGGAAGAGCACAGGTTCAGCAAAGTATACAAAGAGGACGTGCTGAACAGAGCATACATAGAGAGGGATAAAACTGTGGAGTTCCTGGTAAGAGGGGCACTGAGACCAGAAGATGAATGGCTGGTGATGGCACCATAAGACCAGGCACTACTGACAAACTGGTTCAAAAGGAATATTGAAGGCAGAAATGAAAGTGAGATGTGCAGATTGTGCTCAAAGAGCCCAGGGACTGTAAGTCACATACTATCTGGGTGTGAAATACTCCTGCACAGAGGAAACTACACAGACAGACACAATGCAGTCTGCAAGCTAATCTACTTCAAGCTGTGTAAGAAATATGAAATATGGCTAGAAATGGAAAAACACTGGGAACATATTCCACAAAGAATAGAAGACAATGACAAAGTGCTGCTCCTATATGATCACAAGATACCAACTGACATCAGGTTATCAGGATGCAGACCAGACATAGTTGTGAGAGAGAAGGAGGGAAACAAGTGCCTCTTGGTGGAAGTAGGAGTCCCAGCAGACTGGAATATGGCGAACTATGAAAGGGAAAAGGTCTTAAAATACCAGACTCAAACACGAAATAAGGAGAATGTGGAACCTGAGATCATCCCAATAGTAGTTGGAGCAACAGGGGCAGTAAAGAAATCCACAGTAGAGTTCCTGAACCAACTGCCCATAAGTGTGACATCTGGAGAAGTTGTAGGGGAGATATTACGATACAGCACCTCTATCTTACGCTTAGTACTAGGCTGTACCTAAAAATTTCTTAGGGTTAAGGTTTAACCCAGGAAGCAAGAAACTCTCCCCATCTGGAGTAGAAGGGAAAAAAACAATAAGAAAAAAGACACAGACTGTGGAAACAATACTTAAAAAGAATAAAACTAATCCTGAAATCCCACCTAAACAATAAAAATAAGATCTTATCCATAAACTCATTGGCAGTACCCACACTGTCATACAGCTAGAGGCTTTTACCAAAATCTCATCAGAAAAAGAATAACAGTCCATGAACCACCAGACCAAACTTAGTTGGAGCCATACTCGAAACCCCTCTTTGAAACCCCTGAACAGCATAACCAGGATGCTGTCTGGATAGAGACCATCAGGGTAGCAAATAAGGGTAAACTGGAAATGAAGGAGTTATTTATAATGGAAGATAAGATAAGATAAGGAAATTGGCAAAATTCTCCAACTTTAAAAATCCTGGCCCAGACAAGCTCCCAAATTTCTGGCTAAAACAGGTCACAGCATTACAGCACCATTACACTGCTGTTTTTCACAGAATTTTGCAGGGAGAAGAAACACCAGAATGGCTTACAAATGGAGATACAACTCTCATCCCTAAGACTCATGAGACAAATCTCCCAAATAAATACTGCCCAATCTGCTGTCTCAACACCACCTATAAACTATTTACAGGCCTAATTGCAGACAATATATATGAACACCTGGATGCTAGAGACTATCTGGAGAAAGAACAAAAAGGATGTAGAAGAAACTGTTTTGGCACAAAGGATCAGCTGCTCATCAGCAAAACTGTCCTTGAAGACTGTAAGAAGAGAGGCAGAAACCTAAGTATGGCATTGGATTATCAGAAGGCATTTGATAGTGTCCCACACACCTGGATTTTGGAATGCCTTAAGCTGTACAAAATCCATCCTACCATTATCAGCACTTTAACAAACCAAATTGCAAAATTGAGAACAAACATCAATCTCACCCATTAAAATGGAAAAATATCCATCCCCCACGTCAAGATTATGAAGGGTATATTCCAGGGGGACAGCTTATCACCCTTGCTATTCTGTCTCACCCTGGACCCCCTTAGCAAACTACTTAGCAATAACAACAAGGGCTACAACCAGGGTTTCGGAGCTGGTAAAAAAACTTCTGGCTCCGACTCTGGCTCCGGAGCAGAAATGTTTTACAGTCTGGCTCCGGCTCTTTTATAGTAAATTCTGTTAATTATAAAATAAATATCTAGATTTATATAACTAATTGTCCAATTTAGTAATGTTTTGCTGGTTTGCTTAGTTTTTGAACTGGCAGAAGTACTGGGTCTTGAAAGCTCAAGCATTTGCTTCTTTTCTTCCATCATTTTTGATATTTCAGGATGTAATCGACTCAAGTGTCTTTTCAAATTATATGCTCTTGAGGAGACATCAGGCTTTTTGCTTTGAGGCTTGGTAATTTTAGTTCCACATGCTGAAATATTTCCCGAAGCATCAGAAATTTCACAAATACCATCATAGTGTTTCTTATCTGAACTTTCAGTAAAATACTTGAATATATCAGACTTCTTTATTGAATCTCTATCCATTATGAAGGGTCATAGACTGATAATTATAATTAAAGAATCAAGTACAAATTACAAAGAATCTGAAAAAAAAAAATTTAGCAATACAAGATAATTGACCTAAAAATAAAAATAGTTCAATCCAAGTCAGAAGGACCAACCTTACTAGGTATGTATCTAGGTAGTTACCTACTTAGATAAATAGTTAGTACCTACCTACCTAAGGTCTCCACTGCCATAAAAAAAATTTTACCTATATAATTAAGTGTTGTTAAGACAAATCTTCCCAAATATTTAATGGTTAAAAAATGGAAATTTGCAGATTATTCCTGCAACTCCCACACCTCCATAAAATCCAAGAATCCTATGGTACCATTTTTCGTAATATATTACAAGAATTATAATTTGCAACTAAACCTATATTTAACAAATAACAATTTAGGTAGCAATATATCGCCCGGAGCCAGACCATGGAGCCGTATTTTCAAGGTTTCTGGCTCCGGCTCCGGCTCCAGGTAAGCAAAATTCACTGGCTCCACCGACTCCGGCTCCGAAACCCTGGCTACAACCTCAGTCAAACTAGGCGAAGAAATCCAAACAGTGTTCTGAACCATCTGTTTATGGATGATTTGAAGCTATACTGGTCAAAAAAAGAAATGCAATTTTTGAGATTTATTAATAAACATGAGGACTCAGTATATAGTAAATGATTCTTTAACATAACAAACAGTCAATAACGCGTATGGCCACCCCTAGCTACAATGCAGGCTTGGAGTCTGGCCCTCATCGACCTCAACAGTCTCTGCAGGAAAGCAACAGGGATGGCCCTCCACTCTTCAATAATTGCATTGGTCAGTTCCCTGATGCATCAGTGTGAAAAGGACCTCTGTAAGGCCTGCGGGATTGGAGTCCTGCATTACGGAGTCGGTTTCTGACGGTCTGGTCACTAATTCTGTTGTTGTGGATACCAGGTGTCTCTCTGGCTGTCTGACGAGCATTCCGCTGCCGATGACGCAGGTGCTGCAGTACAAATTGGCGATCCTGGCATTGGGTCATCACACGAGGTCGCCCACGTCTTGGCAGGTCCTGAACACTTCCTGTGGCATTGTACCGTCTAACAAGCCTAGAGATTGTGCTGGGATGCACATGCATTCATTGTGCAACTTGGACAGCAGACATGCCTGCATCCAACATGCCCAAGGCACGACCTCTGTTGACTTCTGAGAGTCGTGGCATGCCTCAATCACAGGAAAAAGTTTGGTTTTCTCAACGGGCAGTGTGTATTCTGTGAAGTCAAAGAAAAAATGCATGCCTTCATAAAGAATACATTCAATTTAATCTCTGTTTATTGTTTGTAACAAAATGGCGTCTTAGCCGGGATTAGTCAGGTTTAAAAACATGCACTAAGTGGCTTTAAAAGATTTGAACAAACATTTAACCATAATCTTGAAACTGTGGTAATACCACTAACAACTTAAATTTTACACCATATGCAAGCTAATTGCGTTTCTTTTTTTGACCAGTATATATGCAGACTCTGACCAAAACCTGGAATGCCTACTAAGGATCATCCATACTTACTCTGGTGACATAAAAATGAAGTTTGGATTGGATAAGTGTACTAAGTGTACACTTAGAAGAGGCAGGAGAGTACAAACTCATAACATCAATTTAGGAAGAGAGACAGATTAAAGACTTGGAAGAGGATAGTTCCTACAAATACCTTGGGATAGAAGAAAGTGGAAATATAGAACACTGGCAAATGTGAGAGAAAATCAGTGGAGAGTATGTATGAAGACTAAAAAAGATTTGCAAGACCCAACTTACATCAAAGAACAAAATAACAGCTATAAATCAACTCACTATCCCTGTTATCAATTATAGTATAGGGATCATAGACTAGCCACAGTCAGAACTAAACAAGCTAGATGTTAAGACCAGAAAAATCCTCACTCTAAATGGAACATACCAGAACCAGTGTCTTCCCAGATTGTACCTACCAAGCAGAGGCGTACCAATACTTTTTGCCACTCGGGGCAAAAATGCCAACCCCCTACCCCCTCTGCAACAATTTTCAGTTTTAAAAACAATTACTTTACAAAAATACACTTCTAAACAAAACTTTTATTGGAAGAAAAACTTAAATAAAGCAACTTCAATTTTAACAATACTACATAATGTACCGTACATAATACACTACATAATTTTAACAATAACTATATAATGTATAATGCCAGTTAAATTTTTGGACTTTCATAACAGAAAATTCATGAATGATTTTTTTCTATGTCCATTGTCTCTGCAACTTTGCGTTCAATTGAAATAATTGCCAAATTGCTCAGTCTAGATTGACTTATAGTTGACCTGAGGTAAGTTTTTATAAGTTTCAGTTTCGAGAAACTTCGTTCGCAACTTGCCACGGACATGCATGTAGCTAGACAGATCCGGAGGGCAATTGTTATATGAGGCAAAGATTCCACTAGATCCCATTTAACGATCCACTGAAGTAGTTTTAACATATCCCAGTTCTTTGGATCATCGTCAACGCTTATGCTTTTGAAACTGAGCAAATGTCTGCGCAAATGCTTTATTTCTTCCAGTAGACTTCCTGGATTAATGTCATTGTAGATGGAAGAAAAATTATTGACCTTGGTATTAATTTCTTCATCTTTGGACTGATTCAAAAGGTACGAAGGAGACAGAAATTCAAAGTGATCATTCATGTTTTTAAGACAAACTGTGCATTTTTCAATTTCTGCTAATAAACGATCCATGATTTTAAAAAATTCTCTGCGTACATCCTCTTGCACGGTCAATCCAGCATCACGAGCTTGCTCTCCAGGCATTCTTCTCCGTCTCCTGACTCTGCGGTCTATACTGATATCCATTTCATTACAGAACTCTTTGGCAGCATCTGCAGCATTTGATACTACTGCCTCTCTTTTATTAGTTAAAAACACGGATAAAGAGTTCATTTTTAATGCACACTGGTCCAAAGCAAGTCCCTTTCTTTGAAAATATAGCTGAGCATCATTGATTTCTTTCAGCACTGGATCCCAGAAAAATAAGTACACAATGAATATGTATGACATGATGGAGGTCAACAGAGCTTCAGCATTGCCCTTTGTGTCCAGATTTTCGGAGACCCCTTCACTCAGTTCTTCCAACGCACTAACAATGTGAGTCAAGTTCTTCTTAAGACTAGAAACAGCATCATACTTAGCACTCCACCGCGTATCAGAGACTCGCTTGACAGTGATTTTGGAATGTTTTGTTAAGACATCCCAATGATGAGTAGAGGAAGAAAAGTAGACGAAAATTCGTTCAATTGTTCCAAAGAAAGTTACAGCATTAGGACTCAGTCCCGCGGCATGAACTCCAGCCAAGTTCAGCGAGTGGTTATTGCAAGGAATGAAAACAGCGTGTTTGCTAACATCAAGGATTCTGCGTTGAACTCCAAGATGAATACCTGCCATCGTAGCAGCATTGTCATACCCTTGACCATAACAATTCTGGATATCCAGCCCATCCTCATGGAGCTTAGTGACAATGAGATCAGTAACTGCCTCAGCAGTCTTCCCCTCTAATTTAATAAAATCAACGAAGGATTCCTTCACCTCTACATTACCATCTTTAATCGACACATAGCGAATTACCTGAGACATCTGATCAATATGCGATATATCTGGTGTACTATTGAAAATTATTGCAAAGTACTTTGCACTAGACACATTATCAATTATACTTTTTCGAACATTACAGCCGATTAGTGTGATGAACTCATTTTGAATGTTAGGTGACAAATACGTAGTGGATATCTTGTCAGTCATTCGTATTTTTGTAAGATGTTCCCTAATTACTGGCGGGTCATATTTGCCCATTAGTTTTATTAACTCCAAAAAGTTTCCAGAATTGCCAGCTAGCCCAGCTTCTTCATTTAAGTTCTCTCGGTGCCCTCGGAATGCAAGATCTTGTTTTGCCCAGAACATGATGCAGTCATAAATTTGTCTCAGTATTTCTTTCCACTTAGCAGTAGCATGTTTTATTTGCAACTGATGTGCATTATCTATTGTAGCATTCAACTGAAGGCGCATAGACAACTCTTTCCATTGTTCAAAGCATCGGGTATGATATGGACTGTTTTCATGTTCAGGTACTCTTGGATTCAGTTTCCTCCAGGCAAAAAATCCTTCTTCTTTTCCAAATGCACTGGAGATGTTGTTGAAGAGACGACAGCAAAAGCAATGCAAGCTACATTTTGAAGGTGAGAAGATTAGCCATGACCTTTCAATTTTTTTGCCATTTTCCAAAGTTTTGAAATACCAAACTTTTGACATTGACCTATTGTTTGAATCAGCTGGAAAGGGTCCATTCATGTTTTTCAAATGTGATGGTCCACGTTTAATGAGTTTGATTCTCAAATTGTCCGTCATTGGACTGGGCCAGTTGCCAGAATCGTTAAACAGACTCTATCTCTAAAGATATATCACATTGCAGTTGATCTCCTTGCTTCCCAGAAGGCACTAAAGGTGTGTCTGAGAATCCCATTAACTGATGAAATCACTTAGCAGCACGCTTGCCTTCCTCCTCTTTTTTTTCGCGAAGATTCTTGTATGCAGCACCACTCAGTCTCTGTCGTTTGCTCATGTTTGCTAATTCAGTAGGGTATCTGCAAAATAAAACAACCATTAATTATTAACATCATCAAAGCTCAAAGAATGCAAAGCCTAACCTAAATAATATAGGGAAAGTCTGAAAAATAGGGCTGGCAACCTTTCCGATGTGAAAATTTAACGCAACTATTTGTGGAAATAGTGGCATTGAGGTGGCATATATAGCATTTAATGATTTTTCATCAAAACCATGGATATTTTGTACACAAATAACGCGCGACAATGATGAGATATAATTTTTTGGAGGGTTGCATTTTAAAACATAAAAACCTAAAATTTTGCATACTGCGCCCGCCTGACAGTAATTTGCCGCCCCTCGGGAAGTGCCGCTCAGGGCGGTCGCTCCTCTCGCCCCTCCCTTGATACGCCACTGCTACCAAGAAAACTGGGAGGAATGGGATTGATTGAGGTTAACCAGCTGCACCAATCATCAACCATCAGCATTGGGCAGTATCTGAGGAGTTTGAGTAGCCCTACAATAGCTCTGGTCTGTGAACACCACAACACAAGGGTAACGCAACATACTTCCATAACCAAACTGGCCCAGCACTTTGGAGGGAACAATATGACAGAAGAAGTAGGAGAGTGACTAATAAGGGGTGCCCAAGATCTTGCACTCCTAACAAATGCATTTAAAAAAAATGGCTGGAATAAGTAATAATGATAGGTGTAGATTCTGTCATGTTGAGATGGAAAGTATTGGCCATCTAATATCAGGCTGTAGGGTGCTCATGGCAGATGGGTACTATACAGTCAGACAATAAAATTTGGAAATATATCCACTGGAAGATCATGATAGCATTAGAACTAGAATGCAGTAAAAATGTATGGAACCACACACCTGCATCACTCACTGGAAATGATCATTATACTATATACTGACACAGTAATTCCAATAGCCACTTTTATAGACAACTCTGCAGTAAAACCAGAGATAGTAGTGTGGGACAAGATGGAAAAGAGTGCCTTACTTATTGAGGTCAGTGTCCCAAATAACTATGGCCTTAATAGAGTGGAAAGGGAGAAAATTACCAAATACTAGGCACTCATCTATGACATAAAGAGAAACGAGATTGAAAGAAGCTGCCATTCTCCCCATCATAGTTGGGGCAACAGGTATGATGAAGAACAACCTATCAACTTAGCTGATTTCAGTCCCAGGACAGCCCCAGGCCAGGCCATAGAAATCCAAACAGGGGCATTAAAAGGAAAAGTCACCCTCCTTAGACAAACTCTAGGACAAGTTCAGATATAGTTGGTGTTTGGCTTTGGGTGGAAGCCCCACTTCCAGCTGTAAAAAGTACAATAAAGAGTATAAACCAAAAGAGAGAAAAAATTTTTAAAATGTTCTGAATGCAATTATGGAACTAATAGGAAAGATTGTTTAAAACTTCATTTGTTATATTATGCAACAGCAGTCAATGTAACAGAGATGGCAGGGGTAAAAACATGCAAGCATAACAGCCAGGAGGAAAACCAGGGAAAGAATGGAAATGAGAGGAAGCCAAGGTGGCAGCAAAGACTAGAGAGCAGAGTAAGTAACCTCAGGAAGATCTCAATCCTAACTACCCATATGAGGGGGGAAATAAGATCTGAACTGGGAAGGAGGAAGGTAAATGTACTTATCCAAAGAGGAAGACTGGACAATGAAAGAAAGATCATACAAAGCATTGCCAGGAAAAAACTAGACCTGTCAGCAAAGGCAGAGACTGGCAAGATATAAGGGTGTCCCAGGAGCAAATGTCAAGAATGCACCATTTGACTCTTTGGGTATTTCTAAGTAGAAAGTATTATATCGACATGTGCATGATTCCAAACCATTACCGAGATACAGGCCTCTACATTTGAGTAACTAAAACATAATAAAAAGCCGATCTTAGATAATATTCAATGACATTTAATGATACATTGGCAACTGTGCAGATCCTCACATTATTTATTTACATTATTTATTTAGGTACATCTTAACACCTGCTCACTGAGTCACGTTTCTTTTCAGGGTGTGTTGTGTACTCTGCAAACGTGGAGGTGCAGTGCTCAAGCAACATTTCAAGCCATGCCGGCAGTTTTCTCGAAAGAAGAATACGCAGACATGTTATTTGTGTATGGGTTTTGCAATGGAAATGCTGTCGCAGCCGTTGCAGAATATCAGCGACGTTATCCAAATCGCCACACACCAGATCGCTGTACAATACAAAATATGTTTCAATCTTTAAGAGAGACAGGTTCATTACCTAAGTCAAGGAGTGAGCATCAGCAAATACAAAGAGATGAAGAAGTGTTGGATGCAGTGCAGCGGAGTCCAGGTACGAGTGTCCAGCGAATATCATTGACAACTGGGGTTCCACGCATGCAGGTATGGAGAATTCTACATGATGATGGCTTGTATCCATACCATCTCCAAAGGGTGCAACATCTTTTACCAGCAGATTATGAACAACGCTTGCAATTTTGTAATTGGTTACAAACTAATCGACAATCATTGAATAACATCCTTTTCACAGATGAAGCAATGTTCACACAGAATGGAATTAACAACACTCGAAATTCGCGCACCTGGGCTCTCAACAATCCCCATGCTGTAGTTGAAAGTAACTTTCAGAACAGATTTTCTGTTAATGTTTGGTGCGGATTGCTACAAAACTACCTCATTGGGCCACATTTCATTGAGGGCTGCCTAACATCTGTACAATACAGAAATTTTTTAGAACATGTCCTTCCCCTTTTATTTGATGATGTACCTCTTGCATTCAGACAATGGATGTGGATGCAACACGATGGAGCACCACCTCACTATGGCAGGGAGGTTACTACATACTTAAATCAACGGTTTCTGGGAAGGTGGATTGGACGTGGAGGACCTGTGGCATGGCCCCCTCGTTCGCCTGACTTATCTCCGCTAGATTTTTTTGTCTGGGGGTTCTTGAAAAGTAATGTTTATCAGTGGGGTAAGCCCGAAACTAGGGAGCAGTTGGTTGCACGTATACAGGATGCGTTCATAAACCTCAGAAATGAACTTCCGCGTTTTCCTTGGCAAGACTCGATGGATCGGAGGCTCGCCGCATGCATTGAAGGAGGAGGGGGTCACTTTGAAACCATTCTGCAATAAGTGCAATAGTGTATTGTATGTTTGTACTTTTTGTAAACCACAAGTGTCATTAAATAGTATCTAAGATCGCCTTATTATGTTTTAATTACCCAAATGTAGAGGCCTGTATCTCGGTAACAATTGGGAATCAGACCCATATCGATATAATACTTTCTACTTAGAAATACCCAAAGAGTGAAATGGTGCATTCTTGACATTTCCTCCTGGGACACCCTGTACACATCTATGAGAATGAAGTCAATCATAATGATGGTGCAGAATGGATTGGGAGCCTTTACAACAGCGAAAAGGTGAGAAACATATCAGAGATGAACATAGATAGAATAACCATGAAAGAAGTTGAGAAGAAAATAAAAAAAATGCAGCAACTGGAAAGCACCAGGCCCAGACATGATTAAGAACTTTGGTTGAAAAAGCTAACATCACTAAGTGGAAAACTAAAAAGGTGCTTCAAGAAGATAGTAACAGTGGAAGAAGAAGCACCAGAATGGTTGACAAAAGGAAAAGCAACATTACTACCAAAGTCCCATGAAACCCAGAATCCAAGTAAATATAGACCAATAACATGCTTGCCAACAATCTACAAAATACTAACAGGAATCACAGCTGACAGGATCTACAGCCATGCAGAAGAAAACATTATAAGCCCAGAACAAAAAGGATGCAGTAGAAAAGCGTATGGGACAAAAGACCAGCTGTTAATCAACAGGGCTATATTGGAGAACAACAGAAAGAAACAGAGAAACCTAAGTATGGCATGGATTGACTACAAAAAAGCATATGACAGTGTACCCCACTCCTGGGTGAAGGAAGTGCTGAGACTATACAAGATCCACCTGACCATCAGGATCTTCTTAGAAACAGCTATGACACGATGGGAAACAGACCTCTCCATCACAGTAAGGGAACTTTAGAGGTGAACAGTGTGAGAATCAAGAGAGGTATCTACCAGGGTGATTCAATATCCCCTCTTTTGTTTGTACTGGCACTAAACCCATTTAGCCAACTAATAAATGACCTAAACAAAGGCTACATAATGAGGCCAAGGGAAAAGAGCAGCCCAAAAATATCTCGCTTATTTTACATGGATGACCTAAAACTGTATGCCCCAAACAAAAGTGAGCTAACAGAAGAGATCAGGGAGGTCAAAAAGTTCTCGGATGACATCCAGATGGAGTTTGGGCTTGGGAAATGTGCCACTGTCACTAAAGAAAGGCAAAAGGTGTGAATCAGAAAACATCATAGTGGACAATATTGTGATAGAAGAACTAGAGCAAGAGGCTACATATAAATATCTGGGGATGGAGGAATCTGAAAAGATGGAATATGACATTATGAAGGAAAGACTACGGAAAGAATATTCAGAGAGGATAAAGGTAATCCTAAAATCTCACCTAAACAGTAAAAATAAGATCCTATCTATAACTTACTGGCAGTACCTGTACTGTCATACAGTTTTGGCATAATCAACTGGACCCAGCTAGAAATCAACAAACTGGATACAATCACCAGAAAAATGCTCCATGTGCATAAGATCATATATAAAAACCAATGCACACCAAGGCTATACCTGCCAAGAGGGTTGGTGGATTAGGGCTTGTGCTAATTGACCAAGTGCACAAAGCCACAACAATAGGATTAGCACAGTACATAAACGAAGGAGATGGAAGGCTAGTCAGATTTGTAAGAGACCATGAATGTGAAAAGCCTCAAACAACAACACTTTCAAAGAAGGCAAATGATTATCTAGTGGATGCTGGCATAGGACCTGAACAGCTTGAAGACATTGCAAATAAACCTCTCATGGAAAAGATAAGCACCATAAAAAGAAGGTATAAACAGGAAAAGATCAGAAGAAAAGGAGGAGAACTGGGAAGAGCACAAGTTCAGCAAAGTATACAAGGAGAACATGCTGAACAGAGCATACATAGAGAGGGATAAAACCATGGAGTTCCTGGTAAGAGCGGCACTGAGACCAGAAGATGAATGGCTGGTGGTGGCAGCACAAGACCAGGCACTGCAGACAAACTGGTTCAAAAGAAATATTGAGGGCATGAATCAAAGTGAGATGTGCAGACTGTGAGTCACGTACTATCTGGGTGTGAAATACTCCTGCACAGAGGAAACTACACAGACAGGCACAATGCAGTCTGCAAGCTAATCCACTTCAAGCTGTGTAAGAAATATGAAATAAGGCTAGAAACAGAAAAGCATTGGGAACATATTCCACAAGGAATAGAAGACAATGACAAAGTGCTGCTCCTATATGATCATGAGATACCAACTGACATCAGGGTATCAGGATGCAGGCCAGACATAGTGAGAGAGAAGGAGGGTAACAAATGCCTTTTGGTGGAAGTAGGAGACTTAGTGGACTGGAATGTGGCTAACTATGAAAGGGAAAAGGTCTTAAAATACCAGAGACTCAAACATGAAATAAGGAGAATGTGGAACCTGAGATCATCCCAATAGTGGCGGGGGTGACAGGGGCAGTAAAGAAATCTACAGTGGAGTTCCTGGACCAACTGCCCATAAGTATAACATCTGAAGAAGTTGTAGAGGAGATATTACGATACAGCACCTCTATCTTACACGTAGTACTAGGCTGTACCTAAAAATTCCTTCAGGTTAAGGTTTAACCCTAGAAGTAAGAAACACACTCCAACTGGAGTAGAAGGAAAAAAACAAAAAGTAAAAAAGGACAAAATGTTCTGAATGCAATTATGGAACTAATAGGAAAAATTAAAGTTTCACTCATTGACACATTCTTGGACTAGTCATGCAAGTGTACGACTTGACCATTATCAAGAGATCAGCAAACAGGGGGAAGGCCTTAACCCTCCTAGCAATTTCAGCCCTGATAAAAAGGTTCAAGTCCATAATACTTCTCCACAGGTAACACAGAGGAGCAATCCCCACAAAGTGACTTGCTGGGACTGCCTCATGTAGTCCCCATCTCATGCATCAAAAACAAATGGAAAAATTTTACCTATAGCCCCAGAGGGGGCATCAGGACCCATTGGTCAGTGGAGAAGGTAGAGATACTGTGGTGCAGTTTCTATGCTACAAATGAAAGGTTTCCAAAGAATGGAACCAGCAAAAGATGCAGAGAAATGCTTGGAAGGAGAGGAATCATAAATAAAGAGAAGCTAGAAAAAAAACCCTGATTGCAGATTCCACAGCATAACTGCAAACATCAAGCTGGGGAGATCAGAAATTGCATCAGAAGAAATCAGAAAAGTCAAAGAAAAAGTAGAAAACTATGTTCAAGAGGGCAATGAGGATACTATGAGTGAATGGACATGGACACTTGAGAGAAATCTGTACCTACTGGAAAGCTTGTATATAGGACAGATGATCCCAGGAAAAGAGAGAGAGAGAGATCAGAAGTAGAGGAAAGTAGAGGAACAGAAGGAAAAAGAAAGAGGAAACAACCAGTGGAATCATTAGAAACTGAATGTGAATATTCCCTGCATATTGCAGAAGCCACCTTGTATGGAGTACACTTCTCATGTGTGGGATGGCTCTTCCCACACAGCTCTACTTGACTGGGTGGAATCAAAGGAAGAGGAAGGGATAGAAATTGACATGCCCCACAGGTGTATGGGCAATCCCCCTCCCATTTCCTCTCCTCCAAGTGAACCATTTAATGATAAATCTGTATCAGGACCAGACAATGATCAGGCATGGGGTAATTGTAATTGATTTTAATTAATTACATTTTTTCATGTTATTGGCAAGTAATTGCAATTGACTACCTAAAGTGTAATCGTAATGTAATTAATTACATAAGGAAACCAACATAAGTGATACAATTACATGAATATTAAAATTAATGGGTCATACTTATAGTTTAAACTACTTGCTCATCATGTTACAGGAAGCTTTCTTTTGAAATAAAATGTTCCTAATGAAAGTGCCAGTTTTTCACCCTTATTATTTTGACAAAATAAATGCCAGTGCTTTTGTCTTATATTTGTATGTTTTTGAGTGCCTTTTCTTTGGTTTCATTAGACCATATCACATACATATGTTCAATATTCAATTGTCCATAGCAAGAACTGTTTGAAAAATACACTTCCATGCAATGTTAAAAAAAAGGTAAATTTTATTTACCTAATACAGTAAACCCTCATCCAACGCATGTTTGTCCAGTGCAAATTTGCATATAAATAAATGCGAACAATTATTTGCTGAAAGCAGGAAATTTGATTATACATGGTCTACTAAACACACACTAATACAGTAGTACTGTATGCATGCCAATGCACACACCAGTGTTTTCTCCAACACTCCCGCATCTCCCTCCCTCTCGTGTCACCCCTCGCATCACCCTTTGTCTCAGTTCTGCTACCGCATTAAGTTCAGTGAAGTTGTGTTGGATTGTTTTTGTTGTATTTTGCTATTACCCTTAGACAGCAGTATGGCACAAGTGTAAAGCATCTGCAAGTGATAGTGAAGAGGAGAAAAGTCATAAGGTTATGACATTAGCCAAAAAAAATAAAGATTCTAGATAAGTTGCATGGTGGTATTAGCATAACATCACTTGGCTGCAAGTATTACATGAATGAGTCTACCATATGCACCATCTGAAAGAGTGAAAAGTAAAGATGTGTGCTATTTTCATTTAATATATTTTTGTCTCTCATATGTAAATATCATTGTTTATGATTTTATGTTCTTATTTCATATACAATATAGGTAGGGAAATTCATTTGTGTGTGAATAAAAAATCTACATATCTAAGTATTAATGGGAGACTTTACGTGGCCACATTCACATATCCCCATTTATCCCATAAGGTATTAAGTTTGTCCAAAGTGAATTTACCTAATGTGCCATTCTTGAGGAACCTAACCCCTGCATTGGATGAGGGTTTACTGTATTATCTAGTTTTCATTCAAGATGATGGCCAAAACTGAAAATAAAATTTAAATACCTTGGTAGAAAAGCATGACAAATCAAATAGTATGTATTTATGAAAAAAGTGCAATTCTTTGTGAATGAAATTGTAATTAAGTATTTCACCATCTACAGTAATTGTAATTAATTACATTGACCGAGTAATTGCCCCATGCCTGACAATATGAGAGTGAGACTGAAGGTGAGGAAGAGGGAGATGAAAAGGAGACTCCTGATCCACAGAGAAGATAGATATCATGGATTGAACCAGAAGAGACCACTGTCTATAGCAGGGGTTAGCAACCATAGGCATATGAGGTGGTTGTTCAAGGCAATTCCCCAAAAATTGAAATTTAAAAAAAAAAATTGAAATTATATTAAATTATTATATTGAGTATTATACAGGGTGTCCCAGAATTAACTCTATTTCAATGAAATCGGACAAATTTTTTAAAAACACACTTTTATTTATGTTTATCATGTTTAATATGTTAAAAATATATAAATTTCTAAATTTTTTTCATAATTTTATTTTCATAATTTTTTCATTATCTGGTCCAATGAAAGACCGTCTGAAGTCATAGAATGGCAAAGAGACTCTCCAAAAGTTAACGTGCGGCTTGGAATGACCAAATCCAAAATTTATGGCCCATTCTTCTTTGCGGAAGCAACTGTAACAGGTACCGTCTACCTTGATATGCTTCAGCAGTTTCTCGAACCACAGCTTCTTGATGATGGCATTCTTGATAATGTTGTGTTTCAACAAGATGGAGCACCATGTCATTATGCTCTAATTGTTCGAGAATACCTCAACAGACGCCTTCCGAATCAGTGGATTGGACGTGGAGGACCTCGACCTTGGCCTCCGCGTTCTCCGGATTTGACACCCCTGGATTTCTTTGCATGGGGTTTCATAAAAACAAAGGTTTATCGCCAAAAGATCAATAGTTTAGCTGAACTTAAAGAACGCATCCAGTTGGCAGTGCGGGAGATAACACCTGAAATGCTTCAAAATGTGTTTCGCAGCGCTGAGGATAGATTTGAAATTTGCAGAGATACAGACGGTGCACATGTTGAAACTTCTCAATAAAGTTTTGACTTATGATTTATAAATCTATTTGTTTTTGTATCATAATTTAGTAATAAACACAAAATTATGTCAGTTTTTATTAAATTTGTCCGATTTCATTGAAATAGATAGTTAATTCTGGGACACCCTGTATATTTAAACTAAAAAATTATAAAGTACAGTATCAAACTGTCCTTATGTCCTTTTTATATACTCCCTTTTAATTTAAAAAAAATACTGATAACCATATCATTTTTGTGTTACTGACTGACTGTGATATCATACTATGTAAAAATGTTGAGTAGCAACCCTGCATCATAGTGTCAGTTTACTCTTAGCTGCCAGTGAGGGAGGTTGTGCTGTTTGTGGCCAAAATTGCTATCATCTTTTTCATGTTTTTTTCTGAGTTAGCTAGCTGAAATAGCTACAATGGCAGTTGCCAAAACAAACTAAATTAGATGTCTGGTCATTTCAGCCCTCTTGGACAAAGGATTTTGGGTTTATTCTTCAGAAAGATCAAGCTGTGTGCTCTCTCTGTTGCAAGGCTGTCATTTGCCAAACATCAAGTGTCAAGCAACATTTTGAAACAAAGCACAAGAGGACCTTCAAGGATGACATGAACAAGGCCAAAGGGATCAAGAGAGCAGTATCCCACGATGAGAAACAAAGCAGTGTTTTCAAGAGCCTGAGTGCTAGCAGAAATCAAGCAAATGATGGCAGCTATAAAGTCGTGCAATGTATTGCTAAACATGGAAAACCATTTACTGATGGGGATTATATAAAGGAGGCTTTCCTCAGTAGCTCTGAAGTTTTATTTGATGGTTTGCCAAACAAAGACGCAATCATCTCAAGGATAAAAGACATGCCTGTTTCTGCCAGGACTGTTGAGAGGCACATTTTGGAGATGGCCGCAAATGTAAGTGAGCAGCAAACTGTTGCATTAAAAGATGCAACTGTGTTCAGTGTGGCTCTCAATATGAGAGTGGACATAAATGACATTCCTCATTTGGCTATTGTAGCTAGGTACAGTGACACAGAGGTACACGAGGAGCTGTGTTGCCTAAAACCCATGTATAGTACTACCCAGGGAAAGGATGTGGTTAAAACATTCACTGATCATTTTGAGGAGAGAGGGGTTGACATCAAGAAAATATTTGCAGTTACAACGGATGGTGCTCCTGTTATGGTAGAAAAACACACAGGATTTGCCAAGCTAATTGAGGATAAGATCGGGCACCCTATCATGACATTACACTGCATCATTTTTCAAGAAAATTTTTGTGTGAACTCGGATCTCAATGATGTGATGGCTACTGTGACAAAAATTGTGAATTTTCTTGTTGCTCACTCTGCTCTGACACACACACAATTTCGATCTTTACTTATGAGATGGAGAGTGCATACTGGGACATACCCCTTCACTGCAATGTTAGGTGGTTAAGTTGTGGGAAGGTTCTGGAAAGGTTTGTGGAATGCTTTGATGAGATCAAGATGTTTCTGACAGAAAAAGGTCAAGACTATCTCAAACTGGAGGATGAGCACTGGGTTGTGAAACTCATGTTTCTCACAGACATCACCGCACACCTCAATGAGCTCAACTTTCGCCTGCAGGCTGTAGAACAAACAGTGATGGATCTTTATGACACTTGGAAGGCTGTTGTTGCCAAGCTTGCAGTCTACTCACGGGATATTCAAACTGCAACTTTCCACTACTTCAACCACCTGAAGGGGTTGTCAGCACATCACGCTGTCAGTGTTGTTGACATTGGAGTGTACATGCAAGAGCTGGAGTCAGAGTTCTCTGTCAGATTTCAAGATTTCCAGTGCTTTGGACCAATGTTTTGTTTTTTGATCAAACCAGACAACTTTGAGGAGAGTGACTTGGATTTATCTGCCTTTGAGTGGATGGAAATAGGGGACTTTGAGATGCAGCTGATCGACTTTAAGGCATCCTCATTATGGGCAGCTAAATTCGTAGAGCTGCGGAAATCACTGGAAACTACTGAGAGTGATCATGGGGCCTCCATCCTAACCTGCTGGACATCCCTGCCAGAGAAATTTGACTGTCTGAAGAAGGTTGCCTTTGCATTGCTTTCAGCATTTGGATCCACATATCTATGTGAGCAGATATTTTCACACATGAAGTCCATCCTCAGCCCCCATCACAGCCAACTTACAATGGATCACTCTGAGGCGTGTGTGCAGCTCAAAGTATCCAGATATGGGCCTGAGATTTCAATGCTGAGCAAGGGGAAGTAGGGACAGAGATCACACTAAAATGGTAAGAGCACATTTTATTTATATTTATATCATGCTACAATACAGCAGTCATACTTTTGACTCATGATTTATTTGAGCATTGAGATGGCAATGTGAAAGTGTCTGTGTGTATTTTTGGTTAAAATACAAATCAAAAGCACTTTGATTTGTTTGTTGGGATTGAAATAGAGTGGACTGTTCTATGAAATATGCATATGAAAATTATAGTTGGCACGCAGGGCCGTAAAAATGTTGGCATTAATTGTAAACTGTTACACTGCATTCAAATGGTTACCAACCCCTGGCCTATAGTAATATAATAAGCCCAGAACAAAAAGGGTGCGTCAGAAGAATATATGGGACAAAAGAACTACTACTGATTAATAAAGCTGTAATGTAAAACAGTAGAGGGAAACAAAGAAACTTTGTACAAAGTGGCAAATGACAGTGTTCCCCATTCATGGGTAAGGAAGATAGAGATTTTACAAGATCCACCTACCCATCAGGATCTTGGAAACAGATTTAATCATCCACCATGACAATGAAACATTAGAAGTAAATAATGTGAAGATAAAAAGGATTTATCAGGGAGATTCCATATCTCCTCTTTTGTTTGTATTTGCTTTGAACTCAGCCAACTGATACATGAATTATTATTATTATTATTAGCCATTTTTCACTTCTTAATAAATGAATGCTTGGAAGTGAAAGTGATTCAGATGCATATTTTACCGAGTTTTGCCTTTTGCCAAAATATTTTTCAAATATTTGAATCTGCACTCTGCGTACAAAGTGCTTGCCTGCAAATTGACTCAATCCCCACTTTGTAGGAAGAAAATGACTGGTCAGAGGTAACTCAAGTACTTGAATCACTTCTTGAGTTTTTACATTTTGAATGCACCTTAATCACTTTCACACCCAAGCACCCAAATAATCTGAATCCCATTAATTTTACCTAAAAATGCTTTCATGATTCCAGTGCCTTATTCAGATTTGAATACTGTTAATATATTCATATTACTGTCTTATGAGATGCCTAAATTGTACAAAAAAATATTGAGAGAGATTGTAAAACTTTATGTAACTTTTATTCTTTTTCTGATTAAAGGTTTTTGTTTGTTTGTATATTTTTAACCTGAGTAAATATAGATTAATAATGTGCTTACCCACAATATACGAAATACTGACAGGAATTTTAGCAGACAGGATGTACAGCCATGCAAGTGAAAATAATATAAGCCCAAAACAAAATGGGTTTACCAGAAGAACATATGGGACAAAAGAACAACTACTGATCAGTAAATCTGTAATGGAAAACAGTAGAAAGAAACACAGAAACTTTAATATGGCATGAATTGATTACAAAAAGGTATATGACTTCCTCACTCATGAGTAAGGAAGTTGATGAGATTGTACAAGGTCTACCCAACCATCAGGATTTTGGAGACAGATTTAATCATCCAACATAAGAATGAAACATTTGAAGTAAACAATGTGAGATCAAAAGGGATTTATTAGGGAGATTCCATATCCCTTCTTTTGTTTGTATTGGCTCTGAACCCACTAAACCAACTGATAAATGAAATAAAGGCTACCAAATGAAACCAAGGAAAAAGAGCAGCAGTGACTCACCTCCATAGTACCTTTCCTCACCACATCCACCCCTAAGTACCTGAAACATGCCACTTCTTTCATTTCCTCACTGTACAAACTTACACTCAGTTGCTCACAAACCTCTTTTACAGCACTACATAACCTTACTCTTATTCACATTTATTCTTAGCTTTCTTCTTTCATACACCCTCCTGAACTCAGTTACCACTCTCTGTAGCTTTTCTCTCGAGTCTGCCACCAGAGTTGTATCATCCACATACAATAACATATATACTGTATATAGGGGTGTTTATAATTTCCCACAAGAAATATTACCTGCTCCACACATCACCCTGAGATTTAGCATACTCCATATACAGTATATATGAGGCACTCCAGACCACAACCTGCCATACCAAGTACCAGTGGGGCCAGAATTGAGTTATTTATACCACTATATTCCCCCACCCTTCCTCTATCCCATGGGTGAGTCAGGGAGCAGATTGTGGACCTGTACATATGGTCAAAATCAATCAAATATAGTTATTGGTTCAAAAGTTATGGCATTTTGCAAGTTGACAAACTTTAACTGCATTTTTCTCCATTTTTTTAATTTTGGCACTTGCCAGCTTGTGGTCCAAAGTGCCTCATATATACAGTTGTGGATCTAGAGGGGGCTGAAGGGGTTCTAGCCCCCCTCATTGATAGAGATGTTTTGTGAATTGCAACCTAAGCACATCCACACATTTGTTTATAATGTATGTTTCAAATCAGAATGATATAATTTAGAGTAATTTTCTTTTATTTATTTATGAAATAATTGGAGATTTATAGTAACAGCTTGAAGTTAAATATTTGTACTTATGGATACATTTTTCAATGAATTTTGTGTGTCCTGTAATAGGTTGGACAATCATCTAGAAAGTGGCTGTACATTATTTCTATTAAGGTGGGTGTACAGGGTGCTATTTCTTATTTGAGATGTGATTATGACGAGATCTCGTATGATAATAAGCACTGTGTGCTTGCTTCTAGCATTTAAGATTCAACTCGCAGATTGAATCAAATAAGTTTGTGCATGTTTATTATTTCTGGAATGAGTTTTGACTCAGTATAAGTTCATATCTGGTTGGTGACACGCGTGTGTCATCACTGTTGAAAAATCTATTAGAAAATATAACTGTAGATCGTACATTAGCAATGACAATGAGATTTAATGATGAGCAGCTAAGTAAATTTATTAATTTATATGAAGTACACGAGTGTCTGGATGTCTGATGATCCTTCTTACAAAAATAAAATGTTGCAATAGTGCCTTGCAGGCTATTGTTGAGATGAACATAGCCACGTTTGATATTGCTGGATGTAAGAACAAAATAAAAAATATACGCTCACAGTACTGTCTAGAGATGAAGAAAATTAGTGACTCAAAACGTAATGGTGCCAATGCCAAAAGTGTCTATAAATCTACACTAATATGGTCCTGTCAAGCTGATGGGTTTTTGAGGAAATATATGCATCAAAAACCACGTTCAAATTTAGAGGTAACGATACATTGTGTAGATGGTAATTTATATTTGACACCCCCCCCCCCCCTAAAGAAACAGAATTTGGCTTGTTAATTACATACTTACGATATTATATATATATATATATATATATATATATATATATATATATATATATATATATATACATGAGAAAGTTCCCGGAAAAATTTAATAAAAAGGTAATAAAACAAAAAAATGAAAGTGCAGATTTTATTTTTACATAATGACCATCACTATCATAACACTTTTGTAGTCTATGCCTCCAGCCTTCTAAACCCTGTCCGTAGAATTGAGCATCTTTTGAATGGAACCAGGTCGTTGTTGCCTTTTTTACCTCTTCTATTGACGAAAAACGGGTCCCCTTCAGGTGTTTCTTTAAATTTGGAAACAGAAAAAAGTCTGAAGGAGCTAAATCTGAGCTGTAAGGAGGGTGGGGGAGCAATTCCCATCTTAAATCCCTCAGTTTGTCCCTTACCTTTCGGGACGAATGAGCCGAAGCGTTATCGTGGTGGAACAAAACTCTGTCATGAAGTTTTCCTCGCCGGTTTTTCTTAATTGCTTGATGTAACTTTTCTAGAACTTGTTCATAGTAGATTGCATTTATAGTTCTTTGTCCTTCTAGGTAATATATTAACAAAATACCTTCCGAATCCCAAAAAAATTTTGCCATAATCTTTGCAGTGGATCTTTCAGATTTTCCTTTGATGGGGCCGCTTGATCCCCTCGGCAGCCATTGTTTGGATTGCTGTTTGTCTTCGGGATCATACAGGTACAACCAAGTTTCGTCTCCAGTCACAATTCTTTGCAAAATATCTTTGGGATTAGCATCCCACTTGTTTAAAGTTTGAAGTGCGAGATTCACTCTTGTTGCAAGCTGATCCTCGCGCAACAGTTTTGGCACCCATCGGGCAGAAAGCGTACTCAAGTCCAGGTGGTCTTTTAAAATTGAATGAGTTGATCCCACCGATAAGCCTAGATTGTCAGCTACAAACTCGACAGAATATCGTTGATCTTCTTCGACTAGTGCTCTCACACGATCGATGTTTTCATTGTTGATGGAGGTTGAAGGTCTTCCACTTCGAGTGCCGTCTTCGATACTCTCTAGGCCATTTGAAAAACGATTAATCCATTCATAAAGGGTGGTCTTCTTGGGAGCAGTGTCTCCATAAACTTTCCTCACACTTTCAATAATATCACTTTTCTTCCAACCAAGTTTTACTAAAAATTTGATATTGCTTCTAACTTCGGATTTCTGAGATTCCATGTTGCTTCTGAGGGGTTAAACTTTCAAATGACATAATCTTCCAAATTCTGCATTTTTGGCAATCAAATTTTAACATGTTATTACAAAACCGTACAGGAATGAACATGTCGACTTATGATTTATCACGTAATTTCTAACGTGAATGGGAAATATTTTCCGGGAACTTTTTGAAGGCCCTACGTATATATATATTACAATAGAAGAAAGAATATTTCATTTATTGCAAAATGCAGTGATAGATATACAGTAACAAAAAGCAAAACAGTCTATTTAAGTAAATACATCAATCATCATTCCATAAAAAAATAAATCATATTTTCCTAGTCTTGTCATTAACATGTAAAACCTATTTTTGGCACGAAATCATTTGTCCCTCCCAGGGTACGGACCCTTGCCCTACAAAATATGCATGATATTGGTCCCTAATCTGCGTTGCATTCCTTGGTGGATTATTATCGTACCTTGTTGATGTGAAAGGGACTAAGCCTTCGCTAGGTGAGTCACTGCGCCACCAACCTGGAATTATGGCTCTGTTATCTGTGTCTTCATGGTCAGCCAGTCCAGTGTTCCAGTAGTTTGTAGCAGTTGAGGATCTTAACCAGTTGTGCAAAGCTCTGGTGAGTTGATAGTTGAAAATTTTTTCATCTAAAGTTAAGGTTCTTTTTTTGTATGGCTTCATTATATGTGAAGTTAGAGGGAATGCATCATCTGCCACAAAAATTCAGTTATCTGGAATATGTAGTGCATTGTTATGTAATGCCTTGTGCAATTTTGAATTATGAAAAATTCCTCAATCTGAGAAATGACATTTGGCCCCAACATCTATGTAGATAAATTTGTAGTCATGATCAACCACTGCAAAAAGTACATTGCTGTGCCAACTTTTATAATTAAAATAATCTGATCCACTGTTAAAGGGTGCCTGTAGCTGTATATGCTTTCTATCCATAGCTCCCCATACATTGGGAAAATTCCAGCAGTCATTAAATCCTTTCTGAATACTTTGCCACTGTTCCAGTCTTGATGGTACCTAAAAAGAATGAATAATAGTTTACTTATTTGTTAAGTACATCTATTAACATTAATATTTTTATTATATCTCATATCTAATGATTGATATAATGATAATGATTTGATAATGATAAATATAATAAATGATAATGAAAATGATTTATTAATGTTACTGAATGTATGTTGGATAAGACATAGTGCAATTAATCTCTCACTGCTTTCAGGAGCAAGAACATCCTGGTGAAGAGGTCACTGTTGGTGAGGATTTTAACGTGGATGAGCCCTCAGTCTCCGATTTAAATTCACAAATGACAGACAACAATGAAACTGTTGATAGATACAATGGAAATTTGGATGAGCGTCGTCAGCCACAAATGAAGCTGGAAAAGAGAAGAAGAAAACAAGGAAGCAATGATGGGTATATATTCACAGTGATTGAAAAATTACAAGAGATATCAGCAAACGCGTTGGGGAAAAAAAGAAACAGTTTGATATGTTTGGGAAAAGTATTGCGCTCGAGCTAAATAATATGCCTCTGGATCAGGCTCTTCAACTTCAATTACAAATCCAGCAAACAATTACAAATTTCTGAATTTCTCATTACATATCACAACACCCATTTCTACTCCATCCTGCTCTTCTACACCACTACGTATCACTCCTTCGGCAAATGCACCTCAGAACTCTGATGAAAATGATGGAAACTATATGGCAAATTTTTTGCTAAATCTCTAAACAGTCAATATTGTGGAAAACTTGTTGATAAACAAATACAGTATACTTGATTACCCAACTAAATATAATATAAGCTACTGGCTATCATTATCCTGAAATATTTGGTAAATTGTATAATTAAATAATACACTCTGTAATTATTACTGAATATTTATCATATTTATATATAAGAGTGAAAGAGGGAATTTAAAAAAAAATATATAATGCAACCTACATTAGGGTGCATCAAACGCCCTTAGGTTCTTGGATTTTAATGTCTATTCTCTCAAATGTTACACTTGTTGCTAGAAGTGTGTATGCCAAAATTTAATTAAATCGGAGGTGGTCCTGGGTAGCCACCAGTCACTTTTATATTTTCGTGGCAATTTTCGGGGGCCACGCTATGTAAAAATATCTATTTTTTTTATTTACCAACCAGTTGACTACTTACATTGTTTCTTTTAATATAGAGTTGCTAAGGGGTGATTTACATAACATTTGAGAGAATAGACATTAAAATCCAGTCCTAAGGGCGTTTGATGCACCTAAAGGGGTGATTTACATAAAACATGTACCATAAACGAAACTTCACTTATAGTCTAATAAATCCTTTATTGTCTTTCAGAAAACAATGGAAGCTAAGAAGACCAGATTAGCAAGTGCCATTTTTGGTCTTGGCAATGCTCTTACAGAAGGAGATGGTACATTGACAAGAGTCCGCCTCCCAACTTGCCGGCAGGTTCTTCGATGCGTGATGTGGCACATCCAGAAAGAAATATGTGAAGGCAAACAAACACAGCCACTCAAATGGAAATCTGCCAGCATAGTCCTTATCCAGCTGAAAACATTCTACACTAAAGCAAATATTCCTATGCTTTCAGACCATCAATGCTGCAAACTAATACTTGACCTTCTTAATGACAATAACAAATTGCGTCAAATACCTGTTTCTCGCAGAGAATCTCCAAACACTTTGGCTAAGTTGCAATCCATGAATGAACGTCTTGATAAGACCTTTGGTGTATGGACAAAAGATGCAATGACAAACATTAAGAATGAGGAAGATAGAGCATTTTTAGAGTAATGAAATCTGACAGAGTAGCCTCATTTGGTAGTGTTGACAAGAAGAAAGCTGATAAAGATCGTAGAAAAGAAAAACGCATCTTAGCGGAAGCTTCAAGACGAGAATGTCATGAATCATCCAGTGTACAAGAGATGAAAAGTTCTGTATGCTCTGATGATAGTGCCTCTGCAGATAGCTTGGAAGAAACTGAAGAAGAGGCGATTCCAGAGCTTCAAAGGAAGCGTAGTCACCACAGATCAACATATGCAGGTACGTCTGCCTTTATTCCTCATGATATTCTGAAAAGGCCTTCAGTCGTGTCTGTTGCTACTTGACTAAACATAACTCCTGTTCAACAGGCTGTGCTCACCGAAGCTGTAATTCAAGAGGCAGGAGGTGATCCACATCGTGTGGCCAAGTCGTATTCAACTGCTGATAAGGCTCGACGATCAATAACAAGTGCTATCGCCAAAGATATTCGAGAAAATTGGATCGCCCCAACAGCTGCAACACTTCACTGGGATGGCAAGCAGATGCATACGCTCACAAACAAGAATGGCAAGGAAGAAAGATTGCCAGTGTTGGTTGGGAATGCCACTGATGTAAAGCTACTGGGAGTGGCTAGATATCCTCGTGGAAGTGATATGTCATCAGGTAACATCATTGCCGAGCACACTTACATGTTTCTACATTCATGGAAGTGCAAACAGTCAGTTGTCAACTTATGTTTTGACACAACAGCATCAAACACTGGACACGTTACAGCTGCCTGTGTTACCATTCAATCAAAACTGGACTGTGCTCTTCTGTGGTGTGCATGTCGCCATCATGTTGGAGAGGTAATCCTGGATCATGTGTTTGACGCTCTCAAAATTGAGACATGAAAGTCTCCAGAAGCATCTTTGTCCCAAAGATTCCAGAAGAATTGGGAACGCATATCGCATGCAAAGGATGAAAGTTTAACCAAAATTGACATTTCAATGTACAATGACGATGCACACAACTGCTTTTATCCTGCAAAAACAAGGTTTTAAGCACAATCCGCACAAGCGCTTCATACTGTAGGGAAGACTACAAGGAAATGGCACAACTCTGCCAGGTAGTCCTCGATGATGATGTCACAAAACAAGGAACACTCCACAGACCTGGGGCCATGCATAAAGCAAGGTGGATGTCAAAGATTCTTTATTCCATCAAAATATGCCTACTTGAAGAGCAAATTTCTGTACTACCTCGAGGAACTGTAACAACACAACATCAACAAGAAAAACTGAAGGAGTTTGTTGTTTTTGTTGTTTATATTTATTGTGATTGGTGGCTCATATGTCAGTCTGCTTCAAATGCCCCATGGTTTGATTTGTGCTTATACAAGACTCTGCTCAACTATAAAGCTGTCAACTCAATCATTTCAGTCAGCGCTGTGAAAGCCTTTGATAGACATTTGTGGTATTTAACCCCAGAACTGGTTGTTTTGGCACTGTTCAGCAATGCAGTACCTCAAAAGGAGCGTCGTGCCCTTGCAGATGTGTTACTGGCCATACAACCAGATGAAATGCCAAGCACTCCAAAACACCGCTACGGTTCTGGATATGGCAAACCGTCATTTCCAAAAATTACAGAAGCGACAACCCTGGCTGATCTTGTGAACGAGGACTCGTGGTTTACAGTGAACCTTCTTCACCTGGATATGACCTTCCTAACAGAGGATGTTGACAATTGGCAGAACAATGACCACTTCAAGGCAGCCAAGTCCATTGTGGATGGGTTAAATGTTGTGAATGACCCTGCGGAGAGAGCAGTAAAGCTCACAACTGACTTTGTCTCAGCTGCAAGAGGAGAAGACCACTTCCAAAATCTTCTTCAAGTGGTTGAATGTGACCGCAAAGCGAGGCCAAATTTGCGGAAACGAGCAAAGTTGGAGTAGTGACATTGGCGTTGTGTTTTATACATTTTCAACTTTCAATCAATGTAAGTATAGTAATACCGAATATTTGTATATTAGTATTATAAGTAATACCGAATATTTGCCGAATATTCGCCGAATATTCGGTGCATCACTACTAAATATATAAAAGTGGCCGGTGGCCTCCCAGGACCACCTCTGATTTGATTTATTGTTTGCATACATACTTCTACCAACAAGTGTAACATTTGAGGGAATAGACATTAAAATCCAACAACTTTTTGAAAATCATGGGGCGTTTAATGCATCCTAACCTACATGCATAAGGAATTATCACATACTGGTATGAATTCCTTTAGTGCGTTGTATACAGCTGCACATACTTCTGGAACAAACTTGCCAATTGTTGTCAGTGGAACATGGAATAGATATGATAGACTTCTATATGAGTCACAAGTACATAAAAATCTGAGCATAATTTCCAGTTTCAGTTTTGGTGGTATGGGCTCACGCATATTTGTCCATTGCTTTTGTATATCAAGTTCAACTCTATGTAAGAAGAAATGAAATTGCTCTTCAGACAGCTGAAAGAAATTGGTAAATGATTTAGGATCTTCCATATGCAATTCATTTATCAATGTGTTAGAAACACACAAAGCTTGACATCTTTGTCCCCATTGATGCACCCAGGGTTGCCTTTTCTTCTTTTTTCATTTTTGTTATTAAATCGTATGCTATCATCCTCAAATAACTCCACAAGCCTCTCTCACCAAGTCCATCTTCTTGAATAAAAATCAAACTCTGCGTGTGCATTCTTGCATGCTACGTCTATAATCACGCTCCTGTACGAGTTTCATATGATATACAATTCCATGAATAGCATGAGAAATAGTGCTGTGTACACCCATCTTTAAAGTGTTTCTGGTTTTGATCGAGCATTCCTAATAAATTGGTAATCATTGAACATTAACCCTTTCACTATGGGCATAGTTTTGAAGCCAATTATATGAATTCAAATTATAATATATATATATATATATATATATATATATATCCCCCTCAGGCCCGTGCACAGGAGGGTAATTCTATGAGAAATAGACAAATGAAGTACACGGTAACCTCTTCAAAATTCATGAAACTTGGTGTGAGGGTTGGTTTAGGTCCAAATTACAAATTTCTGAATTTTTTTGAAAATTGGTCAAGTTAGTCAAATTTTATGGCTTGACCATTTTTTTTTTTTTTTTTTTTTTTTTTTTTTTTTTTTTTTTTTGCGCTTTGGCAGCGAAGATATCATTTTTCGAAAAAAAGACCAGGAATAAAAAATGTTTATTTGATGTATGTACACCATAATAAGTAATAAAAAGTCAGCTTATCAACGATTATTATGAAAAAAAATGACAAAAAAAAAATCCTCCAAATTTTAATAATTTTTTGCTTTCTTTCCAGATTTTCAGTATATACCTAATTTTCTAGTATATTAACGTAAATTTACCTAACCCTTAAAATGCCTCAAAACACAAAATTTTGTTGCGATCCTATGAAAAAACACTCAAGAAGAATTTTCTGTAACATCAAAAAAGTAAACTCTGCCATGGCAGCTGCAAGCTATGGAATTTTGGAAGAAAATCAATTACTATGCAGCAATTGCTATGTCACAATTAAAAAGAAGCCAATTGTATTAGAACATGTTCAATGTTCATCCAGAGAGCCGGAACCTGCGCCAATACCTGAGCCAGACATACTTAACGAATCTATGGAGTGAAGCAGTAGCGATTCCACGAATCCACCACCATTGGAAGAATTTATCATTCAAGACAGGCAATTCAATAAAGATTTGCTCAGTGACAATATTTTACCTTTATTTGATGAAAGCCCTATTAAAACAGGTAATAAAACAATAGAGACTCCATTCAGGACATTTGTTTCTTAATGCCAAATTCGTAGTTTTCTGTTTTTAAATATTAGCATCAGCACTTGAATACATATATACAAAATATTTGATATTTGATTATTTCACGCAACTTAAATTTATGAATTTGTTTTACAGCTGGATTGAAGCTGGGCCAAAAACAGATAAAGGCTTCTATGAAGTTGTAGATGTAGAGCTTTCTTTGCAAAAACGTCTGAGTGAACCTATTACTTCTATCAAAGGTACTCAACAATTACATCGCTTCGTCCCAATTTCCAAGAATTCGTTGAAGGTTTATCCACTCTCTCAGAGTGCACAGTCAGTCGAAATAAGAGAACTCATTAGAGTTTCTGCTTCGGTTCAAGAACATAATACTGTCTCTCAACGCAAAATTGAAACGCTCTTTTGTGGGTTGTATGTATGAAAATAAACTATGGCTCAGATTAGTCCAGTCCTTTGACTGTGAATATGATGATTTTCTGATAAAATTTCTCCATTCTTCGGGCGTATGTCCCTTATACATTTTTCCTGCACAAGATGATGTTTGTCACGTTCCAACAGAAAATATATTTGGGAGTATTGAAGCAAGTTTACGAGGAGGAACAAGAATACAATACATTTTTCTGCTTCAAGAATTAAATAACTTTTCAAAGAAGATAAAATAAATTCTATCGAATGTATACTATTTAAGATTGTCTATATAATATTTCTAAAATTTTTATCTAAGATTTGTGTATCTACTTAATAGTTATAAAAATCTTTTCAAATTCTTTTTTCTTATTATTATATTATTAGTGTCTAAAATTTGGATTCACTGGATGAGAATACTGTCTCTTAATTCATTCTCAAAGACTTGTGTACGTGTAGTATTAGGAAGAGTATTTTATACTCTGATAAGTGCTTTATAAATTAAACATTATTATTGTCAATATATTCTGTCCCTAAATATAAGAGAGGTTATGTATGTACATTGTACATATATTTTAAAAGATTTTTCTCCTTTGGTTTATCTACATGTATTTTTTATATGAATTGAAAATTGTCTTTTTTTGGACCAACAAGTCTGTAATAAATCTTCGTCGTCTGAAAAAAATATTTATTACTTAATTTCAAACTCAGTTTTGAGCCTTATAATAAACTATAAGCTGACTTTTTATTACTTATTATGTGTACATACATCAAATAAACATTTTTTATTCTTGGTCTTTTTTGAAAAAATGATATCTTCGCTGCGAAATCGCAAAAAGAAAAAGAAAAAAAAAAGATTTTTTCCCAAAAATCATAATTTTATTTTTGTTACCCAAAAAAAAATGATACATATTTAGAAACTACAGTTAATTTTACATATTTTATCATTTAAGACTTATTACGCTACCACAATTAGCAGCCGAGATATTTATGTTTGAAAATTGTTGGTTTTTTCATTTGGCCAAAATTTGGTCAAGCCATAAAATTTGACCAACTTGACCAATTTTCAAAAAAATTCAGATTTTTGTAATTTGGACCAAAACCAACCCTCACACCAAGTTTCATGAATTTTGGAGATGGTGGAGTGTACATTTGGCACTTTCATTTGTCTCTTTGTCCTAGAATTACCCAGGACACTTCAGATGAGGGGCTGAAAGTTAACAAAAAGGGCACCATCTTCCCCCCTCCCCCTCCACCCTCAGAAAACTAAGTCTCTTCATGGCATTTATACAGATGTTATTTTTGTGGTGGGGTGGCACTTCTGAGGCTTGAAAGGGCAAATGGGAGGGCTCAAGCCCCTGTAGTGCCCCGCCCCCCCTCTGCACATGCCTGAATTCCCCCCATTTTCAACCTGAAGGTACAGAGAAATACCCTTGGTTTATAAACTACACCTAGAGTTCAGAAAAGATTAGGAGTTAGTTTATTTACCACACCTAGATCTGAGCACAAATTGGGCATACATAGGTTATATGCCATGCCCAGAGTGAAATGGTTAATCTTATTACCAAATACTTTTTTGGGAATGATTGCATAATCATCAAGCTTGGTTCAGAATTTCATCCGAACCCAACCAGCCTCCCCTAAACAAAAATCCTAGCTCAGCCATATATATATATATATATATATATATATATATATAACGGGTCAGATATTGAGAACTTTTAAATGAAGGGATAGGAATGTAATGATTCCTCTACTGAAAACCCTGATAATACCCAAATTAGAATACTGCTCAGTCCTAACTTCCCCATATAAAAAAGAAGACATTATACAGCTGGAGGGGATCCAAAGAAGCTTCACAGCCAAGATCAATGGGTGCAAAGAACTAAATTACTGGGAAAGGTTACGAGAACTAGACCTATATTCACTGGAAAGGAGAAGAGAGAGATACACCATTATTTACACTTGGAAAATAATGGAGAAACTAGTCCCTAATCTTACTCTGAATCCCATAACTCCCCAAACAACGATGGAAAGTAGAAGCGGTAGACTGTGTCGTATTCCCAAATTGAAGGCGAGACAGGGAACATCCTTAACCCTGAAAGAAAATAGTTTTGTAGTGAGAGGACCAAAACTGTTTAATCAGTTGCCCAAAGACCTAAGAAACACGAAGGGAGTTGCAGTGGAAATCTTCAAAAGAAGACTAGACGCCTGGCTCAGAACAATCCCCGATGAGCCGGGTGTACCTGGCTATGTGAGGTGGAGAGCGCAAGAATCCAACTCACTACTTCACCAGGCCAACTCGAGAGGAGGGGCGACAAGCTTGACCTTCGCGAAATGAGAGATCATCACGCGGAACCTTTGTAAGGTAAGGTTATATATTTATATTTCAACCTTTCAGATATTCCACGTGATGATTCCTCATTTCACAAAGGTCAAGCTTGTAGCCCCCTCCTCTCGAGTTGGCCTGGTAAAGTAGAGAGTTGGTTTCCTGCACTCCACCTCACACAGCCAGGTATGCTTGGCTCATCTGAAGTTGTTCTGAGCCAGGTGTCAATCTTCTTTTGGGGATATCCACCACAACACTACTTGTGTTCTTTAGTTCCTTGGGCAGCTGGTTAAACAGTCTTGGTCCTCTCACAACAAAACTATTTTCCTTCAGGGTTGAGGATATTCTCTGTCTAGCCTTTAATTTTGGAACATGACACATTCTTCCTTTTCTACTTCTCACTGTTGTTTGGGAGTTTATAGGGGTCAAAGTAAGATTAGGAGCTAGTTTTTCCATTATTTTCCAAATGTAAGTAATGGTGTATATCTCTCTCTCCTTTCTAATGAATATAAGTTTAATTCACATAACTTTTCCTAGTAATTTAGTTCTTTGCATCTGTTGATCTTGGCTGTGAAGCTTCTCTGAATCTCTTCAAGGTGACTAAGGTCTTTTTTATATAGGGATGTAAGGACTGAGTAGTATTCCAACTTGGGGATAATCAGTGTTTTCAACAGAGGAATCATTATATTCTGATCCTTTTATTTAATGGTTCTCAGTATCTGCCTTCACACATCTTGATACAGTGGGTTCTGATGTAAAACTTAAGATTTTCATTGTTGCGTTCTTTGGTTTTATTGACCAAATAATTGAGAAGAACCCAGCACTAGAGTAAAAAGTTGAAACAAAAGCAAAATGCATTTATTTCTATGTTCAGCATCGCTTAATAGTAAAAACATGCTGTCTACAAACAAATGGATGGACAGGACTGCCTTTTTATATAAGGTTGTAACACATATTCTGCTCGAATTTTTAGTTTATTCACAGCAAAAATTAAATGACATAATGACAAATTAATCATCAATATAATTCCCTTCTTTTTCTATGACCTCCTCCCACCTGTAGAAAAGTTTTTTTATACCACGTTCGAAGAAATCCCTTGGTTTCGAGTTAAAAAAAAGCGATCACTTCGTTTTCGATAGCTTCCCTGGATCGTAACTTTTGTCTATCTAGGTGGTGTTGCAGACTTCTGAATAGATGGTAGTCTGAAGGTGCGATATCCGGAGAATAAGGTGGATGAGGCATTTTTTTCCCAACCAAATGCCTTCAATTGGGCAATGGTGATTCGAGCAGTGTGAGGGCGCACGTTATCCTGGTGGAATAGAACACCTCTGCGATTAGTTAATGCAGGACGTTTTTCTTGTAATGCCATCTTCAATTGTTGGAGTTGTTGGTAGTAGATTTCAGCTGTGATTGTTTGGTTATCTGGCAGAAGCTCAAAATGAATAATTCTTTGTATATCCCACCAAACGCATAGCAAAATTTTCTTTGGATGGGGTCCATCCCTTGGCTGAGGTTCAGGCTTTGTTTCACGGCTAAGTCACTGATGTTGACACTTAATATTGTTATAGAGGACCCATTTTTCATCCCCAGTGACGATCCGATTCACAAACGGTGCCTGCAGTGATGTACAAATATCGATTCGATGTTGAAGATTCACTTGTGACAAATCGTGTGGAACCCATTTTCCAACCTTTACTACTTTTCCTAACAGCTTCAAATGACGATGAATGGTCATACAACGAATGCCGAGTTGCAGGCCAAGTCTTTTACAGTTACTGTTGGGTTTTCCTCCACTGTTGCTTTCAGCAACTCATCTAACTCATTTGGTCGTCCTGTTCGTTGATAATGTTTCAGACTGAAGTCTCCATTTCTGAACTTCTCAAACATCATCTACACATCCATTCGCTCACATCATTATTTCCATAAACTCTCTGAATGTTTCTTGCAGATTCACTAGTGTTAGATCCTTTATGAAACTCATACAGCATCACATGTCGAATATGCCCTTTCGTGGGCTCCATGTTTTTTCAATTACTGTAATATCGTAGGGGTGGCATTGTAACTGTAGGAAAAATACCAGAGAAAATATTCATTAGCCTAATCCTACACAAGCCTAAGTCATTCTGTATCGTGATAAAACCTGTGCGAGCCTGTCGCCGCGTGTATTTTGCAACATTTCTAAAACTATTTCACATTATCTTGGTTATTCAATTATCTATCGTCCGTTTTCTAATCGAGCAGAATTTGTTACAACCTGATAGTATAGACCAGTGGTTCCCAACCTGGGGTCCGCGAAGGTAGTACTGGGGGTCCGTGAGCTTTCAATATTTCGAGAGGCTCCAATGAAAATCGTACATTTACCCACGATAAGGGCGCTCAGGCTAAAATTTCAAGTTTCCTTGCTCTTGGCTGGAATTATTAATACTTTATTTAATAGGCTGTATTTTAATTGCATACTCTTTTATATGTCCTTTATTTGATAGTGAAAAATGAGAAAACGAGTTAATTATTAGTTAATAAAAACAGTTTGTTTGGTAGACGGAATCTTTCAAAAACATGGGGTCCGTGGGAAAAAAATAAAAATAAAAGGGGTCCTTTGTGGTGAAAAGGTTGGGAACCACTGGTATAGATTATTGTACACAATCACGCACAAAAATTTGCCTTTTTGTTGGATGCATTTTTCAGTGGTACATGATTTTTGTAGGCAATGCCTTTTTGTTTTAAATACAAACGTTGTACAAAATTAGCGCTCATCCTGCCTAAAAGGCCTTTTTGCTGACTTTGTAACAATTGAAATTTTGAATTTGAATAATATCATTTGTTAAAACTGGGCAAAACTACTAAGCCACCCACTTGTGGCAAATGGATCCAGACCTCTTCCATCAGTAATCTTGAGCATCACCCAACATTACTGTGGGTCACGAGCCCTACCTATACAATTTTCATCCAAACAATGAATAGAAATGGTTTTACATGCATAGTTATTCAATACAAATGATTTTGAACAAAAGTTTTTAAGCCAGTGAAAACTTAACATTTACTTTAAGCTCACAAACCTCTTGCATTTTGAATGCAACTTCACAAATTTGGTCTTGCTGGCTTTAGATGTGATGCTCAAAATCTTTTTGGCCGTGGTATTTTGGTATTATGATCTAAGAGAGGCCCTTCCCTCTTTTTAACTGATAAATATTATTGTCTTCATCATTATCATTACCAAATATATGTTGGTAGTGTCAATGCGTGTACTTTTTAGTCATAATTTTTAGTTTTTTAATTTTAGTATTGTTTGATTTACTTTATCATATATTACCTTCAAGAGTATTGTGGTATTTTATGGGATTAACAGGTATACTCCGCTACACGCGGTAGTTGTGTTCCTGGAAACTACCGCGTATCATGAAGTATATTTTACCATGGAAAGCAATGTTAGTTAGTGGGGTTACGCTCCACAAAAAGTTTCAAACGATAATAAACCCATAAAATCAATAGATAAACTTGTCCTATTAACTGTTTATGCAATCAATTAACATAACGACATTATAAATTAATTATGAACCTGAAAAAAACACTAATTAATGCATATCATCATACATTAATAATAAACAAATGTATGTATATATACTGTACCATACTTATATAAACTAAGGGGGAAGGTGGCAAAGGCACTAAGGCTGAATAAAGGGAAACTTGAAGATGGAATGTAGGCTTGAAGGATTATCTGGATCTCAATCAGAATCTTCGAAGGCTGGTGCAGTTGATGTGGATGGAATTAACGTCTTTGAATGCTGGCAAATGTTATCGAATGTTCACGCGGATGGACTTGAGAATTCTGGAACTACATAACCTCGAGTGTTTTTCTGCTTTATTATGGGGTATATCCTTAACCTTTCCGCTACGTGGGATAGTAATAATTATTGGGTTTGTTTAACCTCTTCCACAACATCTAAGGTCATATGTCGGAGGGGACCTACAGCTTTACGTGGGATCCGAACCACGGGTCGCTACATAATCTGGACGCGGAGAACGGTCTCCCATCCAACTACTACCCAGACCCAATGTCGTTTAACTTCGCTGATCAACGGGAAGCGGTGTTACGACATTGGCTACGACGTAGCCCCCGCTACTGGGGAAGGGTTAAATATATGTTAATGTACGCTTCCTGTATAATTAATCAACCGAGTAACCACGAAATCGCGCAAAGCGGAATATACCTGTATATCCTGCCAACAAACTTTATCATTATATATATATATATATATATATATATATATATATATATATATATATATATATATGGACAAGACAGTAATGATTCCCCTGCTGAGAACACTGATCATACCAAAACTTGAATACTGTTCAGTTTTGACGTCCCCATATAAAAAGGAAGAAATTAATAAACGAAGAAACGCGCGCACATTTCACAGCCAAGATTGACAGCCAAGACTACGTAAACTAAATCTGTACTCCCTGAAAAAAAGAGGAGAGAGGTATACCATAATTTACAAATGGAAAATGATCGAAAAACTGGTACCAAACCTCAAACTAAACCCAATTACCATCCAAACAACGCTGGAAAATAGGAAAGGCAGAATGTGTAGTGTTCCCAAGTTAAAGGCCCGGAAAGGGACCTCCCCAACACTGAAGGAAAATAGCTTGGTTGTCAGGGGGCCAAAACTTTTTAACCAGCTTCCTAAAGACCTCAGAAACGTTACAGGGGTCAAATTTGAAGTCTTCAAGAGAAGACTAGGTGCCTGGCTCAGGACGGTACCAGATGAGCCCGGTGTACCTGGCTATGTACGGTGAAGAGCGCAAGAGAACAACTCGCTCCTCCACCAAGCCAGAACTAGAGGCGGGGCCACCAGCTTGACCTTCGTGTGAAGAAAGACCGACGCACGGAACCCAAACGAAGTTAGAGGTGTGTGTGTGTATACATACATGTTACGTTTAATGTGAAAAATTGTCTATTGTTGACATAAGGCAAGCAATGTTAACATTATGCAGGCCAAATTTCCAATTGTCAACGTTAAGCAGATTCAACATTGAGCAAGGAAGTTTTTACAGATGTTCACAGAGGGTCGAATGCCTGTGCTACATGCTGACATTTATTTATGCATGTTATTTGTAGCTTATATTTATCAATATAAGGTTAGGTGCCTCAGAAAAAAAGTCATGCAATTCACACTCCCACCCTGGAAAATCATGCAAAAACTCGTAACTATACTTTTGGCTGAGAGACTAAATTTTACTTATACTTTTAGGTTAGAATTGCCAAGTATTCTCACTTTTAAGGCTGCCATATACGATGCAATTTTTCTTCATACTTCAAACATAAGTTGACAAGCTTATTAGTTTGATTTGAAGCAAGTCTGTTGTAGTCAGAAAAATTTGGGCGGAGCTAAATAGATTGATAGACAAGTTGTATCGTGTGTGTGTCCAAACGTCAAACTTGTCTCATTTGTAAGCAGCCATTGTCGTTAGGTTGTGTAGCAAATTGAATGTGTTACTTGCGGGTGTTAAGTAGAGAATTTATTGTGGAATTCATTGAAATTTATAAAGCAAATCCATGTTTATGGAAGATCTCTCGAGTAAAGATTACTCTAATAAACATATGAAAAACGTCGCTTACGATAAATTAGTTGAGAAATATAAAGAAACGGTGATAAAAAGAATAAATTCTTTGAGAACAGTATTTTGCAAAGAAATGAAAAAGTGAAAACATCAATGAAATCAGGCGCTGGTGCAGACGATATTTATCAGTCCAGTCTGTGGTATTTTAAGAATCTGGAAATCTTAACTGATCAAGAAATGGCGAGAGAGAGCTTCTCCAGTTTGGAATGGTCCACGAGTGAGGTACGTTTTAATTTACCTGATAGAAAACTTATAAAAAAACCACTGTCATTGATACTAAAATTCACACACACACACCAAATCTCCATTATTTTGATAGGCGCCAAATTAAAAAAAATATAGAGAATATGGCAATACAAAGTGACCAAAAGAAAACAAAAGGGTCATTTATGTAAACTTTATTTAGTACAATTCCCTTCTCCATTTCACAATGATTGATCATGCAGTCTTGCCATGGCAGTGATCTATCCGTCAAAAAGTAATGCATATATAATGCTTCAGACCAACAAAGACCCAAGGATCCACTCATGGCTGGTCTACATGGGCGCCCGCAGGATTTTTTCCAAGGGGGGGCAAAATTTAATGTATTAATTGGTAGGGACCGGAGCAAGCAAAAAACTTTTGACCCCTTAGGAACCAGCAGGTTAATTCTAAGCAAGTTTAGTGTTGCATTTTCTGTAATGGAAAATGCAAATATATATTGTATATACATACAATGCACATGATAACAATCATTTATTTTATTTATAACAGAAACATGATAGAATGAAGAAAAAAGCACACTGAAGTAAATGTTGTACCTAATTTGAAAACGGTGTTTCGAGCATCACCTACACTGCTCATTTGAATAGGAATTGTAGTCGTCTGCGGTCACTACCAAAATTATGAACAACCTTTTCCATAAAATCAGTTTTGTTGGAGTTGATTTTCTCCCGGTGTACACTGAGCATACATAACCCAGAGAGTCGCTCATCAGATATAGTAGACCTCAGCCATGTTTTAACTCGCCGAAGTGTACTGAAGGATCTTTCGACTGTGCATGTAGTTGCTGGTAGAGTCAAAAGAATGAGCAGTGCATGACGTACGGCAGGATAAAACACAGTACGTGGCAACAACTCAACAAATTCCTGATTACTTGTGTCATGCGATGATGTGGCTCAGTAATCATACCAACTCAATGTATCAAGTTCAAAGTTGTCAATCTGATACACTTGGTTGATGACAGACATCTTCTCACTGAAGTCTGCACGAGTCAACTTGCCCATCTTCGCAGGGTGAAGCAAAGAAAGATTAAATTGTGCATTGTTGTTTTCGGAGAATCGAGTTTGCAGTGAACTGATTAGGGAATCAAGGTATGGAATATAGACAGTCTGTCGGAAATAGTCCTCTACATTTGTTGTTTGCACATTGCTTCGATGTGTCTGTCTTCCACATTGCCTTGGCACAGGGAGTTGAATGTTTAGTTTTTCTGCCAGCAAGGATACCTTTTCAAAAACATCCATCCAGGGGGAGGCAAGCGCCCCCCCTTGCCCCTACCTGCGGGCGCCCATGCTGGTCTACCTAACTGTGTTCGTAATTGTGTATTGTGCATGTCCTCCGTGGTGGTGGAGGGGACGTACAATTTTACGTGGGTTTCGAACCCCAAAGCCTCAATTTTACTACCTTAAACTATACCCAATCTATCAACATATGCGTCTAATCGATTTTTAAACATGTTTATAAACGTGCTACTAATTACTTCTACCGGCAAACTATTCCACCTATTTACTATTCAATGCATAAAAAAAGTTTTTGGCAACTGCTGTCTCGAACCTTCTACTCGTCAACTTACACCCGTTATTTCTAGTCCTATTATATTGGGATATTTCGAAAAAGCTATCTCTATATACATTATCGAACCCATTCATAATTTTGAAAACCTGGACTAGATCACCCCTTATCCTCTTAGTCTCCAGAGATGGGCAGTATCTTGTATCTTAAGATACAAGATACATATCTTAGATACTTTATTTTTGGAGGATCTTGAGAAGTATCTAAGATACATTTTGTCATGTAGCTTGTATCCCGGAATACACTTTCATAAGATACTTTTTAAATAGAGACGCTAATAACTATTCATGAAATAGGATCATATCTGACGCACGTTGAAGCAGGCCGGCGATTGCTGTTACATGTTTATACATGAATACTACCGTTGCGCTGCGCGCACAGTCTCGGCACAGACGTACTCGGGTTTTATCTTGTATCCCGCGGTTTTAACATGTTTTAACATGATTAAAAATCAGGAATTATACATATATTTGCTTATTCCTGCAAATATATTTATTATGAGGAAAACTTTATTTTTTTCTTCGTGAGTAGGTAACTGAGCATACCTGTATTAACAATTTATTTGAAATACATAAGTTGAAAAAGTGTGGTTTATTTTATTTTTCCATACCTAAAAATTTTCAGGATTATTTATACATATTTACTTTGTGCTTTCCTTTTAGCTATATCACTATATGAATACTGAGATATGAAGTACCATTGATTTGGCATTTATTTATATCCAGAAAATATAACAATAAACAATTGAATGAGAGAACTCGTGCGCTCATGGCTCACCAGGTGAAACTAAACTCAAATAATTATTCTTTCAAAAGTATCTTGTATCTGTATCTTGAAGATACAGTTTTTTCGAGTATCTTGTATCTATCTCGGATACATTTTTGTTGGGTATCTTGTATCTGTATATCAGATACAATTTCCAAGTATCTTGCCCATCTCTGCTAGTCTCGAGTGTAGTCAATTTTAATTCCTTAAGCCTTTCCTCGTACGACTTCGACCTATGCGACGGAATCATCATAGTTGCTCGTCTTTGAACTCTCTCGATTTTGTCTATATGTTTTCGCATATGCGAATTCCAAAATTGGATCGCGTACACCAAATGGGGTCTAACTAATGATTTATAAAGAGGAACAATAATATCGCGCTATTTGTACTAAAAATTCCGAGCTATAAAACCTAGCACTTTGTTCGCTTTATTGACTACTACTGTACTTTGTTTCGCTACTTTTAAATCACCAGTGACTATAACTCCTAAGTCTTTTTCCTGCTCTACGCTTGCTAACTCCTTCCCTGACATACTATACGCAAAATTACCGTTAAGCGAACCTATATGTAAAATTTTGCACTTATCGACGTTAAATCTCATTTGCCATGTGACTGACCAATCAACGATTTTATTCAGATCTTCCTGGATTTTACCTGTATCTTCGTCATTAATCGCCCAACCACCCAACTTCGTGTCATCCGCAAGCTTTGAAACTGTACTGACTCGGCCGACATCTAAATCGTTTATTTATATATATATATATATATAGGGTGTTTGAAAACTTTCTGTACAAATTGTAATGGGGGATAGGCAACACCAAGACAAACCCTTTTCGTCTATAAGTGTATGTCCGCTGACGTCACCATTCGGCGCGAGAGGGCGCCGCTGCAATTGGCTAAAAGGTGAAGTGGGCTAGACTCGCGCTTGCCGCGGGCATTCATAAATCGGACGTAGTACGCGTAACATGGAGCGCTTCACGACTGCTGAGATGGCTGACATGCATATGGTGTATGGGGCTGCCAATGGAAACGGAAGAGCTGCTGTGAGGTTGTACCGACAGCGCTTCCCAAACAGACGTGCCAAACCACCAAACGTTTGCGCATTTGCATCGGCGACTGCGAGAAACTGGAACATTCCATGCAAACATGCATGACACTGGTCGGGAGAGAAACGTGCGCACTCCTGACATGGAAGAAGAAATCCTACGGCGATTTGAGGATAATCCAAGCGCAAGCACGCGAGGTGTTGCACGTATCCTCGGTGTGAACCACGACCTGGTCTGGAGTGTGTTGCACGAGCAGCAGTTACATCCGTTTCATCGTCAGAGAGTCCAGGCATTACAAACCCGTGTAGCATGTGGATTTGCGTGCGCCCACACGTGAGAATTGGCATGTTAAACACACCCTCGTGTGTGAAACAGGCCTCATCTGAGAACAGCACATAAGCCGGAAAATTAGGCTGCACCGCTGTCTGCTGCAGAAACCAGCGTGCGAATTCCACACGAAGAGGGTAATCCCGAGGTTGTAATGCCTGGACTCTCTGACGATGAAACGGATGTAACTGCTGCTCGTGCAACACTCTCCAGACCAGGTCGTGGTTCACACCAAGGATACGTACAACACCTCGTGTGCTTGCGCTTGGATTGTTTTCAAATCGCCGTAGGATTTCTTCTTCCATGTCAGGAGTGCGCACGTTTCTCTCCCGACCAGTGTCATGCATGTTTGCATGGAATGTTCCAGTTTCTCGTAGTCGCCGATGCAAATGCGCAAACGTTTGGTGGTTTGGCACACGTCTGTTTGGGAAGCGCTGTCGGTACAACCTCTCAGCAGCTCTTCCGTTTCCATTGGCAGCCCCATACACCATATGCATGTCAGCCATCTCAGCAGTCGTGAAGCGCTCCATGTTACGCGTACTACGTCCGATTTAAGAATGCCCGCGGCAAGCGCGAGTCTAGCCCACTTCACCTTTTAGCCAATTGCAGCGGCGCCCTCTCGCACCGAATGGTGACGTCAGCGAACATACACTTATAGACGAAAAGGGTTTGTCTTGGTGTTGCCTATCCCCCATTACAATTTGTACAGAAAGTTTTCACACACCCTGTGTGTATATATATATATATTGTACCATAAGTCGGGCATCATAGGAGAAATTTATATTTTTCTATTTCTACAAACCATAATTTATGCTCGAGATGCCAATTTCCCGTCCACCATTCTGTTCAGTGACGAGGCTGTTTTTTATGGAAATGGTGAGGTAAATCGACAGAACACCCGCTACTGGTCTCAAAACAACAACCCTCGCTGGTATACCTCTTCAAAGGAACAAGGTGCATCTCGGGTGATGGTATGGTGTGGCATTTGGAAGGATCGCATCATAGGCCCCCTCTTTTTCGATGAACATGTCACTGGAGGCACCTACCTCCGTATGCTGAAGGAAGAAGCATTTCCCAGTGTCTTGAACGAAGAAGGAAATTTCCCAACATGGTTCCAGCAAGACGGCGCTCCTGCACATTACAGCACTCAAGTAAGGGAATACCTGTTCCAACAATTCCCTGGTCATTGGATAGGACGTCGAGGGCCTGTGGAATGGCCAGCTAGAATCCCGGATCTCACGCCACTAGATTTTTATCTCTGGGGCCACTTGAAAGCGCTGGTATACGCAGAGAAAATTAGGAGTGTTGAACATTTGCGGCAGCGCATTATTGGGGCATGTAACACCATTACTCCTGACATCATTCACCGTGTGCTTGCTAACTGGGTATCACATCTGAATTTGTGTATTGAAAACAATGGTGGACATATTGAGCACGTTCTGTAAATAAAGGCTTTTGTTTTGCCTTTTTTTATTATTTTTCCTATGATGCCGGACTTATGGGACACCCTGTATATATATATATATATATATATATGTTGTTTTTTTATTTTATTTTTTTTTGTCTGGCATTTCTAAAACATATGCCTTTTTTCCAGGCAGGAACAAGTGACGTGGAAGATTGCCTGAAGATGGAAACACTCCAGGGGGCCCATCGCAACATGAATTTCCAACTAAGAAAATGTCTCCGATTAAAAAAAAAAAAAAATATGTAGCCGATAACGTGTTAGAATTAGTTAGTCGAAATTTACAGGCTAAGGAAGATGGCCCGTACTCTGATTTTGGACAATATGTGGGCAAACAACTCGACTCTTTAGATACACAGTCTGCGATTATTGCACAAAAATTAATTAATGATTGCCTTTATGAAGCTAAAATGGGAACCTTGAACAAGACCTCACAAATAGTTACGAGCGTATTGCCAAGTATGTCTTCCCCTGTGCAAGAAATGCCGAAGTCGTTACTAGGTACTAGGGATTCATATGTCCATTATTTTTCCAGGTTTACCCCGTTATAATACTGTTTGTGAATAAATAAACTATATAAGTCTTTATTTTCTTACCGTCATATCATCTTTTAAAACTGCAGATTGCAGTGCATGTATCGGGAATTATGCGTCCTAAAGCTTGCGGTGATATCGCAGTAGAGAATTTCAAGTCTTCATAGCTTCGTCCGGTAGCCAAAAAACGTAATGTGGCGCTGAGACGCTCATGAGCAGTAATAGCCTCTCGCATATTGGTATCTGTACGCTTAATTAACGGAGTAACCAAGGATAGAAGTTCAAAGTACGTAGTTTGATCCATTTTTAAATAGTTGAACCAATCATCAGGTTCTAAAAGTAATTCATTCATAAAATTGGTATGTGATAGTTCAGTTCGTTTTAATAATCAGTCCTTTGTCCACTTTCCTCGTTTCTCTTTTACACCATATTTTACTTTCAACGCAACAGCAACACCAATAGCATGTAATTGTTCCTTAGACATCTTCACCGTGTTACTGAGTGAAAGAAACACGTTTGAAACAACTAATGTTCGTGTTATCCCCCTCTTCTATGGCCTTGGTTGGTTCGAAGTCGACGGAGGTTCTGGTTAGGAGGCAGCAACAGATTTGTTACTCGCAGTAGTTTCTTCTATACTACTCTCCGAGTTCTTCTATAGTGGTTCGGAGGATTCTGGGAAAACTTACTAAATTATCTGACGGTTCCTCGATTCTTCTTATAACGTATCGTGAAATTATTTTTCTCTACTTTATTGACTGAGTTCTCTGAAGAGAGCACGGCTCGAAGGAAAAGATAAACTTTCTTTTACTGTAATTTACTGCTAAAATGTACAGGTAATGCTCAGCCTCTAAGTTAGATTAGACTTTTACAGGGGGAGAGGTTCGACCTTTTTCGACCATGCCTCAGGCCGGAATTTAAAAGTGAGGAGGCCCTCGGCCTCCTCGCTGAAGGGCTGCTAAGACAGGAGTGATTCAATTTACAATACAAGAATTAAATAAGTAAATTTTGGGCGAGTGCAGTTGAAGGTTAAGTTCCCACTTTAACGAGATCTAAACAGTTCTTGGACGTTAAGCATAATTTTAACACATCAGAATTTTGAAAGATTCCAAAATAACACGAAAAACTAAATAAAAAAAATAAATAATATCGCCGAGTATATATTCCTAAATGACGACATAATGTCGGAGTAGCACATTGAGTACAATCCCAAGTACATCACTGAGTACATTGTAATTTTGGTTTATTACAACTATGATTAAAATTACCAATTAATTCACATTCGCTTATTATCGTTAATTACAGTTTCATTAAAGTACATTTATTACATTATATTAAATTATTACATTTAATTACAATTTTAGCAAATTGTTAATTGACATATTTAATACTGAAGTAATCTAAATAGGTGATACAATTTATATAATGAAGGAGAGTTAACCGTTGTTCTATAATTTAAGGGGGATTAACAGCAATGTTATATATTTATAGTTAACAGTAATTACGCCAAATTATGTCAAATATTATTAGAACATGGTTGGTTATCAGAGTTTGAAAGTCTAATTAGCCAGCGATGAGGAAAGCGGAGAAAAATACGGTGTACTTTTCACTGGAAGTACACGGACATTTATGATAACGTAATACATAAGTAATATAGAATTTGAATGACAATTAGGTAGAAATAGTAAGTACAAGTAATGAGAACTGGGATAACTATGTGACGTAAGCAGATAACGAACCAGTGGCCTGGCAGGGAAACAATACAGTATATTATACTAATATAACATAACATCTTAACGTTATAAATTGGTAGCAGAAGCAAGAGAGAAGAGCTCGAATTCAGATGCTTGCTTTTGGTGACGTCACTGGAATTCGAACATTCGTAATCACCATTAACGAATGACTTGCGAGAGGTGGAATAATTAAAAGAAAAAGTAAAAGGAATACATGTGGACGTATTTACATGTACGTAACTATGTACGTAATCATGATCATCAGGGGACATGTACAAAGTATTGTACACATATCGGTACGTAACACAATAGGTTGTGTGCGTAATATAGACACGAGTAAACATGGACTGATAGGGCATAAGTAGACAATAGGTAGATGCAGGGCCGGACTTTCACCTGCTGAGGCCCTAAGCTATATGAAATTTGAGGCCCTTCTCTAAAAAAATTCGGGTAAAAAAATTTAAAATAATTATTACTATAATTATTATTTTTTATATTAATGTTAATGATAAAGAAAAAATAATATATATATATATAATTTTTGATGAATTAGTGTTAAAGAATAAAAACTAATGATAAAATAAAAATATATTTAAAAAATGAGGCCCCCGAGGGTGTGTGGCCCTAAGCTATAGCTTATTTAGCTTATAGGTAAGTCCAGCACTGGGTAGATGAATGAATAGGTAATAAAATTAATAAAGGATAGCAGTCAAGAAAGGACATGGATGTATGAATGAAAATGGTTGAACACAACATACAAATAATGACTTATAGAGAATGAAGTTTTTATTATTATTAAAGAATTTACCATACATTGAATACGAAAGATATTCACATACTAAACACGTGATTCAGTATTCAAGGTATGGAAAACGTGAAGAGAATTAAGTTATTTTATGACGACATAGTTTATCAAATTCATAATTAATACGCCATAGTTATTTAATTCGTAAGTACAGTACAAGTCATTATTGGGAGAAATTAGAAGAAGCGAATTAGAGAAATACAGTAATGAAAGGTTTATAGCCATTGTACAAAGAGTGAGTGAAATTATTAATTAAATATATATACTTATACGAGTATACCATAAATATTAAGGAATATTAAAAAAATGAAACAATTCACCAATTATTTGGCAAAAATAGAAAGCAAATTAAAATTTTATCCAAACTCGCGTTAGGCGATTTTGGTTCTTATGTAAAAATGAATATTTGAATATAAAGATTATATAAATATAAGTAATAAGAATATACAGGATTATACATATAAAGATTATATAGGAATTATTCATTGTTCATTTTTACATTTGCACGTCAGTGGGCACTTTCAATTTTTAGACAAGTTTGTCACCTTATGTTTGAAGTATGAAGAAAAATTGGATCATGTATGGCAGCCTTTTATAATTATCATTAATAGACTTGAATGTTACCTGTATACAAGTGATAACCAATTTGGTTTAAAAAAGAAACACGGTACTGATATGTATGTGGATGCCTTGAAGGAAATGGTCTGTAAATACCAAACTCTAGATGCTAATATATTTTTGTGTTTCCTGGATGCCTCTAAAGCATGGGTCGGGGAACTTTTTTGGGTATTACCCAAAAATCTATTTGAGTAAAATGAAATTGCCCCCAGACTTCAAAGTAAACAAAAACAAGCCAATTGCTCTTAAAATTGTTGCATATGGTGTCTCTCATACCGCACGCATTACCCCCAAAATGTTTAAATGTACCCCATTTGGGGTAATTTACCCCTGTTCGCCGACCACTGCTCTAAAGCATTTGATCGTGTTAATCATTACAAATTATTCATGAAACTTGTAAATCTTAATGTACATGGTTACTTGGTCCGTATATTAATATTCTGGTATAATCACCAGACAATGATTGTAAGATGGGGTGGGGTTAATTCAGAGCCATTCTCTGTGACCAGTGGTGTCAGGCAGGGAGGGATACTATCCCCTACTTATTAAATGTTTATATGGATAATCTATCTGTTGTGCTGAACACCTGTAAAATAGGCTGCGATATTGGTACAATGATTGTTAATCATCTGATGTATGCAGATGATCTAGTTCTTATTTCTCCACCTGTGAAAGGGCTTAGCACACTTTTGAAGGTGTGTGAAAGGTATGGGAAGGATAACGACATAAAATATAATCCTGATAAAAATCATGTTATGATTATGAGGACCAAGGCCTACAAGTATATAAAATTTCCTGAATTTCATTTGAATGGTAGGGTGCTGTCAGAAGTAACCCAGACTAAGTATCTTGGCCACGTACTAACGGATAGTCTTTCAGATGACTGTGATATTCTAAGGCAATGTAGACAATTAATTATATGCTCAGGGAAATACTTTAGTTAGAAAATTTTATATGTGTACATTAGATGTTAAGTTGATTCTGTTCAAAAGCTTTTTGTACTCCAATGTATACAGCTCATCTGTGGTGGAACTACAGGATGTATAATTTGAGGAAATTATATGTTGCGTATAATAATATATTTAGTAGTTTATTAAGGACTCCAAGATTTGTAAATGGTGCTCCTTCTACTGTCAGTATGCTGTTTGTAGTCAACAAGGTGCCTAACTGTGCCAGTGTCATTCGCAATTTTGTATTTAGATTTATCACTAGGCTTGGTGAGTCAGTCAATAAGATAATAGAATCCATGGTTAGTGGACTGGTCTCCGAATATTTCCTAAATCTGAAATCTGGAAGCATTGGCGTAGGCAATTGTATGTTCATTATACACAGTGATTCACTGGCCTACTTAGTCAGTGCTCCAGATAACTATCTCTTAATCTTCTATGGACCTCTTGTATAATGTTTTTACCTGTTGAGTCTGAAATAGTGTTTGTTTGTTTGTATACAGCATTTCAACATTAGCCAAAAGGCAGGCATCGAATCAAAAGACTAGGAATCACCGGACTCGTTTCTAACTGGATTGAGGATTGGTTAAAAGATAGAAAGCAGAGAGTGGTAATAAATGGAGTGGCTTCGAAGTGGGCGCCCGTCACCAGTGGTGTCCCACAGGGTTCCGTTCTGGGTCCTTTACTTTTTATCAGCTATATTAACGATATAGACGTCGGGCTTCTTAGTACAATCTCCAAATTTGCAGACGATACGAAATTAGGAAGAAGTGTAGGTACTGAGGAGGGCGTAAGAACGCTTCAGAATGATCTTGACAGGTTGGGCGAATGGTCTGCTACTTGGCAGATGCCATTTAATTTGGACAAATGTAAGGTAATGCACATAGGTTATAAAAACCCGAAGACCGATTACTCTATCTTGGGAAGGAACTTGACTGAGACCGATCTAGAGAAAGACTTAGGAGTCTATATCATCAACGATCTGAAACCGTCGAAGCACTGTGCAGAAGTCGAAAAGAGGGCCTTAAAAATATTAGGTTATATTAAAAGACAGTTCCAGTTTCGGAACGAGGAGACTGTAATGTCTCTTTATAATTCACTCGTCAGACCTCAATTGGAAGACTGTGCGCAGTTTTGGTCTCCATCCCTCAGGAAGGACACAGAAAGGTTAGAAAGAGTACAAGCAAGGGCTACAAAATTGATCCCTTCAATGAGAATGCAAAGCTACCAACGGAGATTGGAGCACCTAAATCTGTTTACCTTAGAGACGAGGAGGTTGCGGGGTCAGCTTATTCAAGTCTTGAAGATGCTCAATGGAATAGACAGGGTAGATTACAGAAACTTATTCTCACTTAATGCCAATCCGACAAGAAATAATGGGTTTAAACTGGAACTAAAGACATTTAGGACCTCTGCCTGCAGGAATTTCTTTTCCTATAAAATAGTTAATATCTGGAACCAACTTCCCTCAGAGGTTGTTTCCAGCCAAAGTGTAAATGTGTTTAAAAATAGGCTAGACAAAGTACTGAATACTCTCATAGTTTAAGATTAAAACATAACAAAACTCTGCAGGAGTTCGCTTGCACGGTGTCTCTGTGAGCAAGCTAAATATAGATATAGAGCTATTTATATATTCTCCACTTTCCTGTAAAATTTCCTCGGCTACTTTTCCAAGGGTCAAGGTATTTTCTTCAACCTTTTTCCGTACCTGCCTCTGGCAGGGAGGGTGGGGAGAGAGCCTTCTACTTTTCTATCCAGTTTTCTACTACTGCTAGGATAGTTGAAAGAAAAATAAACTTGTTTAATAACAGGAACCTCCCAGAGTGGACCGAAAGGTCTTTGAGGCTTCCTCTTGTCCTTGTAACTCCTTGTAACTCTCTCTACAATTCCCTGGTTCGGCCGCAGCTGGAGTATGCAGTACAGTTCTGGTCGCCCACCATCAGGAAAGATATTGAGAGGCTGGAGCGAGTGCAGGCGAGGGCCACAAAGTTAATCCCTTCCGTTAGGCATATGGGCTACAATCGACGGTTACGCGCCCTGAACTTGTTTTCGCTGGGAACTCGGATGCTGCGCGGTCAACTGATCGAGGCTTTCAAGCTCTTACGCGGGTTCAACGATGTCGATTTTAGAAGCATGTTTAGTTTAAATGATAACAATGGTTAGAAGTTGGATTTGAAACGATTTAGGATTAGTGTGTGTGGGAATTACTTTCCGTATAAGATCTGTGACACGTGGAACAGTTTACCTTTAGAAGTTGTGAACAGTTCCTCTGTGGATCATTTCAAGAAAAGGTTAGACCAAATCTTGCACACTATTTGAGTGTGTAGAAAATTTTCCCTGGCACTCGTTGTCATTGGTACCTCCTCGGTATGGCCGCAAGGCCTTTTGAGGTACTTCTTTTCCTTGTAACTCCTTGTAACTCACTCTCTCAATTGATGATGATTGATTTGGAATCAAAATGAATTGCATCTTGGAAAGCTTCAGGTGTATTTTATTTTCAAGTTATGGGCAAAGAATTAAATTTGCAGAAATTAATCGTACGTATAAAGACATATAAACGTTCCTAAGCCAGCCAAAATTGCTTTTGAGTTTTGAGTTAAAAACACGTCCTGGTAACCATAAAATGACTGAAATTCCATATGACATCAAGATTTTTTTTGTGGTGAATGTTGCAAAGTTATCGATTTTTGAAACTTTCTTTTTCAAATATCTTTAATGAGAGTAGTAGTAATTTTTACAATGGGGGGGCCTATGCCTCCCCCTTATGTACGCTACTGGTCCCCCTAACTCAGCAGCTGGTGAAGCAGTGATGCTGCTCCGAAGCATCAACTTTGAATTCATCTTGTGCTTGGAGATTACCACACCAGTTTTTATGCAAACTGCTATTGCCTCAAATGCACTTCAACAACAAGATCTTGACCCGGCAGCATCGTACAGACTTCTGGATGGAGTGTTGCAAAGAATGAGAAAATTAAGGACAGAAGAGGAGTTCCAGGCGGTATTTGAAAATGCCAAGAAAAAAGCAGATGAAGCGGAAATTGAAATTCCCTCAAGTTCCCGGACAAAAAAGACGAAGGAAAATGCCGGCAAAATACAAATACAGCTCTACATCAGCAACAAAGTTTGGAGGAATATTACCGTGTAAATGTGTATTTTCAGTTCTTGGACACAATAACTCAAGAAATGGAAAGAAAATTCAAAGGGAAAGAGAACACTGCAACTGGCACAATCCTGAGTCCTTTCCAATACCTTACAGTGGCAGCAAACTGGAAAGAATTACAAACAGAGGCTGCCAATGCTGTTCACACCATTTGCAGATTCTGTGGATTCGAACAAGAGCAAGACAAGGTTTTGACCAGTGGTGGGCACCGTTAACCAAAAAGTTAACTTCGTTAACCGCTAATCCGTTAACCAAAAAGTTAACTTCGTTAACCGTTAATCCGTTAATTCGTTAAACATGTAACGGAAGTTACCGATAAAACCGTTAACGTAACTTATTATAAAAAAAATGAAAAACACAATATAATATATAATTTAACTTTCCCTCTTCTTCTCGTTCTCCATTTTGTCCATGAAATGCATGTTGCCCTTCATGAAAATTAGCATATCAAAGTTTTCATCAGACAGGGATGATCTCTTGGCCATCAGGATGTCCTGCCCATAGAGAACAAAGTGACATGAGAATTGAAATCTTACCTGATCAGTTTTATGGTTCTTGAAATGTATCAGGAGACTACTAATAAGGTACTCACAGACATATTATAAATATATATGACTTATTGACAACGATTATTTTTAAATATTCACTAGCACAAAACATGTTGCGCAAGAGACAGACTGCAAATGAAACGAATGCAGTTATTTGTTGTAATTGTTACATATATATTATGAAAGTGCCTTAAAATGCTCGTGATATTTCTTGAAAGAAGTTGAAACATTCAACTCAAATGGCAAATCTTTCCGCCTGATTTTACAGTCGACCATGTTTTGCTCAAACCAATGCCATAAATAACTACCATATTTGGTAAGACACAAATTGTGGCGACGGAAACAAATATATCGCCTGATTTTGCACTGCGGAAATGGAAATTCGTTCATCACTATTAACAGTGGCGGATTAATTGCGCACCTGCTCAGCACTGAAAATAATATAAACTTTTAAACGTTTATTTATGAATTTTTTGGGTTAACGGAAGTTAAATGTAACGGAAGTTAATTAGTCCGATAATGATTTTCAAAGTTAACTTAAAAGTTAAATCGTTAACGAAGAAGTTAACTTCGTTAATTAACGATTAACGGATTAACGGTTTGTGCCCAGCTTTGGTTTTGACAGAGCTAAAGGTCTTTCACTCAGCAAATCCAAGCCTCCAAAATGATGTAAAGGCCATGATGAAATGCATAAAGGAAAATAACCTCAACTTTGTTTTTCCAACTCTATGTGAATTGCTCAAAATCTATGCTACTCTTCCTGTAACTACTGCCACAGTGGAAAGCTCCTTCTTGAAACTCAAGCTGATAAAATCAAAGTTTCGCAGCCTTTGCAAGGAGGGAAGGCTGTCGGACCTAATGCTTCTAGTTATAGAGAAGGACATCCCCATCAATAATAAGGATGTCAACAACATTTTTAACAATATGACTCCGAGGCGGATACATCTGTAACAGAATATGTGAAATCTCTACTCATTACCAGTACTTCTAACACTAAAGATTTTATTTGTTTCACTATTGATTTCCCCATAAAGTAACATTCAATGACCCCATTTCTTTATAATTAATTTAATGTTTTAATTATTTAAGGCATTAATTAAGTTTAATTAATTAGATCCCTTACGGCGGGGAGAAGTTTACATTTGCATTGCATATTTAATTAATAGGCCTATAGTTCATGTAAATAAATTGTCACTGTATGACACATTTATGGAAAAACTATATATGCTTATAATATGGTATCGTATGGGGTACCTTTATTTCTTAATTAAATACAAATTATTAATTCATTTAATTAAATATCTACGAAATTGCTTCGGGATTGGCGACATAGCCTATTGGGAATGGAAATAATTGCCATACATAGAAGTAGTACCCAATATGGAGGCATTGGGTCCACATAACAATAAGAAAAATTTATTATTTCATATTCAAAATTTTCCATTGCTGACTCATGAAAATTACTTCGAGAGAAGAGTCAACGAACTTTGAAGTTCAGCGAATCAGCGAATTCCTAACAATTTATATTGGCGGCGCTCGGAGCTGCTGATGTTAAGCCCTGTTTTTAAGCAGGGCTCAAAAGGATAGACCTATACCTTCAGGAATTTAAATATAGTCAGACCCGGATCTAGGGGGGGGCTATGTGGGCTGCAGCCACGGGCCCCGAATTTGAGGGGGGGCCCCAAATTTTCTACGTTATTTATTTTAATTTTAGGTTTTTACATTTATTATTACATTCAATATGCTTATGCAGCATCAGCTTGGAGAAGTTTTCCCCAATGTCTTAAATGCATACAGAATGTACTTGTCATTGATGGTGACCAATTGTACCGGCGAACGGAGTTTTTCTAAGTTAAAGCGACTGAAATGTTGCACACGTTCAACAATGAAGCAAAAGCGATTACAGTCACTGGCAATTCTCTATGTAGAACATGCTCTGGCCAAAGAAGTCGATTTTCGAAATATTATTAATGAATTTGCACAAAAAAAGGCTCGTCGGTTCAATCGGTTGCCAGCTCATAATCAGTAGGTAGGTGTGTATAAAATTATTAATTCAGGAAAATATAATATGTAAAATAAAGTAAAATATTTGTAAAGTAATATGTTTGTTCTGAAAACTAAATAAATAAAGTAAAGTAATATGTTTGTTCTGAAAACCTTTAATTTTCCTCGTAAACAAAGCTTATAATCCTTATATAATAAAAATTGTAGCTAAGGGGGGCCCCCAAAAAAATAATTAGCCACGGCCCCCATTCTTCTAGATCCGGGCCTGAATATAGTGACTGCCTATATTAATTAAACCAAATCAACTCGTTGTGTAACTCCATCGTACCGCGGCCCTACATCGAAACAGAAGCGAGGCCCAACGAAATAATAAGGTAAGGTAATTCCTTTCATTAACACTTGGCAGCGCTAAAATACCGAAGGCAAATAAATTTAACATTAACCACTAAAAACAATTCTTTAACGAAAAAACGTAGGGTTTTTGTCGTTAACTCTCCACTGAAATCTGCTGGCAATTTCCAACCGGTGAGGGTAACAGGCAAATCAACCCATAGCCCTATATAGTTTTTTCATAACATTTTTAAATGTCCATTATTACTAATGCTAATTTTAATGATAACATCCGTCTAAATGCTGTGAAGAGACTTATTTTTTTTGAGAGTGGGAGGAGATGGTGCCCTTTTGTTAACTTTCAGTCCCTGCATCTGAAGTATCCTGTCCACGGCCCTGCTTCTGAACTGTTTGAACGAACGAGAGGTTGCAGCCGTCACACGCCATGACAAAGAAAGCAACAATTGATATGCTTCCGGCTAATTGTCAAGAAACAAATGCGCTGATTGGCTGCAGACTGTAAGAGAGTTTTTCATTGGCCAACACTGTGTCAGTATACATACTGAACTGTGCTTTTATTTACAAAACATGCAAAATCTGAGCCAAACCTAATTTACCTTGCATAGCCTGTCTTTTCTTAAGCTTCGCTAAATTTGAATAAGTTTAAAAGTAAGTGGAGACCAAAGGATCAAGCATCTTAGATCTGGTTCTTTCCAGTGATCATGAGGTTATTAGGGAACTTGCAGCGAGTAGATGTGTGACAATCTGCAATTTGCAGAAATCTTGTATTTTAATTTTGCATGTAACTGTATTTGTGGTTTGTTTATACGAGGGTAATTCAATAAGTATCCGCACTTTTTATTTTCACAATTTTATCGGTATTATTATGGTATTACACCCGTCTAACGTCCAGCAATTATTATATATTCATTAAGTAGATTTTTTAATTCTAAGACACTTTCCTTCTATAGCGTTTCCGTCGCAAATGCTTCGTTTTCGAGATATAAACATTTTTTTGGTGTGCGTACGTTCGTTTGTGTGTTCGTACGTTCGTTCGTTTGTGTTCGTATGTTCGTTTGTGTGTGCGTTACATGTCTGCCCAATCACTGTGCTCCATCCATTTTGAATTTGAATTACTTTTGTACCGGAATTGAACATCATTCCACTCATTCAGAAGTACATTAGGCCTGGCTCTGTGATTTATAGTGATTCCTGGGCTACCTACAAGACTATAAGTGATTTAGGATAGGTTAGGTTAGGTCAGGTCAGGTCAATTTGAAGGTGAAATTTGTTTTTCCTATGGTTTTTGATATGTTTTAAACGAATCTGACCTTCAAAACCGTCGGAAATGACTCGTTTTCGATTGCCGGCTGGGGGGAGGGGGGTTATCTCAAAAACGAGTCATTTCCGACGGTTTTGAAGGTCAGATTCGTTCAAAGCACATCAAAAACCATAGGAAAAACATAAATTTCACCTCCAAAGGGAGACGGGTGTAATACTATAAATGCGAAAAATGCTCTGTATGAATTGGTCCACAATTAACCCACCCCTTATATCTCCAGTCTAACTATAGAGTAGATCAAGTCTAGCCTAGAGGGGTCAGCCTAGAGATTCCGGAAATGGTCCAGAGCGGGCAGATAAATTGAGGTCCACAGTAGGATTCCTCACAAGAATTAGGTTAGGGCAATCTACCTTCACCTTTGTTAAGCTATGAGTTGATGCTGGGTCTTAGGCCACAATGTAGGCCTAACTTGTCTGACCCAGCTTAATTTAATGCTTATAACTTACTGGTGTAAAAACTCAATTAGTCACTTACTTTTTGTTATCGGAGTGTCTCCCTTCTCCGGTTATGTTTTCGAGAGCGCACTTTGCTGGTACGTCCTCTCGCCCCGTTCTTCGTTTTCGTTCTCCCTTTGTTCTCTTCGCGGGGCTTCTCGTACCAGCGTTGTCTTGGTTTATTCCTCGGTTGGTTGAGCGGTAATGTATCTCCACTACCGAGCACGCTCCTCCCACACAGTATATAAATACTAGTGTGGAGAATAACTCTGGTGAGCAACCAATTGGTTTCATCCACCCAGTTATTGACATAAAAGGAATTTAATGATTTTTAGATCAACTACCCACTCATCAGTTTTCCATAATAAATTTACCATTTTATCTTCACATCTGATTGATTATAAACACATCACTTCTTAACATAGTCTCCCTGTTTCTCAATACACTTAGTCCAGCGATCTACAAGCTTCCTAATGCCATCACAAAAGAATGTTTTTGGCTGTGTGTGGAGCCAGTCATGCACCCCCTCCTTTAGGTCATCATCGCCTTGGAATTGCTGACCTCTCAAAGCGTCTTTTAGTAGTCCAAACAGGTAAAAATCCGAAGGTGCCAGGTCTGGACTGTAGGCTGAATGGTTGAAAACTTCAAATTTAAGTTCTTGAAGGCATTTTCTAGTCTGTGCAGCAGTATGAGGGCACTCATTGTCGTGTAACAGAATAACACCTTCCGACAATCTCCCCCTCTATTTTGTGTGAATTGCTTGCTTTAACTCATTCTGAAGCATGCCAGAAGACAATGCACTTGTTACTGTATTTACCTTGAATTCACCTTGAAGTGCTTCTGCCTCAAAGGTGCGCTGCTCCCACGAAGTCCGCTCAGCACCTGAGGCGGGGTCATGATGGGGTCATCACCCTTCTTTTCTCTTGCTCTTGCCATATGATTTGGTCCTCTATTGAATTTGTGGGGGCTGGTCTGGCAGAGGAATACCCTGGCACTGTGGGTTGGTTGGGTATGTTGGCTAAAAACATGTCCAAGTATATATATATGGGAAAGTGCCTAAGTTAGGAAAATGGGTGCCACGTGAATTGTCAGTTGACAATCTGAGGGTGTGGGTAAAACATTAGCATAGCTCTTCATTCCCGTGAACTCCAAGATCCGTTTTTGCACTGTTTAGTGACTGGTGATGAAAAGTGGATATTGTACCAGAATGTTAAGTGCCGTCAACAGTGGGTTTGTGCCAGAGAACCAGTGACACCACAGCCAAAACCAAATCTTTACCCTCAGAAGGTGTTGCTCAGTGTTTGGTGGGATAAAGGTGGTGGAATACACTTTGAAACCTTACCACACAACCAGACAATCACTGCTCAAGTCTACTGTCAACAACTGGATTGACTGAACATTGCACTAAAAGAAAAGAGACCACCTTTGGTTAATCGGAAAGGAATCGTGTTTCACCATAACAACGCACATCCTCATACCACTTGGATCACTTCTGCAAAAATTGAGGAGCTTGGGTAGAAAAAACTTCCACATCATCCATATTCTCCAGACCTTGCGCCTTCAGATTATCATCTCTTCAGGAGTCTGCAAAACTGTCTTGATGAGAAACAGTATATTCTTTAGATGACCTGCACATCAGTCTTTGTACGTTTTTTGCCTCAAAACTGCCTGAATTTTATAAACATGGCATTGAAAAGCTTGTAGGATGTTGGCAGTGTCATTGATTCTGATGGAAAATATATACTAGATTAAAAAGTTTCAGTTGAGTTTTTTTTGTCCTTCAAATTCTGATCTAAAAACGACATTACTTATGGGATGATATATATATATATATATAATATATATATATATATATATATATATATATTATATATATATAGGGTGTCCGAGAATTATCTGTACAATTTTTGGTTATTATTAAAAGTCAACCATGAAGTATAGAAATTCCAGTGTTGTCCCATTTTACAGAGAATATCTCAGTTTTTTTCTGATACAAAGTTTTGACAAGTTTTTTAGAAATTCCAGTGTGTCTGAACATTATCTGTACAATTTCATTTTAATAAAATTCTTGATAACACACACAAATTTTAAACAAGATTATTTAGAATCTGTATTTTCAAAAGTTTCTTTTATTAAAGTAACGTTGTTACAAACATTCGATATGTGCACCATTAGTGATTCGCAAAACATCCAATCGATACTCCAAATGTTGCCATGTACGCTGCAGCATATCCACATCAATTCGCTCAATAGCAGCTGTGATTCTTGCTTTTAAATCATCAATGTCTGTCACCCGCGTACATTTCTAAAAAACTTGTCAAAACGTGGTATCAGAAAAAACTTAATGAGATTCTCTGTAAAATGGGACAACACTGGAATTTCTACACTTCATGGTTGACTTTTAAGGATCAAGTAAAGATAAGCACCTCCAACCTTTTTTAGTTAGCTTTATAAGGCTAACTAACGAAAATATCACGACTTAACCTAACCAATCGTTAGGTCAACTGTACGCCCTTGATGATTGGTTAGGTTAGGTCATGATATTTTCGTTAGTTAACCTTATAAAGCTAACTAAAAAAGGTTGGGGGTGCTTATCTTTACTTGATCCACTTTTAATAATAGCCAAAAATTGTACAGATAATTCTCAGACACCCTGTATATATATTAAGGTAGGTTGATTTTCCACATTTTTTTAGATATCGACTTTGGACTAGTTGAGATAGTCAGGGCTTAATATGATAATAACTGACAAAAAATTTCAGATCCCTAGCTTTAACCATTTTTTGAGGAAACCATTTCAAAAATTGTCAAAAAATCGTACTGAAAAATACCGCATTTTCGCAATTTTTGGCCAAAAAAAATCATGCTATTTTCATAAAAAAATCTTGAAAAAAGTTACAATTTTATTGAAAAAAGTAAAAAAAACATGTACAGAGTCAAATAGACACATTTAGATCCCAAGACCATCATAATTTTCACTGTAAGAGCCCTTAGAAGCAAAGGAAGGCCTCATCTGGCGGCTTAGGGCTTTGGCCAGAATGTGTTTGTGCCTTGATTCGAGTCCATAAACAGTATGGAAAGCTTCAGATGTCAGCTTCACGGCCCTTTCAACACTGAGAATGTGAAGGCAGATCAGGCAGCTCCAGCTTGGTGCCATTCAGCAATGCTTCTTGAAGCTCCTGGTCAGAAAAGTCTTCTGTGAGAGCAGGTTCACAGATGCCACTTTGGGAAAGGTTGATTAGTTCTGACCAGTGGGTAGCTTCAATGTTGATGGCTGTGATTTTCTTCAGCCTCTTCTTGGCTGGCTTCCCACTTCTGAAAGAATAATAATTAATTTATTTTTTATTCCAGTTTAAGATTTAATCCCTATTAGTCTCAGAATTGCTGATTGAAATTAAACTTTAAAAAAAAAAAAAAACAGTTCTATAAATTCTCATAATCAAATTTTTTTTCAGAAAGAAGGTAAGATTATTTCCATTATCAGAGGGGAGGGGGGCAATTAGGATAAGAAAATGTGAAAAAAAAATTTGATTATGGGGATTTATAGAACTCGGGCCTTTTTTTTATTAAATAAATCCTCATAATCAAATTTTTTTTCACATTTTTTAAAATTAATAATGCTTACATGATGGACAGAATTTTCTTGAGAGCAGCTTCTCTCACTTCCAAGTCATCAGACTTCATCATGGAGTACAGCATATTCTCGGGTAGCAAGGCAAAAGCATTGTACTTCAGGTTCTTGAAAGCAACACCCTGGATTTCTTCAGACTGCTGCTTGATCCTCTGGATCATGTTGAAGATGTACAGCTGCTGATTGTGGAACTTGCTGTCCCTTTATCTCAAACCAACTGACTGCATACACTTCCACAATGAACTTGATGGCCTGGTAAAGCTTATCCTGTAGTTCTGGAGGGTAAGCACCTCTGTCACAGACATCATCCACAATCAATCTGCCAAAGTCAACCATCTTGCATGGTTTAATGGTCCAATTTTCCAGGCAGCAAATCTTGGGTTGACTTTGCCCTGGAAATTCCAAAACATACTCCAAAAGAAGCCTCTGGTCGCTACTGAGATCATTCAGTGTCTCCTCAGCAAATTCCATGTCATCCAGGGGGCCACTGAGTTTGGTGAATTCCACTTGTGGCAGATCTTGGTAGTCAATTTCGCAGAGTTTTCCCAGCGGACCAGTGAAAGCAGTGGGACTTTTGGTACTGCCATCAAGATGCTTGAAAACAGCTCTGAAAGGAAGCTCATTCTGATGGAGTGAACAGCCAATGGTGTGCAATTTCTGCTTAATTTTATTTTCCAGAGCTGTTACAAGGCCTCCCTCCCAGCCAGTGTTTGTATTGTGTGTCAAGGAGGACAGCTTTCGGGTATGAACACTGTTAAACTCCTCCAAGACACTAGCAACTTCTTCACCAAGAAGAACTCCAGTCGCACCTTTAATTGGGATGACTGTGAGTAAGATATGTTCCACTTTCAGTTCCCGGCTCCTTTGTGAAAGTCAAATGGTGCTCTTGTCCCTTTCCTTTCTTCAGCTTAGTCTCCCCATTTTCATCCTTAACTTCTCTGTACAGCAAAGTGTCCTTGTCAACTTTCCCATCAACCCCAATACATACTAACTTTTCCAGACCCTCATTGTGCTTTTCATCATTTTTCACTTTCATTCCAGCTTTTTCCCTGTCCATTTTTGATTTATCAATTATTATCTGTTTCCCATCAAGGCCAGGCTTAAGTAGGTCCATAGCTTGTAAGTCCACGAGGAAGGCATTAGCAAGACTTTCCCCAAGATTGGAAGAAACATCACCCTTGATCAGTTCCATGGCATATCTGGGGGTTTTCAAAAAGCTGTAACCTCCACTTGGGTGCCTCCTTGGCTTGAACTCTTCAGCTTCACCACCAGATGGCTGAAATGAAAATAAAAAATAAATTACTAAGGCGAAAATAGGGGAAAATATGGGTAAAAATTGACAAAAATGGGCGGAAATAAGAATAAATTACTTAAACAAAAATGGGGGAAAAAATGGGTAAAAATTCAGGTAAAAAGTCGGCAAAAATGGGCGAAAAAAAGAATAAATTACTAAAGCGAAAATGGGGGAAAAAAGGGGGGAAATACGGACAAAAAGTAGGGATAAATTTGGGTAAAAATGGGATAAGATATAAAAAAAATATTACCTCTCCTGATTCTCCTGAACTGGATTCAAAGAAATATCTTGTGGAGGCAAAAGTGGCCAAATCCACTTCCTGCTGCTGTTGAATCTGGCTCTGTAATCTTTCTGCTTCAGCTGCAGCCCTCTGGTCTCTCTTCACAGCAGCTTTATCCACAGATCCCAGCTGGAAAGAGCCCTTGGGTCCTATTTTGGCCCTCTGATCTCTCAAGTATTCCCTCTCCTCTACTGGAACCTGAAATATTAAAGTATATTAAATAGCGGATCTAAAATAAGAGAGAAAATCCTGAAAAAAATTTTATTATTAATTTCTATTACCAGGGGGGGGGGAAGAAAGATTACAGGAGGAAAATGTGGATATTTTTCAATTATAAGCACTGAATTTCCTTCCATTTAAAAGGCACCTAATCGCACTAAGTTAGGCCAGTTAAAAGTTAAAAAAATAATAGCATTGCCTTACTGGGAGGACAAGTGCAGATTATGTGCTGTGTTTGACAATTTTCTTTCTTGCACTTCACAGCATTGTCATCACAGGGACGAACAGGTAGCTTACAGGTGCAAGCAGAAATGTCAAAAAGTTTATCTAGCTTTTCCTCCAGATTCTGCTCCTGGACTGTAGAAAGAGATTTCCTATTTATCTCTCTTGCTTTCTTGAAGCACACTTTTATCCACCAATTTCACTACATAATATTTCTCATACAGGGGCAGCCGCGGGTTCACTGCCTGCCAGATCTCATTCACATCCTTTGCTATCATTTTAGCAATATCATAGTCTTTCAAGTCTGGGTGGCTGTTTTGGAGGAAATAACTGTACTGAATAACTTGGTGGAGGGTAGGAGGCTCTGTTTTATCCAAAGGGGAAGGCTGGTCACTGAATTTTTTGGCACTATCACTTCGAGTTAACACTGAAGACTTCCATTTTTTACCCATTTTTATGAAATATCTGAAAATAAACACAATTAAATGAATGCATCATAAAATAACTTAATTTAATACACATTTTATAGGTAAATATCATTAAAAAATACCAAATAATACACTAATAAACATCTATAATGCATTTACAATAAGTTTCAAGCATCATTTTGTTAAAAAAGCCGAATTTTAATTGATTATTTTGATGAAATAAGGTCCAATATTTTGTTTGTTTACATTGCGCAAATGCTGCACGCAAGATTTTACGCGTAAAATTTGGCAATTTTACAACTTAAAAATAATTAACAATCCTCAAAAAATACAATCATTTTCACAAATATGAGTTGGTGCAACGTTTTTTATACATTAATACCTTTCTATCTAGACTAGTCCAAGATTACAGTTCCAAAATCAACTACCCTAATATATATATATATATATATATGAATAGAAAACGACATAAGTATTAAGGAACGTTTCTGCACACGAGGAGGAGAGATAACGAAATAATGAAAATGAGGCGAACCGCCTGGGTTCGATTCCCAGGCGGTTCGCCTCATTTTTCATTATTTCGTTATCTCTCCTCCTCGTGTGCAGAAACGTTCCTTAATACTTATGTCGTTTCTATTCATTTATATACTGCGTGGTCATTGCAGTTATTTGCATATATATATATATATATATATATATATATATATATATATATATATATATATAGGGTGTCCCATAAGTCCGGCATCATAGGAGAAATTCATATTTTTCTATTTCTACAAACTATAATTCATATTTTTCTCTTTCTATAGGCCATAATGTTTGTGAGCAAGGAAGAACGAATCCAGATGATTCTACTCATAGATTTTTTATCTCTGGGGCCACTTGAAAGCGCTGGTATACACAGAGAAAATTAGGAGTGTTGAACATTTGTGGCAGCGCATTATTGGGGCATGTAACACCATTACTCCTGACATCATTCACCATGTGCTTGCTGACTGGGTATCACGTCTAAATTTGTGTATTGAAAACAATGGTGGACATATTGAGCACGTTCTGTAAATGAAAGCTTTTGTTTTGCCTTTTTTTATTATTTTTCCTATGATGCTGGACTTATGGGACACCCTGTATATATATATATATATATATATATATATATATATATTTTTTTTTAGTTCAGGAAGAACTGATTCGCCTCTATTTAAAGGGCATATCTCAGCGGAAAAACAAAGAAAAAGTGAGAGGAAAGACAGAGGAAAAAGAAAAGGGTGGAGGGGACAGTCGAAGTGGAAAAAGACCAAGGACTGAAGGATCGAGCCCATCATCCTTGGGTGCTAGGGCCGGGAGGGCGCATGTGAAACCTCCAGGAACAAGCACGTACAAACGAGCACAAAGAGCACTCAAGAGCACGAGCTTAGAACCCCCTTGCGGGGATATATATATTATATATATATATATATATATATATATATATCAGTGGCGATGTCAGCATCCCCTCAAAAATCCTCCATCACCCTCCTAACCTCAGACCGCCACGAATCCCAAGCACACCCGAGAGTCACCCTCATGGGACATCCCCTACCTCTAAACAAAACCCCAACAATCCTCGGCCTCACCCTAGACACACACATGTCCTTTTCCCCTCACATATCAAACATTTGCTCCAAAGCAACAAAAAAACTCAACGCTCTCAGAACACTCGCCTCCACAACATTCAGTCAGCAGAAGGAATCCCTTAGTATCCTATACAAACAGTTTGTACGTACTACCCTAACTTACGCTGCCCCCGCCTGGTCCCCGTCCATCTCCCACACAAACCAGAAAAAGATACAGACCACACAAAACAGAGGTCTCAGAAGCATTACTGGCTGCCTCCGAACCATACCCATCCCACATCTACATGCAGATACGAAAATACTCCCCATCGAACACAACATGACAGTGACTCAATTCTTCTCCAGAGCACTGGCCCCAGCCCACCCCTGTCACCATCTCACATTACACAATCCCCCACCCCACCCCTGTCACCATCTCACATTACACAATCCCCCACCCCGCAACAAAAAACGTACTCCTGCTGCTCACTATTCGCAGCTACTGAACAATATCCCCCCTCCTCCCCTAAACATCAGCCCCATTAAACATCTTCACACAGAATTTACCCGGAAATACCTTCTCGACCAACCACACAACACTGTCCTTCACGATACTCCCCCTGTAGTCCATCAGAGCGAACAAACCCTCCCAAGGAAAACAAGAGTTACTCTGGCCAGGCTCTGTTCAGGCCACCACCCCTCCCTCCAACAATACAGACACAGACTCCACCTAGCTGACACCTCCACCTGTCAAAAATGCTACCTCCACCCTGAGGACACAGAACACCTACTCTTACACTGCCACACACTCTCTCAACAAAGACACAACTCCAACATTACCTCTCTACGAGACCTATGGACCCGTCCCACGGTGGTAGCGGGATACCTGAGTGCCGCCGGGTTCGCATAAGAGAACCCGGGGGCTACGAAGTAAGTAAGTAAGTATCAGTGGCGACTCCTGCACTCGGGCTTCTCAGGCTGAGCCCGAGAGGCTAGGGGCAAGGAGAAGCATGAGAGATAAAATTGTGTATTTATAGATTTAAGTTTTAAAAAAAGTTTTAAATACAAATTGTAAAAATGGTTTTTGGCTGGAAGTATGTTACTATTTTTCTGTCTAGCCTTCGTCATGCAAGCAAATTTTGAGCGCATTTAGATACCCTTACTACCTATAAAAAAAACTATATTGACACAAAGTTTTCGTGTAATCTTTCAAGATCCTTTACTCGGGCGTAATACTCGGGCGCAAGACATTACGCCCGAGAAAGTATAAGTAATATCGTGTATTTAAAGTTCTTTTAATGAATAATTATTTGCTTGCATCCGGTTACATAATAGTTCTTCTTCTAATTCTCATTAAATAAAATACGTTTTTCCTCCTATTAATTTTTTTTATAAAGAAAAAACATTTCAACTCTGGCTTATATCCTTCGGCCTTGTAGAGGCACAGTTTTTAATTCTGGCGATATATGGTAACTTTTTACATTTCGATAAGCATGCCTTCAACTGCCTTAGGCTAGGATTTCAATTGAAAAAGAAATACTCATTGATTTAGAAAGCAAAAAGGAATAACATGACTGAATATTAAAGAAATTTGCTTTAAAACCAAGATGCTTGGACTTTATGTTCAAGTAAATAAAATATTTTTTTTACCGAGGTATGTATTTATTTATTTTATTGATAATCTTAAGTTATTGTCATGCATTTAAATGTCGGCTCATATGTAGACTTGAAAATTTAAAAAGAGCCTGAGTAGTCTTGAAGAACTGGAGTCGCCACTGATATATATATATATATATATATATATATATATATATATATATATATTAGGGTGATTCAAATATGGGGGTAAAAATTTTTTTTTTATATTTTAATGTGTTCAACCCTTTAAATGGTTCATTTCAGCATAAAAACAACTATCCTAAAATATTTTAGCAAATTTTTAATTTTTAGGGGTTGCTACCAGCAATTAAAAATTGACAGAACGACTCAAATTGTCAAATTTTTCCACACCACCTAGGGGGTACAGTACAAGGCGCATTGCTTTTTTTTAATGTGGAAAGCTCCCCCGTAGGTCCTACCATAACCACAAGCATGCATAATTAAATTAGCATGATATTTCAGACATTAGCTGTCCTTACTTCATCAATGTTTCTTTCTTTCTATCAGGGTAAACAGCCCTGTAGTTTTTCACTACTTGTAGCAAGAATTGTTTTTGATCTTCGTCATGTGTTAGTATTTTATTATATTCATCCATTAATTTTACTCCTCTTTCCGCTATATCATTCACGACTTTCCACTGTTTGATAGATTTCTTAGCGGAGTTATACTCTTCATCATTATGCCATTCTTTAGCATCTTTGAGTAAAAATTTTAAACTAAATTCTGTTATTGTAAAGAATCTTTGAGTATTTGATGACAAAATCTTCTAATTTCTTCGTTGGAATAAGTGTAGGATCTAGAAAAGCCTGTTTTGCAGGAAGAGTATTGTATTTTGCAAGGCCTTTACAATTTTGTTTTTCGTTTCAGTAGGCACTTCATCATCATAAAAGGCCAAGGCTACCAGTTCTTCTGATAGGTACCAGAGGTGACCTAACAGTTTTTTAATAGCAACAAATGCAATTGTGTCATTTGTTTGTTTGTAGACTACAAGATTCTGTAATAATTCCAGAGCAAGACGAGGAGCGCAAGATGGCACAGGAGCTGTAAACCATGCCTTTACATATAACCGAGTAGCAAATAGACAGATGTCTTTTAGTCCTTTCTTGTCTTCTACTGAAATTTTGAACTGAGATTTGAACATAAAATTTTTTAATGAATATGTAATTTTGGCCATCCACCTAGCCCAATGAAGTCCCGCTGGATGTTTAAATTTGATTCCACCTTTTGGTTCACCTCCCAAAAAAATAATTGTTAACTGCAATAGTTCTAGGTAATCGTCTCTTGGTTGGAATGTATCTAGTTGATTTGTTGCAAATATAATTATGTCATTTTGATGTCATGAATATTTTCATAGATATCTGGATCTGATAATGCTGTCTCGTAGTCCTTATTAATGCTTGACCATTTTCTCTGAACTTCTTAAAAAGGACTATATCTGGGCCAGAAGATGGTGATAAAGACTTTGAAACAACAGCTTCCAGCATAATTTCAAATATATGGTGTCGACATGCCAGCCACAATAAATCGTTGTCAAATTTTGTTCTAGAAGAATAGCTGCACCATTTCTAGGACCAGTATTGGCTGCCGTTGTATTGAAACACATGCATTTTATTTGTTCGCAATGTCCCATTCAAGCGATGTCTGATTGTTTGCATTAAAAAGAGACGCATTTCTGTCACTCAATTTTGCAACATCAAGACTTCCTAATAATTTATCATCAAACAATTTTCTACGTTTGCCAACCTTACTTTTCCATGTTGAAGGTTGTGCAGCACAGAAACCAGATTCATCACTTTTACTCTCCTCTGATTCTGATTATGTACTGGTGAGTATGACAGCCTCTTCACTCTTCTTTCTTTTGATCTCTTCTTCTGCTTTCCTCTTTTCATAACGTTGTTGCTTTTCTGCTGCTCTTTGCTCTTTTTTAGCAACAGCCTTATCAATGGTACCCATTTTACCATGATGTCCTTTCTCACGTTGCATTTTCAAGAATTTCTTATCTTCTATTTTTATAAGCTGCATAGCATTCTCATGAGCAATGTCAAATAAGTTTTCCAGTTTATCTTTCCATTTTTCTTCTTTATTATTTAAATTTTGTGATCTTTTCAATTTGTTTGCTTTGTTTTTCTTAAGCAGCTGTCATTCCTTCAGTATTCCTTGAATTTTACCTACTACATGTATTCTTTGTTTTGCTGGTATTCCTGCTTTTTTCCAAACTGCTAGCACATCATCTGCAGTAGAGCAGCATGATTCTCTAATGTCTTGCTTTTTAATATTTCTGTACTGCATGAAGAGGGCCATCATTTCCTTCTCTGATGGTAATACGGATGTTTTTAGTACTGCAGAGGGCTGCCCAATTAGCCATACTTCAGTTTCTTTTCTTGTAGAACTTCTCCCAAATGAGCAACTGGGTGATGGTGAGTTAGGCCTAGCTTCCATAATCGATTAATTGGTATCAAAATTACGAGTTCCAAACAACAATTAAAAGCAAGCTAGTATATAAACCATTAATTAAAAATTCTGAAATATAAACAATTAAACAAAATCATAAGTTGTAAAAACAAATTGAAAAAGAGGGAAACTTTGATGCCTGGTAGCACATAGTAAATTTTATTTAAAATTCACCAAATTTGGCATAGACTACCTTTTTGTCATAGGGAACAAAAATACAGGTTGAACAATTAAAAAAAAAAAACTGATTTTTTGAATCACCTAATTATATATATATATATATATATATATATATATATATATATATATATATATATATATATATGGGAATGAACTCAGAATGGTCCCCTGAGTTTTTTATGATACACACAGACAGTGCATGGAACAAGGAACTCTTCTGGGATAATTAAATCCACTATAGTCCAAATAAGTAATGGTAAATGACAAATACCATAGTTTTTCTTTTTCATGATGCTAGCCCGACGTGGGCAACGGGTCACTCGCAAAGAGGTCCCATAAATATAGCTTCCCTCACCAGCTATCTGCAAAGCAGACAGGATCCAGCTTTGGGACCCAAAGCTGGATCCTGTCTGCTTTGCAGATAGCTGGTGAGGGAAGCTATATTTATGGGACCTCTTTGCGAGTGACCCGTTGCCCACGTCGGGCTAGCATCATGAAAAAGAAAAACTGGTATTTGTCATTTACCATTACTTATTCGGACTATAGTGGATTTAATTATCCCAGAAGAGTTCCTTGTTCCATGCACTGTCTGTGTGTATCATATATATATATATATATACAGGCATCCCCCGTTATACGATTGTTTGGTTTACGATTTTTCGCGTTAACGATCTCCAACTTGAAAGCATGTCTCAGAAAGGAACAAAACTGTGCCTACGTTGAGTCCAGCCCAAATGAGGAGGACGATGAGGACCCAGTCAGAATGCTTGATCTCAAAACCTTGAGAGAGATTCTGACTGGATTTGACACATACATCGAGTTGGTGAAGGACAAGGACCCTAACTACGAACGTAGTGCTGCTGCTGTCAATCATATTGAAAAGGGTCTGAGCATTTATCGGGAGATCTACCTGCAGAAAAGGAGGAATGCCAAGCAAACTACGATCTCCCGATTTTTCAAGCCTGCAACAGCTGCCGAGGCAGGAGAGAAGTGCGTCATCAGCAAGTGCAGCAACAACTCCTGCACGTCGGCAGCAGGCTAGATCTCCAACTCCAATGCGGGAGCTGGCCCTCCTCCCCCATCACCACCACCCGGTGGCGATGAGTAGGCATCGTTACCTCGGACTGATGCATCATTGACGACTTGGACCGGATTTGAATACGATTAGGTGAGTGTTCATGTATAAATTGTCTTTTATTAAACACAATTTCTTACTTTCAGACACTTTTTGTACATAACAGTAAAATATATAGCAAAATAATAGTGGAATCTGCAAATTTTGGGGGGCTTCCAGAATGTTTGGGAACGTATCCCTATTTTTCCCATAAGGCCTTCAGTTCGATATACGATTGTTCGATATACGATGGGGTTTTTAGGGATGCATCCCAATCGTATAACGGGGGACACCTGTATATATATATATATATATATATATATATTATATATCTGTTGTATATATCTACCATATATAACTTGAATGTGTAACTTACTTTTCTCTGTTGTAATTCTATGAGGGCCTTGGAGGCCTTACCAGTTTCCTCCTTGGTGAGGTAGTATAGTCTTCCAGTTGCAGTAGATGCCTCTACCTTTGTCAAAACATCAAAGTATGTAATTGTAAGAATATCTGGTTCATGAGGAAAAAAGAATGATGGGTTGGGACCATGAGGATGAAGATGAGAAGATATTTTTACTTCCCTCTTCTCAGTTGTTTTGTCCAAAATGCATACTAACCACCAAAGGTTATCATATACAGCAGTGACAAAACCATGTAGTTTCTCTTCAGGTATAAGTTCTTCTTCATTGACTTTCTCAATATGTGAATATCCTGAAGCTGAGAAGTGCTTAACCTCTAGTGAAGTTAATGAAACTGGTTTTAAATGGTGTATTTTCTGAGTACCAGCAATGGTTCTTGCTTTTGAATGTCTAGTTTGGAGGAGAAATTCTTCATTTTCATAATCTTCATTGGTTGAAAAATGTGGTGTAATATTATTATTATTATCTTTGGTAAATATTAGGGATGCACCGGATATCTGGTATACATGGCCGTAACTACCTATGAGGTCACCGAGGTCCGGACCTCGGTAATTATTTCCTAAAAAAAAAAAAAAAGAGTGAACCATTCTCCGTGTATGAAACGCATATTACCGCTTTTCTTTTGAAAAGAGGGGGCATCGAGCATTTTGTGTTTTGTGTTTAGTGTTAGCGTATAGCTTGGGTTGTGTTTGTAGATGTCATTTTGGTCTGAATTTTGCTCGTCCCGCCGCGCTCAAAAAGAATCTGGACCTCACTAATTTCTAAACCCTAGTTACAGCCCTGCTGGTATATATCTGGTATCTGGCCTATCTGGCCGGATAGCCGGATATCAACTAGATATCCGGCTGGATAGCGGGATAATTAATTAAATATAAAATAGGAAATTGAAAAGTAATGTTTATTTAACCAAAAATGGCACTTACAAATTTTTCCAAGAATAAAACAAATTCCAATTTTCAATTTCATTTAAACAGCATGGTGGATGATGATAGTGAAAGTAATTACTAGTTAACCTAACCTACTCAGTACAGTACTGAGTCTGAAACTCAATCATTGCCATCATAGATTTACTGTGATTCCAATAGCTTACGATTTTTCATGATGAAAAGCAAATGCTCTGCATTACATGGCAAAAGTCTGTTTCTATTTTCTGTATAGATTTGTCCAGCAGCGCTGAACAAACATTCAGAGCAAACAGAACTTGGTGGAGCACTTAGATACTTTACAGCTAGTGATTTGAGCTTTGGGTATTGAGAACAATTATTGCACCACCACTCTATTGGGTCCTTCTCCCTAGGCCACAGGGGCTCAATTAGATATTTTTCTGTTTTGGCTTTAATGAGTGCCATCTTACTCTTACTCTTCTTAGGTTTTTTCACAAGAGCAGAACCAGAAGTTCCTGGTGATGTCATGTCACTATTAATTTCTAGGCTACTGATTTCTGCCTCATTAGACTCGTCTAACTGGTTCAAAATGTTGGTCATTGAAACATCTGGGAGGCATTCTCCAACATCAGTTTCACTGCTGCTGGTGTCAGTTTCTTGCTTTGACTCTCTTCCAACTATTTGATCACAGCATTCCCAAATATCCTCATGAGTTTCCATTAAGAGACTGCTGCTTGAGTGTGGTTTTTCTTTTCCTTGTTCTTTTTTAGAAGTGGTCTGAATGTTTTCAGTGGAACGAATGCTTTTCTCACTTTCAATTATTTCGTCTACCACTAATTTTTTTGCTTCATTTTCATCCTTGAGAAATTTAGTCTTGAATCTGGGGTCCAATAGAGTGGCAATTACAAAGCACCTCTTGCTCACCACACTGTTATCATGACAATAGAACCTTTTTTCCACTGCCTTTTTCAGCTCTTCTTTCATTGTTTGTACTCCTGAGTCCTTCAGCCACTTTGAGAGGTAGGAATGCAGAGTTGCAACTGCAGGAATTACATAACTTACTTTCTCCTGGTTTTGTCATTTCATCAAACAGTTTCAATACCCTAATGACATTTTCAATCAAAGCAAACTCATATGCAGCCAGGATTGGAATATCATTTTCAGCTGCATATGCTGTCACTGCCTGTCTCTGTTCATATAGTCATTGCAGCATGTAGTATGTTGAATTCCATCGTGTAGTAACATCTTGAATGAGCTTATGAGTTGGGAGTTTTAAGTTTTCTTGAATTAGTTTGAGTTTAGTACATCCAATTGCAGAATAGTTGAAATGGCTGACTATTTTCTTATTTTGCAATGATGTCAGCAATTGACCGTTGTGACAAAATGGCATCTTGCACAACCAATTGAAGAGTATGTATGAAGCAGCTAACGCCCTGTGCTGGTGTCAGTCCTGTAAGCAAAAAGAAGATTTTTAATATAGAACAAGTTTGATAAGTTGATTTAGAACTTTGTTTACTGTGTAATGTAGTTAGCTTCTAACTGAGTCATATTTTACAAATATGGTGATTCATTTCAAGCATATTCTAACCATGTGATTGACTAGCATAATAGCATTGTGTAGTATAGCTGTCTGGTGTTTACCTCATATATAGATAGCTGTAGGTCTGATGTAGCTAAACCCCGATGGAGGCAGTCCTAAAACCTAACTGTGAAAAATTTTGTGTTTGGAATAAGCCACCCTGGTTCCATCCAGATTAATAACTGAAACCAGAATAATAACAGGTCTAACTGCTAGCTAAGGGTAGAACTGGTGAAGGCATCAGACTAACTTAATTTAGCTAATTTTAAGGAGCAGCATCTGCGCTGACAATAATGTGGATACTGTATTATTATATTATTATATGTTATATATGTATTACACACCTGTACCAATACTGATGTTGACAGCATTGTCACGAAGAATGAGATGAACCTGACTTGGACTGATGTTCCATTCCTCTAAGGTGTTATTCAGCATGAGTGCAATGTTGGCTCCTGTATGAGATGCTGGGAAGTGTTTGCAGTTGAGGACACATCTTATTTTCCATATTTTTTGTAGTAATGAAGTGGGCTGTCAAACTTATGAAGGATTCATTACACTGGCCAACAAAATGAAACTTTTTTTTCTCATCACAAACATGATCACACTTTTCTTAATGCATGTTTCGCGCTGATTCCGAATCTGGTTTTATTTTTTTCTAGCACGTATAGTTATATAGATACACTGGTTTTGATATTTTTAAGTTTTTGATATTGCTATAAGAAAATTTATGGATGTATAGATCACACTTAGGAATGCTAAACAACAAATACATCATATACTTTATTCAATGTACTTATAAATAAAGAATATATACATTATTTTATTAAAAGCGCTGTGAGTGTGATTTCCTTTTGTAAATTTGGCCTGGATTGTCACGATACAGCATCCAACAATGGTCCGCCATCATGCTTTCATTCCCATATCCTTGGTAGCGCTTCTCCATCATCTGAATATCTTGATGGAAGCGCTCTCCTTGCTCGTCACTCACTGCACCAAGGTTTTCAGGAAAGAAATCTAAGTGGGAATGCAGGAAGTGAATTTTTAACGACATTCGACACTCCATTTCTTTGAAGGCATCAAGGAGGTTCTTGACTCCATCCTTATACACAGGTGACTTGTTGCTTCCAAGAAAGTTTTCACATATCCATTTGAACGCCAGCCAAGCCTTCAATTCCAGCGGACTTAGGACTTTTTCAAATTCAGTGTCATTCAAAACCTCCCTTATTTGTGGCCCAACAAAAATCCTTCCTTCAATTTTGCTGCAGTAACCTTCGGAAATTTCCTTGAAAGGTATTGGAACCCTTCAGAATTGACTTTACCCATTGCTTTAACAAAATTCTTCATTAAACCAAGTTTAATGTGAAGAGGTGGCAGATATATCTTTTGGGGATCCACTAAAGGGACAGACTGGACATTGCTTATCCCTAGGACATATGTATACCTAAGTGGCCAGTCACTTTTGGTGTAATGTTCTATAGTGGCGCGACTGTCCCACAGGCAAAGGAAACAACAAAATTTTGTGAATCCTGACTGCATACCCATAAGCATTCCTATAACTTTTAGATCTCCACAAACATTCCATTGATGACTGTCGTATTTGATTGCCTTAAGTAGTATATCCATATTGTCATATGTCTCTTTTAGATGGATGGAATGGGCAATGGGGATGGATGGCATTATATTACCATTATGCAAAAGAGCTGCTTTCAGGGGTCATTCTTACATTGTCGAGGCATGTTGACTGACCTGAGCAAACTATAAATTCAAAAAAAATGTACACCAACTTGACACAACAAGTTCTTGGACTGGACTGATCTTTTGACACACAAAGCATGGCATTGTTGCCTGAATCACAATGCTGCTAGACGTAAAAGCTCACACCTGAAATACATAAGATGTATAATTAAGATAATTGAAATCAATAAGATGAATAAACTAAAAAAACACAATAAAATAAACACAATCAAATGTTGAAATATTAGTATTTTGCCTATTTAAAATGGTTAAATCTGTGTAGTTATATATATGCCTTCATCTTGAAAACTATATGTGCTAGAAAAAATCTGAATGCAGATTTGGAATCAGCGTGAAAAATGCTATCCAGCCAACACAAATTTTACTCTGATGAAAAATCTTTGTTGACCAGTGTTATTAGTTCTGCTTGTCCAAATGTCTGTTGTAAAGGAAATGACAGGCTGATTTCAGCTGTTCTTGTACTTGTTGTTTTACTTCTTCATAGATTTTGAGCAGAACAATTTCGGAAAAGTACTTTCTACTAGGCAGAGGGTACCGAGGGGCCAAATGTTTCATGAGTGCGCGAAAGCCTTCTCTGTCCACCAGAGTAAACGGTTCTGCATTGAGTGCCATCATTTTGCCTGCAAACCAAATTAAATTAGTGAATGTGTATGCATTGTATTTGGTAAGACGAAAAAAGACAAAACTTATTTTCACATAAGATTGATGCCTATTCATAAATTTTATAATTTACTAACTCACCTATCTTCTTGGTGATAGCTTCAGATTTAGGATCATTCAGGTCCCATATTTTGCTTCTTTCAATCATGACTTCAGTTGTTGGCTGAGATTTTGTGGAACATGATGGTTTGGGTGCAGGGTCATGAGGATAAACTAATTCAGCTTCCTGCAATTCTTTGTATTCTTCAGGATGCTTTGTCTTCAGATGATTCCCCATTGGTTTAGTAGAGTAGTTTTTAGGTTAAATTTACCTCTTACAATCAATTTTGATTGTGATTTTGGATCACAGTGTTTACATTCTGCTTTGTTCTTATGCTCTATTAATTCACCACTGTATATTTGAAAACACTTCCAAATACTAGATTTTAATTGAGACATTGTTCAATTTTTCAAGTAAGTCGCTAATATCATAATATATAATCTGTAAAAGTAGATAAACATGTAATTATGTATGTGCAACAGGTTAGTAATATAACGTGAAACTGGTGATCATTATTGTAACACTTATTTACTATTTATTATTACTATTTATACTATTTATTATTACTATTATTTTACAAACCCCATCAAATTTAATCAGTACAAGCCTGTCAGGGAGTCTGTTCTTTCTATTTCGCACAACCTTTCTGCTATTTGAAATACTTTTTTAAGTTTTTTTAAAGTTATTATTATTAAGTTTTTTTTTAAGTTATTTTTATTTTAGATTGCAAATATATTACTGACGTGCTTCCTTGTTGGTTAGGGTGGATTTAAATTGATTCACCACAAAAAATTTAATTTTACTAGAATAAAATAAATGTCTAACAATGAAAATATAGTTTATAAACAAAATGTTCAAATTTTAAGACGTTATGTTCAAAATGCAAATACTTCAACAAATTATTTTTTCACTGAAAGAATCGTTTCATCATCAAAAATGTCATTTAAAATATGTTTGCAACTAATATTACGCACTTAACTTTTCATGATGGTAATACAATCTAGCAATCGTAAATTTAATTTGAAGAAATCACTAAATTTGTGAAATTTAATTTATTTAATTAAATTAAGCCTCTCTAAAAGTTAGTTTTAGCGGAATAATTATTTAATGGCTTTTTAAGTGTTTTAGTGAAGGGACTTAAAAATTTTGCATGCCACAGGTAGTGCCCTAGCATAAGTGTACAGAGTACGTGCCCTACTTGTTAGGTAACTATTAATTATGCCAATTTGACAGATTGATAGAAGAAATTGACGTGCAGAACAGTTTTTAATTAATTTTTTTTTTGGAAAATCAACTGCACAATGGGGAAAACAAACCCTAGACCTTTGCAACCATAGTCAAACACTCTCCACTGACCTACAAAGTATGGTTAAAAGATTGTCACATTAGCACTACCACATGGTAATTGAAAGCCTGTTATCATATGACAGCAGACGATCCCCCACCAATGTTAGTTACATATTATGGATACAAAGGCTTAGGCTATAATATATATAAAATATAAGGCTTAGGTGGGGAGGGGGACTATCATATGACTGATATCCGGCCAGATATCCAGTATCCGGCCTAGGCATTTGGCTGGATATCCGGTATCCGGCTATCCGGCCAAAATCACTATCCGGTGCATCACTAGTAAATATATACAGCTGTTGTGCAGTAAGGATTTGTTTATCATAAGGCCGTTGCAGACTAGCTTTAGCAGCTAACTTCTTAACAGTGCCTCCTAGCCTACACCATCACATGGTCCCTTCCCATAGCTTGTTGTAAAAAAATTCCATTCTGCATCAATTCCAAAGTCATCTTTGTGGTGGCAAAGATTCAGAAAGTTTTTGTAGTTTTTATATTGTCCAGCACAGCCACCTGAAAAGTATATGAGTTTGTTGATGGATGGGATGTTCTCTTTTATGAAGTTTATGAGATGCTTTTGAAACAAATGTACTGCAACTGTGTTATCAATATTGCACTCAGATATGACAACAAAGCTTAGGTGAGCAATCTCATTTTGCTTGTTATAATACAAAACAAATGAATGTAGATTGTAGAGTTGCCATCTGATTGTTCCAGTGAAAACTCTGCACCTCATCTTGGAGAACAAAAGAGTAATTTTCGGCAAAATCACACACTACTAGGACTTCACTTGGTTTCAGCGACATTTTAGTTTCGTTGTAATAATTAGCTTGCATCTTGGTCAGGAAATCATGGATTTGGTATTCTTGAAGTTTGCTACAGAGATGTTCAATATATTCATCTGAACTCATGTGAATTGATTCAAGATTGGACCTGTCTGTATTGGTCCACTTCTTAAACTGTATTGAATCAATGCAGTTGTCATCAAAAATATTTTGGAGTTTCTCTTTCAATGCTTTTGTGTCTCCACATTGTTTACATTCCCTAAGGCAGCATTGCAATGAGGGTGGATTGCACTCAATCAAAGTAAGACAATGTTGTATATGGTTGATAGGATTTTCATTATCTTCAGTTAACTTATCAAATTTAGTTCCTACAAACATAAGTTTAACATTCTGATGAATGGTACATACACATACTGAGCGAGTTCCTGATGCTCCGGCAATAATACATTGCTTTGAACGCACCTCTGCAAATTTGCTGAAGTCCACTTTTACCAAAGGATTTCTTTCTTTAAAAAGCTGATAAGCTTCTTTTAAATTGCATAGCAGTAGATGCTTCTGAAAATGTTTCCTCTCCCCTGAGCTGTCCATAATGCTGACATAATCCTTTTTACCAGGCATTATTCTACTGATTTCTTCTGAAAGATAAAATGCTTTATTTTTTCTATAATGTTTTGTTCAATTTTCTTTCCAGGCTGAGGATTTGGAATTGAAAGGATACCCATTTCATTAGTAAGCTTTTTAGCAACTGATGCTTTGTGCCTTGTTGTATTGAATTCTGGAGCTATTTTTCTTTCACTCCAACTTTTTGGTAATACAGTCAGGATTTGTATTCTTTCACTCCTCTTGGTCTGCAAGTTGTGAATTTCTCCTTCAGTTGATTTAATATTTCATCATAATCTTTTTCTATCTTAGTTTTTTCTTTTTCCTGTATTAATATCTCTTCTAATTTTCTCTTGACTGCTCCTGTAACTTTTGTTATTTTGTGAGATGCATAAACCTCTGTCTCTTAGCTTTCTTGTCTTTATGGAAGTTTCTCCTAATGATTTTAATGAAGTATTTAAAGTTGATAATTGAAATTCAAGTGCTGTGCTTGTTGATGCCTCATTGATTTCAAGTTCATTTTCAGATGAAGATATTTTAGGAATATTACTAGTTTCTTCACAGCAAGAGCTTTTTTCATCTTCATCTAAAGTTTTTTTTTTCAGGCAATGATTCCAGCATTTCCCTACACTGTTACAAAGCCTGTGATCAACCGTTAATTTGATTTCAGGCCTTTTATCAATTAAATATTGAGGTACAATTTGTAGGCTTTTGGTTCAACGCTGTCCTTTGTATGATTGAAAGGGATCAGCACATTTCTGTTTAAGTTTATCCATTTTTAAAAAATTAGTGTATTAAAACTAGTAAGTTATATTTAAATGGCATTCCTTAATAGAAATTAATTTAGAATATTAAAACTAGTAAGTTATATTTAAATGGCATTCCATAATTTAGAAATTCACTTCGAATATTAAACAAATATTTTCTAAAAAGATGAAAAAACATGAATTATTTAAAGGTTAATTTTAATTAAAAATACTTCCTGAACATTTGTAAAAAAAAATTGAAAAAATTGGGGATGGTATATTTTTTTTATTTAAGGTCAAAGGTCAAGGTCAAGGATATTTTTTTAAATTTTAATTTTAGAGGCTTATGACAAGAGAGAGAATATGACAAGCTGTTTAAGAGCTTCAAAATGACATTACAGTGCCCGCGAAAAGTATCCGATCACCCTTGAAATTTGTATTTTTTACATAAAAAACAATGTTTAAATGTATACTAACCTTATATTAGTATTTTGTCATCTGTCCTTTGGTTTGGATGACTTGTTCTAGACGTTTTGGCATGGATTTAATCAAGTTTTGACAAACTTCCACTGATATTTCCTTGCACCATACCTTTTTGATGGCCTCTTGTAATTTTTCGACTGAGCCAGTGTCGTGGCATTCAACCTTATTTTTTATTATTAGCCACAGATTTTCTATCGGATTGAGATCTGGACTATTACCAGGCCAATCCAAAATATCAAATTTATTGTCAGTAATCCATTTTGTCACTATTTTGGCCCTGTGACATGGTGCACCATCATGCATGTATGTTTTTGTCCTTTGGATTGCCATTGCCATTGGAAGTTTATCCTGTAGCATTGCTAAATACCGTGCACCATTCATAGTTGTGTTCTTCGGAAGAAAATATAAGTTTCCACGCCCATAGTAACCGAAACAACCCCAAACCATCACACTTGGAGGGTGTTTCATTGTCTTTAGGGTGTATTTAGGGTCCATCCTATTTGAGCCAATAGGCCGGCGAACCTTTTTTGGACAACTTCTGAATGTCAAAAATGTCGACTCATCGCTAAATAAAACCTTCTTCCAGTCATCAACAGTCCAATGAATGTATTTTTTACAAAATGCGACACGTTTTTTACGCATTTTTTCATTAATGAACGGTTTCTTAGCAGCATGGCGAGATGGTAATCCGAGTTCTTTTTGGAGCCACTCCTGGATAGTTCGTTCAGAAACACCAGATAACAAATTATTCATATTAAATTTTATTTCTTTCGCAGTTATTGTTGGGTTTTTCAATACTAAACGTTTCATAAGTTTGTCTGTTCGCGAATTTGTTTTTCTCGGTCTGCCAGATCGTTTTTTAGGGACTGGCGTGGTTAGGCCACCATTGTTCTTAGCCCGTGAAACCCATAAATTAACGGTACTTTGGGATATGTTTAATTCCTTAGCTATCTGTCTCTGTGATTTCCCACATGCATGCAAAGCAACAATAGCACCTCGACAATCACTCTTAAGTTGTTTTTTAGCATACATTATATATAAATTTTATTTACATCACTTTCTGTAAAAAAAAAAAAAAAATCAAGAAATTTACACAACAGTGAAATCTGACAAATTTGAGACACAGCCACCCGCAACGAAGGCTACCAGAACACTAATTTGAGAATGCGTTGGATAGCTCTCATATCAGCGAGCAACCTCAAAGTTACCAGATGTCGCTAGAACAAATAGAAAGTGAATTACGTGTCTCTGAATATCAAGGGAAAATATTGTATTTTCTTGAGTGATCGGATACTTTTCGCGGGCACTGTAGAATCAGAACTCTAGCTTTGTTATTTATGTGGCTACAGCAATTTGAAATTTGACAGTAAGTAAAAAAATCAGGTCAAAGGTCCAAATTTTGTGACCTCGTATCTCAGCAACCAAAGGTCAACCAGCTTTAAAATTTGGGGAATTTCAGTTTCTCACACATACCTACTAATGTACCAAATATCATGAAAATCTGAGATGGTCATGTTCAAATTCACCTTGTTTTGGCTGAATTGACATGGAATGACCTGACACAGGCTCAGTCATGCTGTATGCTGTGTCTTTCACTGAGTGAGGTTGTGTCATTTTGTGCTCTTCAACACCAGTGTACTATATTTAGTGTTATTTAGTTACAGTGGAACCTCAATATACGAACGCATCTCTATTCGAACAAATTGGTATACGAACAACTTTTTTGAGAAAAAATTGTCCTTGTATACGAACCATTCCCTCATATCCGAACCGAAAGAAGCCGGTCAGTTTCTCTCCAGCCAGCGTTTGGTGTGCATTGCTCCCAGAAGGGGAGTTACCTGATGTTTTTATGGAAGGTGACTCCCCTTCCAAACAATAATCTCCCTCCTCCACCCCACCTTCCTCTCCAGCTTCCACTTAGGCCATCATCACTCCTCAGCAAAGGTAAAGTTCAGGTTAAATTTTCATTTATTTGTATAATAATGCATTATTTATTGTTGTTACAGGTTTCATGTATGATTTTATGCATGTAAGTCTTATTTTACAGGTTTAATTAACCAATATTTTGACTTAAAAGTGTTTCGTAAAGGGTAACTTTTGGGGGTCTAGAACGGATTAATCCAATTTACCTTATTTCTTATGGGAAAAATTGATTCAATATACGAACAATTCGATATCAGAACAACACTCAGGAACGGATTAAGTTCGTATATTGAGGTTCCACTGTATTTATAAAATATTATTGCTTTACATAATTGTTTATGTAATAATATATGATATTGCTTTATATTACATACAGTAAAAAGTTTTATTTACGTAAAATAATATTGTTTATGCAATATTACAGTAACATTATTGGTTTTTATTAATGTTTGATGTGAATCATTGTTTAATATATGTTGCTTTAGTATATATATTCTGTGTTCATTTTATTAAAATAAACTTTTTTGGCATTTTGGGGATATTTTACACTGCCATCCTTGAGCTTTTGGAACCAATTAACCATTTTACATTGAAAATGAATCTCGTTATTCGCGATTTCGTAATTCGTGACATTTTTCTCAGTCCCAATTAATCACAAACAATGAGGGCCCACTGTACACTGACGTTGAAGAGCATGAAATGACACAACCTCACTCGGTGAAAGACACTGCATTGACCTGCGTGGGTAGCATTGCAGATGCCACATGACAAAATCACAAATTTGCGGAGTCAGTCGCAAATTTACTGAAACATGGTAGTAAAATGAGTTGTCATGAATTTGTGAAATTGTGAACAGAGAGCCTCACAAACAACGAGGGCCCACTGCATTTGTTTTAGTACACATTGGTATTTTTTGATGAAACCATATTTTTCTGGTTAATTTTTAGTCATTTTGCATGAATCTGACATTTGTTTCCTGTGCCAATATGTAGTTTTTGAGATCTCTTCATTTAAAGATATTGCAAAAACTATGCATTTGCACAGACAATGGATATCAGGTTCATGCAAAATGACTAAAAATTTACTAGAAAAATATGTTTTCATCTTTCTCTAGTGAATAACCTAACCTTAACCTTAACCTCAAAATCAAGATCACAGGAAGGGCAGAACATACCATGAATATAGCTATTAAATGAAGAGCAAAAGAATAAAAAAATGGTGAAATCACTAGACAAAAACTAGATATTTTCAAGTGAAGATATCCTAAAAAACACATGTTTGCACAGGAAACAGATGTCAGATTTGTGCAAAATGACTAAAAATTGACCAGAAAAATGTTTTTATTGAAAAACTCCAATCTGTGCTAAAATGAATATTACCCTGTGAAAACAGCATCTCAGGCTATGATCATTGTACAGTGAAAATAGCACTCAATGCGTCTCAGGCTACAGGCCTAATCATTGTACTGTGAAAATAGTCACTCCATTAAATTAAAAGCTCATACAGTAGGAGGATATTGGGGTCAGTTATAAATTGGGTAGAAAAATGGTTAGAAGACAGAAGAGAGAGAGTAATTCTAAAGGGCCATGAATCTGGGTGGCCGAAAGTGAAAAGTGGGGTACCACAGGGATGAGTTTTAGGTCCATTACTTTTTATTTTATATCTAAATGATTTAGGGAAGAGAGTAAGTAGTAATGTTTCTAAATTTGTAGATGATAGCTACAAAAGGAGTTGCCCCAGTTACAAATATAGAAAATTCTTATAAACTGCAAAAAGGTCTTGATAGATTAATTGCTAGGGATGCTAGTTAATGGCAGATGGAATTTAATGTTCAAAAATGCAAAGTTGTTCATTTTGGTAGAAATAATGAAAACTTTAATTATGTGATGCGAGGGAACTGGTTAGAGGATGTTAGAAGGGAAAAAGATCCTGGCATTATAGTTAGTAGTCATAAAAAATTTGATGTGCTTTATTCAAATCTAAGCTTCATTTGTTGTGCAAATTTCTAACATATGATTAAAATGTAAATTTTCACAATGAAATATATCAGGGTAGGTTCCATTTTGGAACAGTTGCACAACAAATTAAGCTCAGATTTGAAAGGTAATTCTACATTGTTAGGTTAGGTTAGGTTGGAAAAGGGCTCATGTGGTACCTATTTTTAGGAAAGGAAGTAAAAGTGAATTAGGTATCTATATAGTCCGGTAGCACAGACCCTGATTTTACTGGAACCCTGCATTGTTTGTTATGAAGCAAATTTTTACATATTTTGAAAGCTTATACCACTCCATTCAAGAATCCATCCAGTGTACACCTGACCCCCACTTGGCTTTTTCAATATGGCTGCCATTTTCTAAGATGGCTGGTGAAACTGAAAAATACCATATCCTGGTCAATATTTGATGGATTTTGATGATCTTGGTCATTTCTAGGGTTTTTTAGGTTGATGAGTTGATCTGGAGGGGTTGCAGATAGTTTGGGAATTGTTTTGACCCACATTCGTCAATACTCAAGGTCATTGGAGGTCAAACGCCCCCTGAAATAAGGAATATCCCATATCCTGGGCAGTCATGGGGATATTTTGGTGATCTTACTGTCGTTTTTATGGTTTTGGGCGAGAGTGAGTAGTTCTATAGGGTTTAAAATGAAATCAGGGATTATTTTCCCCATGGTAAGGTGAATTCCAATATGTTTAATTATTCCTCTTATTTTTTTCAAATTGAGATTATTGCTGATGGTGCTGCCTACCTGGTGGTTTGATGATGTCTTGGTTGTACTAATTCCAAAATTGTTTTTTAACTGCTGAATATGAAGAATATACCAGGTGAGCATTGTTTAGTGTTCATTTGCTGAGGATAAATTATTTCAATGCGATTTGTACTCTGAAGAATGGGTAAACAAAATTCTTATTTTTCAGGTTCTACAAAAGCTGTGGACAAATGTTTCTTCAAGGATTTCTTGCATAGCTGTCCTGGAGGTCAGAAAGGTCTTTCAAATTGTGGGGGGATTCAGAAAATCATAGAGAGCAGTGACATGAGAGGGTAGCCAGATGTTCGAGCGAGACTAGAGCCTTTCTTGGAAGATGGAGCAAAAATCCTTTGTTGTCACAAGAACTGTGTTTCCACTTATGTGTCCAAGTGGAATTTATCAGCATTCATGAAAAAGAGAGAATGTGATACCCCTACAGTGGAGCCAAAAAGACTATGTAGTGCTGTTCTCAGTGAAGGCCCAGTATATGACCCTAAAAAACACACACTTTTGTTTGAAAGTCAGTGAATGTATATTACCTGAGAAATATGACATCAAAGTTCTGGTACAATACCGCATTCCAGCATCTAGGTTTATGACCGATAAGCTTGGTGATAAAAAAACAAATTATAAAGATGTGTTGATAGAAAAGTGTAAACTGAAAAATGATGAGCAGGGACAAGTTGTACTCAGTTGGTTGTTGGGCATGAAAGGAGATTTACCGGCTGAAGAAGCCTGATACCATAAAGATTGTATGTCCACCTTTCATGTTGAGGTTGAGAGAGCTTGCCAGAATAAGTCAAGGGTTGAACCTGAAGACCGCCCCTTCATTGCTTTGTGTGTAGAATTGTCGAAGGACAAAATGAAACCATGGAATTCAATTGAAGTAGAGAAGCTTTACGTCACTCATTGTAAAAGTTAAAGATTACTTCAAAGACAAAATTGTAGATTTACATGGGGATGGTATCGCTACGTTGTTAGTTTTCTAAAACTATGCTGCCTCATACCTGAATATTGCAAAAGATTGTGAGGAATCTGTTGATATTGATGAGTGTGTGAAGAAGCTGGGCAAGCAAATTGTGAGTGAGGGCAAAAAGAACAAGGAAGAATTCACTTCTTATCGTAACCCAGCACAAAGACATCATCCCACAAATCCTCAAACTACATGCTTTGAGTGATTGTGATACAGTTGCAGCAATACATGGCATCGGCAAAGCCACTGCCATTGCCACAGCCAAGAAGGGTCGGAAGCTTGACAAGCTGGGGTCCCTTGATGCATGCTTTGAGCATATCAAGAAAGAGGCAACAGCGTTCATTGTTGCATGCTATGGGGATAAGAAATCCTCATCTCTTACTGAGTGTCATCAGCGAGTATGGGCTCAGAAGACAGGGAAGTCGGGAACTGCTGCACCCAAACTATGTTCTCTACCACCAACAACTGAAGCTTTCCATCAAAATGTGCTCAGAGCCCACTTCACTGTGGCAAACTGGCTCGATGCACTAAAGTGTGACCCATCACCACTTGATCCTGTGCATTATGGGTGGGAGAGAGACGAAACAAACAGAGTTCTCATCCCAAAAAAAGTTGGTGAAGGAGTGTGCTTAGCACCAGATGAAGTTCTGAAGCTAATCAAATGTGGGTGTGAATCACAATCAGCATGTTCTGTGTATGTGGCAGTGGCTTGGATTGCAACAATCCATTGACCCAAAACACAAACGAAGAGCAGACTGATGATCCTAACAATCCTGACACAACCATGTCGTTTGATATTTGCCCCCAATAAATGGTTACCTAATGTGAATAACTGCATCAAAGTTGTCAATGCCAATCCCCCAGCTAGGTGTGAGCCTTGTTTTGCTTACGACGTCATATCTTGTAGCTTTGCAACCTTCCATAGAATGCATGTGCCCTGCACTTCAGCATAAATTGTGGTTTATATCCAAATATCCATATCTATATAATGTGAGTTATGTCATTTAAGCATTATGATCTGGTTTTATCTGCAGAAAAGATGTTAAGTGCTCAGCACTTAGCTAGATTGTAGAAATTGTCACTGAAATAAAGCAAATACAGTGATGTCAACTGTGGCATTATCATATTTCAAGGCCAAACTTTAACCTCAAATGACCTTGACTTGACCCATAGAGTTGCAAAATGATATCCTACTATTATCATGTGCCTATAGAACTACTCAGTCTCGCCCAAAACCATAAAAATGACAGTAAGATCACCACAATATCTCCACGACTGCCTGGGATATTCCTTATTTCGGGCAGCATTTGACCTCCAATGATCTTGAGTATTGACGAATGTGGGTCAAAATGACTCCCAAAGTATCTGCAACCCCTCCAGATCGACTCATCATCCTAAAAAACCCTAGAAATGACACCAAGATCATCAAAATCCATCAAGTATTGACCAGGATATAGGATTTTTCAGTTTCGCTGGCCATATTGAAAAAGCCAAGTGGGGATCAGGTGTACACCCAATGGATTCTTGAATGGGGTGGTATAAGCTTTCAAAATATGTCAAGATTTGCTTTATAACAAACAATGCAGGATTCCAACCCCATGCAGCCGGACTATATAGGCCAGTTTATCTGATATCACTCATTGGGAAAGTTCTTGAGAAAATAATAAATGATAGTATCCAGAGTAACTTAGATGAACAGCTACAACTTAGTATTTGATTCACAAAATGAATTTGGATCAGGCAGGTCTTATTAACATCTTTTTGTAGAGTACTGTACCCTATATCACTGACCAGTTAGACCAGGGGACAGTTTAGGCCGGGCTGAAACTCAAGATAGAATTAATCAGAGTCATTAACAGTTGGCTTTTGATATAAAAATAAGATTCCTGAAAAAATAATTGGTGGCCACCAACGTGTGTCCGGCCACCCCTGTTTTTGTAAAAACATCTAATGCTGCACTAGCAAAAGCAGGAAAATGGCAATATCTCTTCTTCTGAACATGCTAGAGAGATGGTTTGCATACCAAAAGATGCAGAATTTGATTTAGAACAAATTATTAAGAGTGGTATCTTTTCATAAAACCTTTAGTTTATGAGTTATTTTAGAAAGACTAATTTTTGGGGCCCATAGACCCCCTTTCGATGGACCTTAGTGACAAAAGAAATTCTAAAATAAGCATGATTTGGCTTTTTGATTACTAACATTGCCCTAAAAGGATGTTGACATGGACATAGTGATCACATGATATGACTTTTCCTCGTTATCTTGCATCCATTATGCTTGATTAAAGAATAGAGGGTGGGGCTGCTTCATGAACTTTTTTAAACGTAATAAATTGAAAACTTGTGTTTGTTTCAGGTGCCTTTGTTATAAGTTTCCAACTGCAATTTGTCATTGAATTCAACATTTGCAATATAAAGCATGACTTCTACAAGGAAAACAGTTGCTAAAGTACTTGGTGATGTACGTTTTATGCCAGCAGAACAGTTTCCTTTAAGGAAATTGCCTACGTTGAAGCAAGTTATTGAAAGGTGTTTGTGTTTCGGAGACTATAAAACAGATGCTGTACTGAGAGGTACTTCTGAGGAATTGCATAAATTGTGGGTCACATATAATGTTTATCCAATATCAGTAAATGCCGTACAGAGCCGACTGAAAACCCAAATAATGGAATTCAACTGCCTTCTGAAGTATGACAAAAAGAAAAGGGGACCTAAAGTTGTAAATTATTAATTAATATTAATTAATTATCAATTATTAATAATTTGCTACAATTTTTAAAGTGCATTTAATAAGTTAGTAATATCAATAATACACTATTAATGATGTTAATGATAAGTAATATTTTAGTATTTTCTCATTTTTGTAAGAATTTCAATTTACATATAGAGACCCATGGATAAAAGATACATTACCGTATAGTGTAATGAAATATAATCACTTTGTAGGACCAGAAAATAACTAGGCATGGTTACTGTACCGTACCCTGAAAGAAGTCCCAGAAATAGCCACTGACTTAAAATTCAAATCACGGGTTATTCAATCTCAAAAAGCAAAAGAATCAGTTCCTCCTCCTCATCCTCCTGAACCTATGGACATTCCTGAGTTGACAGATAGCGACAGTTGTAATGATTCATTTGATGCAGACTATGTTCCAGAAGTCTCAACATTACAGAACAGAACTAGATTACGCTCATTAGCTGAAGCATGTGACAGGTATAGTACTGAAAGATAAATCTTTTAATACAGCTTAAAGTGAAATCATTGTGACTAAGAGATTAAGATTACCAATAAATTATTCATTGACAATAGATATGTAAATCTACTTTAAATATCCTAACAGATATCAAGTAAGTGATAGAGCAGGAGCAGCTATTGGTTCTGCTACATTGGTGGACTTTGGAGTAATCACCCCAGATAACATACAAAATGTTATTGATAAGTATGTTTTTAATCACTAGATATTACATTTCTTAGCTTCTGCTATAAGTTCTAAATCACCAGATTTACTATTATTTTTAATTTGCGTCAAAATTTCTATTTTGTATTTATATTAATTAGTTTCAAACAGGACACTGACATTTGTATTTTGTATATTTGTATAATGCTAATGCAGTAATGCATGACCAATATTTTTGAAATACTTTTCAGAAACAAGTTGAGAAGGGAGAGAGCTAAATTGAGAGCTGAAAGGAAGAAGGAAGAAGAAGTGATATTTGAAAAAGTGACTGGCATTGGCTTTGACGGTAGAAAGGATGCTACACTTGCTGTTAACAAAGTAAATGAAAAGTATTATACATCCACAATCCTAGAGGAACATTGTCATTACTGGAGAGCCAGGTAAATGGAAATGATTGTCATACAGTTATAGGCGTTATGCTGTTATATTACTGTACTATAAAGTAATATTTCAATTACTTAAAAAATTTTTTTTAAGTGACAACTGTCCAGTTAACTTTATTCCTTCCTTTTTCATTTTTATTTAATTGTAAAATTAATTACATTTATTTTCAGATGATTTCTACCTCGACCATTTTACCCCGGAGAGTGGCAAAGGCATTGACATTGCTCATGGCATTTATAAGATCATTAAAGGGACAGAACTTGAGGCCAAATTAAACTTAGTTAAAGCAGATGGGACAAATACTAACACAGGACATATGCATGGGTCAATCAGATATTTGGAAATGTCTTTAGGGCAACCTCTTCAGTGGGATATTTGTCTTCTGCATCTAAATGAATTGCCACTTAGAAACATCTTCATAACTTTAGATGGGACAACAAAAAGTCCAGACAAATTTTCTGGCCCTATTGGTTCTCAGCTCAATGGGGATGTGTCAGAATGGAATGTTGTGGACTTCAAATCTATACCTTATCCTGCATTTGTGCTTCTACCAAATGAGGTGGTCAATAATTTATCAACAGACCAATACTATGGATACTGCATCTGCTGGGCAATTATTACTGGTGAAGTGGATGAAGACCTTGCACTCTTAGAAGTTGGCCTGCTAAATCACTCTTGATGGCTCACCTTAGCCTGTAGAATTCTTTGCTTTTATGTTTCACAAAAAAGACACAGTAAGAACCTCAAAATCATAGTAGAATTCATCATCAAAGTATACTTTCACAGTTGGTTCAATATCAAGGCTAATAAGAGGCTAAGTGATGGGTCAAGAAACCTATTCAATATGATCCAAAGAGTAAATAAATTCCCTGACAGGAAAATTAGAGAAATTTGTTATGACGTATTAAACAATAACAGCTATTTTGCTCATGGTGAAAATATTTTAGTTGGAATGCTGGCTGATGAAGATGAACAGGTGAGGAGGTGTGCTGTCAATAAAGTTCTGTGTCTGAGGGGAGTTATAGAGGATTTTGATGATGAATCTGGTGGTAGCAATGATTTTGCAGGTAGAATAATTGAAAGTGATGATGAGAATGAAGAGGATCATGAAGGTGGTACTGATGAATATCCTGCTATAGATGAGAATGTTAATTGTATAATTTAATGTTTGGCATTTTGGAATGTCAAAAAGCACTTTCAATGAATTTAAAATGGCTGATTTTGATTGATTTTGAGTGCTGATTGAAAACCACTAATACATGTCAATTTGCAGCTTGAGAATGTTTTATTGTGCTGACATTCAGTTGAAAGGGGGTCTATGGGCCCAAAAAATTAGTTTTTCTAAAATAACTCAAAAACTAAAGGTTTCATGAAAAAATACCACTCTTAATAATTTGTTCTAAATCAAATTCTGCATCTTTTGGTATGCAAACCATCTCTCTAACATGTTCAGAAGAAGAGATATTGTCATTTTCCTGATTTTGCTAGTGCGGCATTAGATGTTTTTTACAAAAACGGGGGTGGCTGGACACATGTTGGTGGCCACCAATTATTTTTTTCAGGAATCTTATTTTTATATCAAAAGCCAACTGTTAGTCACTCTGATAAATTAAAATCAAACAAAAATTATAGTTTCAGCCCGGCCTACCAGGGGTCCCCAAACTTTTTTGACTGTCAACCCCTTCATGGAATCCTTGACCTTTTATTGACCCCTTAATTTTTTTAATTAATAAAAATCTATAAGTCGTAGTTAAAGGTAGAATAACTAAATAAAAATATATACAATAATAGTAAAATACAGGGTGTCTCAAAAGTCACTATCTATTTTGAAAATAATGGGAATTACGAAAAACTGGTTTAAGACATGAAAAATATATTTATTTTGAAGTAAGTGCCACAAAGAATTAGTGCTATTTATTTATCTGTCTCCACATGGTGACCATCAGTGTCTCTACAGAGCTCAAAGCGATAAGTTGTTTCCCGGAACACACCTTCCAGCATTTGAGGTGTTATTTTCTGAACTGCATTGGTAATACGATTTCGAAGTTCGGCTACATCACTAATTCTTCTACCAGTGTACACCTTAGACTTAATGAAACCCCAGGTGAAAAAATCTATGGTGTTAAATCAGGTGAATGTGCTGCCCATGGTTGTGTTCCTCCACGACCAATCCAGCAACCGGGGAAGCGTCTGTCAAGATAATCACGTACAATTATTGCATAATGGCATGGTGCTCCATCCTGCTGAAAAACTACTGTGTCAAGAATGCCATCTGTAAGAAGTTGAGGTTCGAGGAATTGTTCAAGCATGTCAAGATAATAAACCAATTAACTTTTTTTAAATACACAAATTTGCACCAGAAGTACATATATTTATGCCAGCATAGTATTTTTTAAAAAAACATCTAATGTCACCAAAATAGATAGTGACTTTTGAGACACCCTGTATTATAATAAAGTTTAATAAACCAACTTTACCTTTTTTATTGATCGTCTGACATCTTTAATGGGAGGGATGTGGTTGATGATCTTTGAGAAGAGCACTAATATTTGGTTGTAAATTAGTGAGTTTGTCTTAACTCACCACGCTCTTCTATGTTCACTTTGTTCCTCTGCTTTGTTAGGACTGAATTTACATGGCTAAAACCAGCCTCAACCATATAGGAACTTGGGAATGCAAGTAAAAAGGGGTTTACCACTGCACAAAGTTTGGGATACTTATTGACAATATTTACATTACTCCAGAAGTTACTGAGGGTCGTATTTTTGAACAGTGATTTAGCTTCGAGATCCACGGAAAAATACGCAATGCTCACAATGCTTTCTGATTGGTGCAGTCACAACTGTCAGCGGGGTGGACACAGGGTTGCCAATTTGTAGATTATACGACTTTTGCTTTCAGCACAAAACATTATGCCGATTTGACCAACAATATTTAATAAGGCGTGCAATGATGTGATGCTGATATGCTTCTGTATCAACAATTTCTAATTGACCCCCAAAAATGTCTTATCGACCACTTTGGGGACCCCTGAGTTAGACCAAGGGGAAGATAATGATATTATTTATTTAGATTTTAGTGAAGTTTTTGGAAAATTCCTCATAGAAGACCTTTATATAAATTGAAACAATGAGGGGTCTCGGGGGGCAGGTTTTGAATTAGGATAAAGAAGCAGTTAAAGGATAGGTAACAGAGAGTGTTACCAAATGGGCTCAAGTTTGACTGGCAGAAAGCTTACCAGGGTTTATCAGGGATCAGTCCTTAGATGCTTACTAATTTATAGCATACTTAAGTGATTCAGTTTTAATTCTTTATCATTCAGACTCTCATTTATATAAATAAAAATTCACAAAAGTTTAAAAATGGATGATGATTCAAAAGAACTAGATTTCAATGAAGAAAAGTGGAGCATTAAAACAGAAGAAGTTGAAATTAAAGAGGAGGAGATTGAATCCTATGAAGGAAATCCTTTTGAAGAAGTAACATTTAACAGTGGGAACTTCACTCCTGAATGGCAGGTAATGAAAGGTTTTGAATAACCTTGATAATTGTGTCAATGAACTTCCTCATGCACTTCATATATATTCATATATAGTTTAATAATTAACAATAATAATAACACTGGGCAACAAAAAAATTTTCTCGTGTCCCAAGAATGAAAATACCTTATTCTTATAGTATTTTCTGTGCTGAATCCAAATAAGTTTGTAAAATTTCTCTATCAGGTCTGGTTTTTGTGTGACATGCAATTTAATTTTTAAAAACCCATATACGAGGGGCCTTCAAAAAGTTCCCGGAAAAATTTAATAAAAAGGTAAAACAAAAAAGAAAAAGTGCAGATTTTATTTTTCTACATAATGACCATCACTATCATAATACTTTTGTAGTCTATGCCTCAAGCCTTCTAAACCCTGTTCGTAGAATTGAGCATCTTTTGAATGGAACCAGGTCGTTGTTACCTTTTTGACCTCTTCTATTGACAAAAAATGGGTCCCCTTCAGGTGTTTCTTTAAATTTGGAAACAGAAAAAAGTCTGAAGGAGCTAAATCTGGGCTGTAAGGAGGGTGGGAGAGCAATTCCCATCTTAAATCCCTCAGTTTGTCCCTTACCTTTCGGGATGAATGAGCCGGAGCATTATCGTGGTGGAACAAAACTCTGTCATGAAGTTTTCCTCGCCGGTTTTTCTTAATTGCTTGATGTAACTTTTCTAGAACTTGTTCATAGTAGATTGCATTTATAGTTCTTTGTCCTTCTAGGTAATCTATTAACAAAATACCTTCTGAATCCCAAAAAATTGTTGCCATAATCTTTGCAGTGGATCTTTCAGATTTTCCTTTGATGGGGCCGCTTGATCCCCTCGGCAGCCATTGTTTGGATTGCTGTTTGTCTTCGGGATCATACAGGTACAACCAAGTTTTGTCTCCAGTCACAATTCTTTGCAAAAAATCTTTGGGATTAGTGTCCCACTTGTTTGTTTGAAGTGCGAGATTCACCCTTGTTGCAAGCTGATCCTCGCGCAACAGTTTTGGCACCCATTGGGCAGAAAGCTTACTCAAGTCCAGGTGGTCTTTTAAAATTGAATGAGTTGATCCCACCGATAAGCCTAGATTGTCAGCTATAAACTCGACAGAATATCGTCGATCTTCTTCGACTAGTGCTCTCACAGGATCGATGCTTTCATTGTTGATAGAGGTTGAAGGTCTTCCACTTCGAGTGCCATCTTCGATACTCTCTAGGCCATTTGAAAAACGATTAATCCATTCATAAAGGGTGGTCTTCTTGGGAGCAGTGTCTCCATAAACTTCCTCACACTTTCAATAATATCACTTTTCTTCCAACCAAGTTTTACTAAAAATTTGATATTGCTTCTGACTTCGGATTTCTGAGATTCCATGTTGCTTCTGAGGGGTTAAACTTTCAAATGACATAATCTTCCAATTCTGCATTTTTGGCAATCAAATTTTAACATGTTATTACAAAACTGTACAGGAATGAACATGTCAACTTATGATTTATCTCGTAATTTCTAATGAATGGGAAATATTTTCCGGGAACTTTTTGAAGGCCCTACGTAGTTATATACTTATTAAAATATGATCAAAAAGACATACCTGTAGTTTAAAAAGTAGCTTGTTTTGATTTTCTGCTGTGCTTTGCCTCAGGCATGTCTCTCTTAAGAGTCCAGCAATAGTCAGCCAGCATACTGGGGCTCCATTTGCCTTGGTAATGGTTTTCCATGGCAGAAATATCCTGATGAAAATGCTCACCATGTTCGTCGCTTACCGCACCCAGGTTTTCCGGGAAAAAGTCCAAGTGAGAGTCCAAGAAATGAACATTTAATGACATATTGCACCCATTGTTTGGTAAGACTTAAGAAGATCTCCTACTATTTCAGGATAGTTTTCGGCCTTGTGATTTCCCAAAAAATTTGTGCAGACACTTTTGAAACTCTGCCACGCAGCTTTCTCAACTTCATTCAACTCTCCTTCAAATCTCTCATCTCTTAACAATTCTCTGATCTGAGGGCCTACAAAAATGCCTTCTTTAATCTTGGCATCACTGATCCGGGGAAACTTATTTCTCAAGTATGTGAATCCTGTTTGCACTTTATCCATCGCGTTAACAAAGTTTTTCATAAGTCCAAGCTTGATATGCAAAGGAGGAAGGTACACTTTCTCAGGGTCAACAAGTGAACTATTCACAACATTTTTCTTGCCTGGAACAAGTGAGGTGCATTTTGGCCAATCCTTCTTAACGTAGTGGTTTTGCTTGTCCCTACTGTCCCACTCACATAAAAAACAACAGTACTTGGTGTAACCTAGCTGCAACCCTAGCAAAAGTGCAATGACCTTCAGATCTCCACAGATATTCCACTTATATTTCTGATACTGAAACTTTTCTAAAAGCAACTTCATGTTGTCATATGACTCTTTCATGTTTGCAGCATGTGCAATAGGTACAGAAGGAAATTTATTTCCGTTGTGAAGAGGACTGCTTTCAAGCTGACTTTTGAGGAGTCAATGAACAATCGCCACTCATCCACGTTATGTTCATGACCAAGAGCCCCCATGACTGAATTAACATCTTTACAAAACACAAGTCTCTTCATGGGAGAACCATTCTTTGAATTCATCATGGTGGCTGCGGAAAAAACAAACTTTAGTGTCACGTTGCAGTAGATTCCAACCCTTTAATCTTGAACTAAAAGTTCAGCCTGCTTCTTAGATAATTTCAAATCACGAACTAGGTCATTTAGATCTCCTTGTGACAGTAAATGTGGTTCATTAGAGGAACAGGTAGCCTGGAATGTTGGATCAGAAATGTCTTCATCTTTTTCCTCGTGATATGCTACAGCTACGTTTGATTCCTCATCACTTAAACTTACATGTTCAGGAGGATTTGGTACTGGAAGTTGAGCACTGTGGGGAACTGGTCTCATTGCAGATGGTAGATTAGGGTATTTCATAAGGCTCTTTGTTTTTGAAGTGATCCCCTTTGTATTTACCAGGCAGAAATAGCAGTCTGTTGTGTGATCTTTGGGTTCCCTCCAAATCATTGGAATAGCAAATGGCATGTGACGTGAACTGTTTAGCCATCCTGTAAGTAGTCTTACACATGTCACACAACAAATGTGAGGGGCCCAACTCTTGTCCTGATCGCCTACTTTACATCCGAAATAAAGTTCATAGCATTTTTTTACTAATGGTGTAAAGTTACGTTTCTGGGATTTTAAAGTTAGATCACCACATACATAACAAAAGGAATTAGGATGATTCAGACAGTTCCGCGGCATTACAAAACATCTATATGAATACAACACTGGTGTAAAATTAACAAGAAGCAACAGACACTAGCTGTTAACACTGTGACATTTACAAACAGACCGACTTGGAGCTGCTCTACACACAGAAACTAGGCTCATGTCTGAACAGGTACAAACATGTTTCAACCTGCACAGTCTGCTGCTCCGACCAAATTTATCCTGCCAGCATTATCAGAATTTTCTCCCCAAAGAAATAAATTGGACTAATTTTACAGAAAAATTAATACTATATATTAATATTAATATATTTTATTATAGTTATATTAATTAATATAATATATTATTATATTTATTATTTTTATAATGTTTTATATTATAATATTGTTATATACTTAATTATATATATAATGTTATTATTTTTTATCCAGTGATCATGCTAAATGAGGAAAAAATGAACATAGCGTCACAAGTAAACTAAGCCTGATAGAAAAAATCTGATTTCATATTTAGATTCAGCATGAAAAATTACACTTAGAACACCCATCAAAACCCTTGTGACAAAATTGTTGTTGACCAGTGTAATTGGTAGATGTGTGATCCCAGAAGGGCATTGTTTTGATTCTCTCAACTTCCAATATAGTCCAGATAGTTTGTCATTTTTACTTAATTCAGTAATTAAGTTTTAACTTTGGCTTTGGAAGGTAATTTAGTTTACAATTTTTATTAATAAATCATAGAAGATAGGAAGGCATTTTATCATGGATTGAATTTGTGAAACATAATAATCATTTACTTGTTTTTCAATTAAAAACCTTTGGTACTTGGTTAATTCCAGAGTTTGTGGGTCAAAAATGAAATGATGGGTATTTCTGTGAAAGATGATTCATTATACATTGATGATTATGAAAAGGAAATTGGTGATTGTGACCTGAAAAATGTTGAAAATTCTTCATTGAAAAAGGTAAGTTTAATTAATTAACTGAAATGTAAGGACATATTTTCACAAATGACAATAAAAAATAGTAACGCATCTGAAAATTAAGAATAGTCAAATACTAAAATATTTAATCCTTCATAAAAGTAATTTCTACAAAAGGTTTGAAGTTAAAAATGTAATTGCTAAAGAACTATTAAAACATTTGCCATTTGTGGATTTGGGGAAAGCATATAGAGTAAATGGATCTGCTTCATAGAAAGTGATTAGAATGTGTGATGTCAGTGTGATGTTGAATATAGTGAGCAGTTTTTATATGGGCAGTATTGCTTTTATAAGTGTTAAGGGTAAGTTGAGTAACTGGTTCAGTATTAAGGTTGGCATTAAAAAATCTCTTGATAAGAAAATTAAAATAAAAAAAAAAATTAAGGAGGTTTTATTATTTTTCTTGTATTCAAAAGAAATTAAACAAAGATAGAGAATTCATTGGTGATTTAAAAGCAGAGTAAGTGTTTTACAGTAGATATTCCATGAAGAGCATGGGATAAGCATGGAGTTTATGAGTAGGATTTTAGACTTAAATGATAAAGTTATGAAGCTTTATAAGGAAGAAGTTGAGTTCATTGATTTATGATATTTTTATTGATAAGAGGTATTTTTACAGTTAGGATGTTTTACATTTAAATAGAAAAGGGACTACTTTATATGGTAGACATTACTATAAAAATGTAATAATCCAGAGGAGGATGAGAAAGACGACTCAATACAGTAATCCCCCAAACTGCAAGAGCTAAGAGATAGGACAAGGACATTTCGCTACCCTTTTTTCAATCAGCATGAACTAAGATTGGAAGATAGATCAGCACAAATTTTTGAAAACTGTGGTAAATACAAAAAATGACAATACTTTTTTGCATGTGCAGTATGATACGTATGATACAATATGATATGTGTACAATATAATATACGTATGATACAATATGATACTTACGTGTACAATATAATATACGTATGATACTTAGTGTACAATATAATATACGTATGATACTTACGTGTACAATATGTACAGGGGGCAGGGTTCGCACCCAAAAACCCAACCCAAAACCCACTGGAATTTTCATTGGGTTTTGGGGGTTTTGGGTTTTTGTTCCGAGATGTTTATTTTAAAATAATTGAAATTTTTCTGATTGCTACATTGTTCAATTGTAGCTAATTAGAATGATTTGGCATGTTGATTATTTCAAGTAAGCTGACTTATAAAACAATTCTTAAATTATGCAATGTGTAAATAAAGATTATGAAAAATTGAAAAGTTATTAAAAAGTATTTGCATCCATTGTGAACACTATGGGCAATTATTGGATCATTTGACACATTGCTCCAACCATCTTAAATTAAAGTTACAGTAGAATTGACTAAGTCTTTTTTCATTAAATCCAGTACCTACTTCATTATTCTCTTTGATTAGCAAGTCATCAGATAATTTTTTTCTGCTTGGAGGACAATAGCCTGGTCTTAAATTTGGACCCATTTAATAAATTCTTTATTCTCTACAACTACAAATGGAATATTTGCTGAAAAGAAAAATCTGGCCATTTGCAAATCTAGTTCTTTTTTATCTGCAGTTGTTCTAACCACATATGGCGTTTTCTTGGCTGGAGTAGAATGAAAAAGTAGTATGGAAGATTCAGAAGTGGTTGAAGTGAATGATGTTTCACTACTGTGAATTGTAGTGTCATCATGAACCAGGCTTTCATATGACTTGCTTGAAGAGGGTCTACTCTCAAAACTGCCGTGTCTATGTGTAGGAGGAAGAGTTGCTGATGTAGCTGTATTTGTAAGCTCATACGCTTCATCATGAGTCTGTACCCATTTTTTATTGCATCGATCTAAATGATGTTTCACTCGTTCTATTTTTTTTTGAAAATACACATTTACACTATTTGCACTGAACTCTATTTGGTTGGTCACTCAACATTTCTACTTTATCCCATTCAACAGCTTTAAGTCTGCCACCAGTATGTGCGGGTCTAATGTTAGGCATTATTAAATAGATATTAATTAACTAAAACTGATCTCTGAAAAAAAGAGATGCAAAAATAAGAATAATGTCTACTGTCTAGGCCTGTAAACAAATTGTAATAAAAATTCAGAAAACACACTACTGTGTTGATTCAAAATAGAACAAAAGCCACACTTTGTTAAATGTAAACACAATACGTTTTGACAGCATGCTATCTTCTTCAGTTGAAAGTGACCTTAAAAACTGAAACAAAATATATAAATTCTAAAAATCATAGCTATAACTTTAATTTAAATTATGAAACCCAAAAACCCATGGGTTTGAGTCTCAGCATACCTCTTGCCTCATTTTCAAAACTCCACTTTTCTTTTACTGCATTTTTCTAAATGATGTTTCACTCTCTCAATTTTTCGAGTGATACTTTCTTTGCAATAATTGCATAGTACTCTAGTAGGCTGATTACTTAATAAAGTCACCTTGTCCCATTTGCTAGCTTTAGATCTTCCACCTCTATAACTTTTTGGCATCTTAAAAATTCAAATTTGAGTTAGGTCTAAACAAAGCTGAAATCTGCTGTTAAGAAATAAAGGAAAGATCTAAAATTAAAATGGAGAAAATTCTAATATGTCATTATTATCTCTCAAATCTGAACTTTGTGAAATAAAGATGTCTTTTTAATATATATTGTAGATTAGATAAATAAATTAATAAAATAATAGATATATTAGGCACTACATAATTATCAAACCTTTCTAAAAAAAATTTCAACCCATCAAAAAACAAAAAACCCAATTGGTTTAGGATTTTTGTAAAAAACCTGGGTTTTTGCCAACCCTGACGGGGGGGTCCTCATTATCCAAGTATTCATTATCCAATTCCCCACATTTACGCAGCCAAGTAATTTTAGAACCATACAGATAAATTCCCCACACTTAAGAGGTTTCTGCAGATAATGAATGTGGAAGCGCAATGGAAAACCATTTAAATTTCCCTCAGACTCGCTTTCCCCTACCTCCAACACTCCACCACCATGCTTCACCTCCAACCCTGATGCTGCACACTGTCTCTCACTAACTATTGCCAGTGCTGAACCCATCTGTGGTTTTCTGGTGTTTTCATTCTGATTTTGTTGATTTATTGCACTATTGTTGCAGCCAGGCCCTAAAAGAAAGCATACTAGCTCTGGGTTGGATGTGAAATTAGACGTCATTAAACGCAAGAAAAATGGTGAATGAGTGATAGACATTGCACGTGTTCTTAACATCCCTGAAATTACCATTCATACCAGGGTTTCACAAAAACTCGGGTTTTTGGTTTTTTGATGGGTTGAAATTTTTTTTAGAAAGGTTCGATAATTATGTAGTGCCTAACATATCTATTATTTTATTAATTTATTTATCTAATCTACAATATACATTAAAAAGACATCTTTATTTCACAGAAAGTTCAGATATGAGAGATAATAATGACATACTAGAATTTTCTCCATTTTAATTTTAAATCTTTCCTTTATTTCTTAACAGCAGATTTCAGCTTTATTTAGACCTAACTCAAATTTAAATTTTTAAGATGCCAAACTCAAAGAGTTATAGATGTGGAAGATCTAAAGCTAGCGAATGGGACAAGGTGACTTTATTAAGTGATCAGCCAACTAGAGTAATATGCACTTATTGCAAAGAAAGTATCATTCGAAAAATTGAGAGTGTGAAACATCATCTAGAGAAATGCAGTAAAAGAAAAATGGAATGTTTTGAAAATGAGGCAAGAGGTATGTTGAGACTCGAATTTGGAGCATCAGTTGAAACTGATTCACTTCCTCCAACTTTGGCTTCTGGCAAAGATGATCCAAAGATTATAAGTGAAAATGTGCCTGAAATGAGTGACACCAATGTGGGTTCATCATCCACATTCTGTCATTCAACACCAATAAAGCATAAAAGGCAAAGATCAATTACACCATTTGTAAGAATGACTGTGGACCAAAAGGAAGAATTAGATTTACGAGTTGCAAGGTTCTTTTTTTCAGCTAACATACCCTTCAACATTTTAGAAAATAAAGAATTCATAAAATTAATCAAAGGTCTAAGATCAGGCTATGAACCACCAAACAGGAAAAGGTTGGCATCTGATCTGTTAATATAAGTTAATGATGAAGTAATCCATGAAATGAAGAATGACCTTAATCTTGATGATTGTACCATTACCCTTATACAAGATGGCTGGAGTTCAGTAGGTAATGATCCTATTATTGCGCACAGTATTCATAATGGAAAAAAGCCACATCTGATTTGAGCAGTAGATGCTGGAAGTACAAAAAAGACAGCACAATATTGTGCACAGTTAGCTAGAGAAGCAATAACAAAAACTGAAGAAATATATGGCATTGATGTAAGTATAACTATTTTGTAGGTACATTTTATTTTAGTTATAAACTGAATGTAATTCTCCACCTTGGTATACTCAAATGCTCAGTTCCTTATGAGTTATGACATTTTATTTTCAGGTATTTGCTATATGCACTGATAACGAAAACAATGATAAGAATGAGAGAAATTCTTAAGGAGGACAACTACAGTCTTATTACTTATGGCTGTTCAGCACACCATCTAAACTTGGTAGAAAAAGATCTCCCCAAAATCAGTTTCAAGCATGTTGTAGAAATTAACAAATATTTCCGAAACCATCACCAACCTCATGTAAGCTAAAAACAAATCCAATAAATTAGCTACTGTCAGCTTTACTTTTATGCATTAGCACTGTCACCAGTGTGAATCCTAATTCACGACTCATTAATAAGTTGCATAGGCTATTTATTTATGCTGTCAAATCCAGCAATATTTATAACAAAAATTTATATTTTAGGGTTGGTTAATGGAGAAAGGAGGTATGATGCCGCAACTACCAAATGAAACCAGATGGAATTCTCAGTTAGAATGCATAAAAACCTATTTGTCAAATTACTCTCTATATATAGAAATAAGAGGAGAGCATATTGAAGACATTGATCACAACATCGGAAAATTGATAGATAACTTATCTATACAGCGAGAGGCACTCAATTTACAGTCACAACTCTTACTTGTTGGAAATGCTCTAGATAAGGTGTGTTTATATTATGCAGTTAAAATTACTTAACTTTAAATACCAATATTAATTTCAAGATATTTTATAGACTTACAGTGCACATTTTATTTATAGAATCCTGTACTAAAGCACTACTAATAAATAATTAAAATACACTTCATTTTGTGTGTGTTGTAACTTGTAACCCAAAAAATAAATTCTAACAATGCATAATTCTAAATGTTTACAGATGTTTTCATTCAGCCATATATAACTTTATAGTTTTTTTTTTTTTGTTCAGTTGCAGGCTGATAATACATTTTCTGATGCTGTTGAAATTTGGCTCAATTTAATCCAAGATGAAAAATTAGCTCCATACAAAGAAGATATTATTAAGAGATTTAAAAAAGCTATGGAGCCATGTCATCTTTTGGCAAATATAACTGAACCAAAGTATGAAGGTAAATAGGACCTAAATGCTTAACTACTATCAATATATAAAACATAGGTAACTCAACTGTATGTGCAGAAGAGTTTTCTCTAATCTGAATCAAATCATCTGGCATTGCCATATTAGATAACAATTAGCATAAATTAGATACCATAACATAAATTATATAATCTATATTATTAGCTTTATTTTTGTTTCCACACAGTTCTATTATTTTTCAGGACAAAAACTGAATAGAGTTCAAGAGGAAGAGGCTGAAGAATGGCAGATTGAAATAAATTCAGAATACATGGCAGGATATTATGCATTCCGCTTAAAAGACGCACTAATTTTTCCTCCTTATTTATTCAAAGCTAGTATAGTGAGCTCTACATCAGCTAGTAATTGGTGGAAAATTGTTGAAATGAAAGAAAAAAGAGAGACCAGGTTACCATTAGGTTTTGCTAAATTTATGAGATCTATTCATAGTTGTCCAGCCAGTTCTGGATCATTGGAAAGATTTTTTTCAACATTTGGCTTGGTATGGAGTAAAATGCAAAATAGGTTAGGGAAAGAAAAGGCAGAAATGTTTCAAATCTACCACCACCTAAGGTCAAAAGATGCTGAACATACCGATCAATAATCAATATTAGGTACCACTTAAATTATTTAAATTATAAAGCTGAAAAGAAACATGATTTATTTTTAGATATAGGTAGCCAATTAGAAGATAGATAAATTAGATACAGTATTAGATATAAGGTTCATAATGAAACATGTCAAATAAATAGTTTCTGGAAATTTTAGTTTATATTGGCCTTATCACATTAATTATAGTTTATAGTTGTTAATATATAAGACTGCATAACCATATAAAATATGCCAAGTTAAAAATAAGTTTGAGAAGTAAATTGATGTGGGTTTTTAGGTTGGGTTTTTGCTGGGTTTTTGGGTACCAACCCTGATTCATACCATACTTAAGAATGCGGCAGATTTAGAAGTAAAAGCTACAACAATGATAAGGCACTGAGATTAAAATAACACACAGAAGGAGTGATGTAATGGAGATTATGGAAAGATGACTAGCAACATGGATAGAAGAGCTGTATCACCAGCACACACCCAGTACATAAAAGGGCTTAAAAAGTGTATTTTACAAATGTTTTACCATAATTTTGAGTGTCATTTATTGTGTTAAGGTTCCAATTAAACCTTATTCGCATTATTTCTTATGGGTTTTAGGTCCCTGCTTTAAGTGGATTCACTTAGTGGTGATTTCTTGGTCCCCATTATCCTCGGATAATGAGGACCTCCTGTACAATCAGGGTTGGCAAAAACACAGGTTTTTCACAAAAAACTAACCCAATGGTTTTTGCTGGGTTTTTGGTTTTTTGATAGGGATGTGCCGGATACCACTATCCGGCCAGATAACAGCTATTATCCGGTATCCTGTATCCGGCCGGATAGATGTCAGTATCCGGCCAAATAGCCGGATATTTATGATAGTCTTTTTTGTAATGGGAATACCATCTGGGCCCGCCCCTTTCCAATCTTAGCTTGCATAGCCTTTAGTTAGCAAAAGTTGAATATAGTTGTACAAAAATCTAAAATTAAAATAATTGATAAATAAGCATGTACCACTACTAGTACCTATGTAACTATATTAACACTGCTAAAAGCAAAATGTTTGGTCCAGCTAAAAGTGTGACGCATAGCTGAGATCCCAGCTTCCCTTACTTTTTAATTTTTATTTTTATTTTTTATTTTTATATATATTGCAAATTACAATATGAAAAAATATGAATTAGCGAAACCTTTTATTAAGATTTGAGATATAAAAATAAAACATATAGCCTAATCAAATATACCAGTAAGGTAAGTGAAATTATTAAAATAGCAAAACCTTAAAAAGTAAAAACTCTCATTAAACAATAAAAATTAATACTATGTTCAAGACACTAGATTCACAAGTTTAAATCAAATTTTCGTCCATTGTGATGGATAAAAAGAAGCATTTCCCCTCGCTTTGGTAGCAAAGTACTTCTTTTTTCTTCAAAAATATTTCCGTATTCGGAAAACATTCTTTCTGAGAAAACTGAAGATGCTGGTGTCACTAGCCATTTTAGAGCAATTTTCTTGAGAGATGGAAAGGATTCTTCATTTTTCCAAATTTCAAGTGGAGATAGTCATCTGTCTGATATGGGTTTTTTTGCATATTGCTCAATTTCCTCTGCTATTTCCGCGAATGAAGCCATCTTGCGGCTTTTTTTAAACTTTTTCTTACCAGGTATCTTTTCTGAATTTTCTTGTGTTAGTTCCCTGAAACAAGCAGAGAGTGGATCATCATCAAACTTTGCCTTTTTTTTTCCTGTTGAGGAGGAAGAAGGCGTAATATATTGGTCAGAGATGGAGCTTCTAACATAGCTTTGGGATGTGACCTTGCGGAAATACCTTCTGTTCACTGTTCAATTCATTTGCTACAGCTAGTGGTGAATGATGCATTAATGGCTCAACGATCTATAAAAGATCTTTTGGCAAAGTGTCGACGTTTAGTGACACATTTTAACCACTCCCCACTAGCTACTTCTGAATTTAAAGCTCTCCAAACACAACAGGGTCATGTTCCTCTTCTATTGGTACAAGATGTTTTAACATGCTGGAACTCATCTTATTTGATGCTAGAATGTATGGTTAAGTTGAAAAAATCAGTTCAAATATACCTTGCTGATCATAGTGAATTACTTATTTCATCTAATGAGTGGCACTTGATTGAAAATCTTTTAAAGCTTTTACAGCCATTTTTTAAACTCACCCAAGAAATGAGTACAGAATATAGTTTACTCTCTACTGTTATCCCAAACATGTGCACGCTTGAAAGGTTTCTTTCAAAAATTGGCCAAGATGATCAAGGAGTCCAAACTACAAAAGATGAGCTGTTGAAGTCATTGTGGTCACGATTTTTTTGCCAATGAAAGCAATGAAAAAAGAAAGTGTCTAAATGTCTTAACAAATCGGAAGTATGCTCTAGCAACTGTCATTGATCCACGATTTAAATTTTTGTTTTTCATAGATCAACAAAAGGAAAATATTAAGACATGGTTAATTGAAGAAATAAATGAAATAAACAACCTAGAGAAAATTAGAGATAAATATTTTGAAGAACAGGCTCACAGCAGCGACGATTCTAATTCTTCTTCCTCCTCAACAGGAAGAAAAAAGGCAAAGTTTGATGATGATCCACACTCTGCTTGTTTCAAGGAACTAACACAAGAAAATTCAGAAAAGATACCTGGTAAGAAAAAGTTTAAAAAAAGCCGCAAGATGGCTTCATTCGCGGAAATAGCAGAGGAAATTGAGCAATATGCAAAACATTAGGATCTGTATGTATACAGTAGAACAAGAAGATATTTTTAATTTGTGGAAATGTAGTTATAAGCTGACCCTGTAATAAAATGCCCTTCTGGTTTCGGGAGAACGATATCTAACCTAGGTGCGAATTTCTCAATGGTCTCTGGATTATTTCCTAATCGCCTTTTTTCATTCGTTTTTCGGTTTATAATTTCTGTATAATAAACAACAATGTAATAACCAATGTAATAATAAATTTATAATTTCTGTAATTAATAATTATGCAATATTAAATGTAATAAATTTAATTATAAATGTAATAATTATGTAAAAATAATAGAATCTGTATGTTTAGAACAGGAAGATAGTTTTAAAATTTGTTCGAATGTACTTAATGAAAATGCCCCTCCTGTCTCGAGAGAATGGAATCCAACCTAGGTGCGAATTTCTTAACAGTCGATCCCTGAACTGTTTTCCCTCTTGTTTTGTTTCATTTGTGTTTCTGTATCCACCCGAGGAGGATGCCAGTGGGCGTCGAAACTGTCGTGGAAATAAACTCTGTCTATTAGAGTGGGTTTTTATTCTCATATTTGACCTTCACGTAAAAAAGTGAAGTTTTTTTGCATTTATTATGGATCCCACGATCAGACGCCATCTATTCGCCTTCTTCTTAGTCACCTTTCCCCAACTTATATCTTCCTATCGTCTATATGAAAAAACACTAGTGGCTGTGAAGACCAAGAAGCTGCAACTCAAGTTCCTGCAAGAGTGTTTAGTGGAGCAAGTGTGCCCGAAGTCCTTGATACCGTTTACCTTCAGGAAGGACCATACACCGTTTCCGAATTTTGCCAGGGAAATTTTGAAGGAACGTATTCCATGTGTTAAAAGAGAAATTGACCATACGTATTTCAAACTAAGAAATTGTCTACGCGTCCTTAAATCGCATGTGTCGTGTGAACTACTTGTGGCGCTGTTTGAAACTGCAGATTATAAATGCGACGTGGAGACTAGACGCACTGAACAACGACTTAACAGAAAGCTATCCTATTTATGTGATGAAAGTGCTTGGTCAAAGTGTGCGGTGGAAGGTTCCGTTTTAAATTTATCGACATATGTCTTGTCCAAATCCGAAAAGGAAGTTCTTAATTTAGGGCTGTCGTTTGCGCTTAAACCCGATAAAAACATTGTTTTAGATTTTGTGTCTTCCGTAGTTAATTCCAGGGTGGATATTCCGTGTTTAAATGGTTTGATTCTGAGCAAGTTTCTGGAACATTTCAACTCATTGGACTCTATTCCCAAAAGATTCCGGTTAGCTTTAGACAAGCTCAGGAAGAATGAAGCAATATTTGTCACTAAAGCGGACAAAAGTAACACTGTGGTTATTTTGGACAAGTGTGATTATAAACAAAAAATGGAAGCGTTACTTAGTGATGAATTCACCTACACCAAAGTGAGATCGTCCCCCCTAAAGCGTCTTTCTGCCGAATTCAACAAAACCATCAGGAACTTATTAAAAGATGTCCCGGCGATTGATCCTAAAAGATTTCTACAGATTAACCCCAAACTCCCCCACATTTACGGCCTACCCAAAACCCATAAGATTAATATACCACTCCGTCCCATTATTTCACACAGGGGTTCCTTTAGTTACAGGTTATCTAAATTTCTTGCAGATAAATTATCCCCATTAGTTGGTAAATTTTCAGGCTCGCACATCACTAATTCCTGTGACTTTATTAACAAAGTTATGTCCTTAGATTTAAAACGGGGAAGAATGATAAGTTTTGATGTTGAGTCCTTGTTTACGAAAGTTCCCATTGATGATGTACTTAGTTTTTTAGATAGAAAATTGCCAACATGTAACGTAGAACTAGGCATGCCCACATCTGTATTTTTAGAACTGATAAAACTCTGTGTCACCAATAATGCCTTCTCCTTCGGTGAAGAATTTTATTTGCAACGTTTTGGTATGGGAATGGGGTCCCCTTTATCCCCAATACTGAGTACATTATATATGGAGTATTATGAGTCGGAATTGTTGCAAACAATATGTCCCAGGAATCTAATTTGGTTTCGTTATGTAGATGATATTTTCTCATTTTGGCCTGACCACTGGAACAACTTTGACACTTTCTTTCAGTCATTAAATAATCTTGTTCCCTCTATTAAATTTAAATATGAATGGGAGAACGACAAACAATTACCTTTTCTAGATGTTTTGGTCATTAACGAAAGCGGAAAGCCCAATTTCACGGTCTATAGAAAACCTACTCATTGTAATTCGTACATTCATTATTTTTCATATCATGATGAAGGGGTTAAAAGCTCAATTATTTCTTCCATGTTTCTAAGAGCACTCAGGATTTGTAGCCCACATTTGCTGGATCCGGAAAATTCAAAGATTTGGAACATTTTTAAGGATTTAAAATATCCTGAGTGGTTTATCAGAAAGGCGTATTTTAAAGCCAGAAAATCTTTTTATGCCCCTCGGGAACCTTCAGTTAACCAAAAACAATATGTGAGTTTGCCTTACATTGCCGGCTTAGAAAGAGTAAAACCGTTGACGAAAGAATTTAAGTTTGCTTTGGCGTTCAAATATTCGTCTACCGTGAAAAGTAAATTGGTTAGGAATAACGTTGCAAAAGAGGAACAAGCCTGTGTCTACAGCATTCCCTGTAAAAGTTGTGATTTAGTATACGTGGGAGAAACTGGAAGAAATATTGAAACCCGTATCAAAGAACACAAATATGCCTTCAGAAGTTGTAATACTAATAATGCCATTTTTTATCACGCTAGCCAAAATAATCATGCTATAGATTGGGAATCAAGTAAGGTACTTTATAAATGTAATAATTATGTCAAAAGAAAAATAATAGAATCTGTGTGTATAGAAAAAGTAGATAATTTTAATTTGTGCGAAGGTACTTATAAGTTAGACCCTTTAATGAGATTCTTGGTCAATAAATCCCTTACGGAGTCGTGGGAACGTGTTCGAACCTAAGTGTGAATTTCTTAAATGTCTCTGGATTGGAATGTTTCCTTACTCGCTTTTAGTAAATGTAATAATGGAAGTAATTAATGTGGAAGTAAATATATGCAGTAATTATGTCAAAACATTAGGATCTGTATGTATACAGTAGAACAAGAAGATATTTTTAATTTGTGGAAATGTAGTTATAAGCTGACCCTGTAATAAAATGCCCTTCTGGTTTCGGGAGAACGATATCTGGAAGTAATTAATGTGGAAGTAAATATATGCAGTAATTATGTCAAAACATTAGGATCTGTATGTATACAGTAGAACAAGAAGATATTTTTAATTTGTGGAAATGTAGTTATAAGCTGACCCTGTAATAAAATGCCCTTCTGGTTTCGGGAGAACGATATCTAACCTAGGTGCGAATTTCTCAATGGTCTCTGGATTATTTCCTAATCGCCTTTTTTCATTCGTTTTTCGGTTTATAATTTCTGTATAATAAACAACAATGTAATAACCAATGTAATAATAAATTTATAATTTCTGTAATTAATAATTATGCAATATTAAATGTAATAAATTTAATTATAAATGTAATAATTATGTAAAAATAATAGAATCTGTATGTTTAGAACAGGAAGATAGTTTTAAAATTTGTTCGAATGTACTTAATGAAAATGCCCCTCCTGTCTCGAGAGAATGGAATCCAACCTAGGTGCGAATTTCTTAACGGTCGATCCCTGAACTGTTTTTCCCTCTTGTTTTGTTTCATTTGTGTTTCTGTATCCACCCGAGGAGGATGCCAGTGGGCGTCGAAACTGTCGTGGAAATAAACTCTGTCTATTAGAGTGGGTTTTTATTCTCATATTTTGACCTTCACGTAAAAAAGTGAAGTTTTTTGCATTTATTATGGATCCCACGATCAGACGCCATCTATTCGCCTTCTTCTTAGTCACCTTTCCCCAACTTATATCTTCCTATCGTCTATATGAAAAAACACTAGTGGCTGTGAAGACCAAGAAGCTGCAACTCAAGTTCCTGCAAGAGTGTTTAGTGGAGCAAGTGTGCCCGAAGTCCTTGATACCGTTTACCTTCAGGAAGGACCATACACCGTTTCCGAATTTTGCCAGGGAAATTTTGAAGGAACGTATTCCATGTGTTAAAAGAGAAATTGACCATACGTATTTCAAACTAAGAAATTGTCTACGCGTCCTTAAATCGCATGTGTCGTGTGAACTACTTGTGGCGCTGTTTGAAACTGCAGATTATAAATGCGACGTGGAGACTAGACGCACTGAACAACGACTTAACAGAAAGCTATCCTATTTATGTGATGAAAGTGCTTGGTCAAAGTGTGCGGTGGAAGGTTCCGTTTTAAATTTATCGACATATGTCTTGTCCAAATCCGAAAAGGAAGTTCTTAATTTAGGGCTGTCGTTTGCGCTTAAACCCGATAAAAACATTGTTTTAGATTTTGTGTCTTCCGTAGTTAATTCCAGGGTGGATATTCCGTGTTTAAATGGTTTGATTCTGAGCAAGTTTCTGGAACATTTCAACTCATTGGACTCTATTCCCAAAAGATTCCGGTTAGCTTTAGACAAGCTCAGGAAGAATGAAGCAATATTTGTCACTAAAGCGGACAAAAGTAACACTGTGGTTATTTTGGACAAGTGTGATTATAAACAAAAAATGGAAGCGTTACTTAGTGATGAATTCACCTACACCAAAGTGAGATCGTCCCCCCTAAAGCGTCTTTCTGCCGAATTCAACAAAACCATCAGGAACTTATTAAAAGATGTCCCGGCGATTGATCCTAAAAGATTTCTACAGATTAACCCCAAACTCCCCCACATTTACGGCCTACCCAAAACCCATAAGATTAATATACCACTCCGTCCCATTATTTCACACAGGGGTTCCTTTAGTTACAGGTTATCTAAATTTCTTGCAGATAAATTATCCCCATTAGTTGGTAAATTTTCAGGCTCGCACATCACTAATTCCTGTGACTTTATTAACAAAGTTATGTCCTTAGATTTAAAACGGGGAAGAATGATAAGTTTTGATGTTGAGTCCTTGTTTACGAAAGTTCCCATTGATGATGTACTTAGTTTTTTAGATAGAAAATTGCCAACATGTAACGTAGAACTAGGCATGCCCACATCTGTATTTTTAGAACTGATAAAACTCTGTGTCACCAATAATGCCTTCTCCTTCGGTGAAGAATTTTATTTGCAACGTTTTGGTATGGGAATGGGGTCCCCTTTATCCCCAATACTGAGTACATTATATATGGAGTATTATGAGTCGGAATTGTTGCAAACAATATGTCCCAGGAATCTAATTTGGTTTCGTTATGTAGATGATATTTTCTCATTTTGGCCTGACCACTGGAACAACTTTGACACTTTCTTTCAGTCATTAAATAATCTTGTTCCCTCTATTAAATTTAAATATGAATGGGAGAACGACAAACAATTACCTTTTCTAGATGTTTTGGTCATTAACGAAAGCGGAAAGCCCAATTTCACGGTCTATAGAAAACCTACTCATTGTAATTCGTACATTCATTATTTTTCATATCATGATGAAGGGGTTAAAAGCTCAATTATTTCTTCCATGTTTCTAAGAGCACTCAGGATTTGTAGCCCACATTTGCTGGATCCGGAAAATTCAAAGATTGGAACATTTTTAAGGATTTAAAATATCCTGAGTGGTTTATCAGAAAGGCGTATTTTAAAGCCAGAAAATCTTTTTATGCCCCTCGGGAACCTTCAGTTAACCAAAAACAATATGTGAGTTTGCCTTACATTGCCGGCTTAGAAAGAGTAAAACCGTTGACGAAAGAATTTAAGTTTGCTTTGGCGTTCAAATATTCGTCTACCGTGAAAAGTAAATTGGTTAGGAATAACGTTGCAAAAGAGGAACAAGCCTGTGTCTACAGCATTCCCTGTAAAAGTTGTGATTTAGTATACGTGGGAGAAACTGGAAGAAATATTAAAACCCGTATCAAAGAACACAAATATGCCTTCAGAAGTTGTAATACTAATAATGCCATTTTTTATCACGCTAGCCAAAATAATCATGCTATAGATTGGGAATCAAGTAAGGTACTTTATAAATGTAATAATTATGTCAAAAGAAAAATAATAGAATCTGTGTGTATAGAAAAAGTAGATAATTTTAATTTGTGCGAAGGTACTTATAAGTTAGACCCTTTAATGAGATTCTTGGTCAATAAATCCCTTACGGAGTCGTGGGAACGTGTTCGAACCTAAGTGTGAATTTCTTAAATGTCTCTGGATTGGAATGTTTCCTTACTCGCTTTTAGTAAATGTAATAATGGAAGTAATTAATGTGGAAGTAAATATATGCAGTAATTATGTCAAAACATTAGGATCTGTATGTATACAGTAGAACAAGAAGATATTTTTAATTTGTGGAAATGTAGTTATAAGCTGACCCTGTAATAAAATGCCCTTCTGGTTTCGGGAGAACGATATCTAACCTAGGTGCGAATTTCTCAATGGTCTCTGGATTATTTCCTAATCGCCTTTTTTCATTCGTTTTTCGGTTTATAATTTCTGTATAATAAACAACAATGTAATAACCAATGTAATAATAAATTTATAATTTCTGTAATTAATAATTATGCAATATTAAATGTAATAAATTTAATTATAAATGTAATAATTATGTAAAAATAATAGAATCTGTATGTTTAGAACAGGAAGATAGTTTTAAAATTTGTTCGAATGTACTTAATGAAAATGCCCCTCCTGTCTCGAGAGAATGGAATCCAACCTAGGTGCGAATTTCTTAACGGTCGATCCCTGAACTGTTTTTCCCTCTTGTTTTGTTTCATTTGTGTTTCTGTATCCACCCGAGGAGGATGCCAGTGGGCGTCGAAACTGTCGTGGAAATAAACTCTGTCTATTAGAGTGGGTTTTTATTCTCATATTTTGACCTTCACGTAAAAAAGTGAAGTTTTTTGCATTTAATACTAACTAGCTATATAGCTATATGATTTAGGCAATGAAACAATCCTGAAAAGGATAAAATATAGGTAATTAGTAAAGTTATTGAAAGATAGCTATAATTTACATCAAATAGTGATTAAAATTTGATAGTATAGTCAATTAGTCAAGTAATAGCTAAATAATAATATATAAAAAATTATGAATTATTTGAATGATATTATCCGGTATCCGGCCGGATATTTTTTTTGATTATCCGGCTATCCGGTATCTGGCCGGATAGTAAAAAATACTATCCGGCACACCCCTATTTTTTGATGGGTTGAAATTTTTTTTAGAAAGGTTCGCTAATTATGTAATGCCTAATATATCTATTATTTTATTAATTTATTTATTTAATCTACAATATATATTAAAAAGATATCTTTATTTCACAGAAAGTTCAGATGAGAGATAATAATGACATATTAGAATTTTCTCCATTTAAATTTTAGATCTTTCCTTTATTTCTTAACAGCAGATTTCAGCTTTATTTAGACCTAACTCAAATTTAAATTTTTAAGATGCCAAACTCAGAGTTATAGAGGTGGAAGATCTAAAGCTAGCGAATGGGATGAGGTGACTTTATTAAGTGATCAGCCTACTAGAGTACTATGCAATTATTGCAAAGAAAGTATCACTCGAAAAATTGAGTGAAAGAAACATCATCTAGAGAAATGCAGTAAAAGAAAAGTGGAATATTTTGAAAATGAGGCAAGAATACATTCAGAATATATGGCAGGATATTATGCATTCCACTTAAAAGATGCACTAATTTTTCCTCCTTATTTATTGAAAGATAGTATAGTGAGCTCTACATAAGCTAGTAATTGGTGGAAAATTGTTGAAATGAAAGAAAAAAAAAAGAGACCAGGTTGCCATTAGGTTTTGCTAAATTTATGAGATCTATTCATAGTTGTCCAGCCAGTTCCGGATCATTGGAAAGGTTTTTTCAACATTTGGCTTGGTATGGAGTAAAATGCGAAATAGGTTAGGGAAAGAAAAGGCAGAAATGTTGGTTCGAATCCACCACCACCTAAGGTCAAAAGATGCTGAACATACTGATCAATAATCAATATTAGGTACCACTTAAATTATTTAAATTATAAAGCTGAAAAGAAATATGATTTATTTTTAGATATAGATAGCCAATTAGAAGATAAATAAATTAGATACAGTATTAGATATAAGGTTCATAATGAAACATGTCAAATAAATAGTTTCTGGAAATTTTAGTTTATATTGGCCTTATCACATTAATTATAGTTTATAGTTGTTAGTATATTAGACTGCATAACCATATTATAAAAAATGCCAAGTTAAAAATAAGTTTGAGAAGTAAATTGATGTGGGTTTTGGGGTACCAACCCTATGTACAATACACGTATGATACTTTAGCATATGCAGCTGGCAGCAACATGCCTGGTAGCATGTCTCTTGTACAACTAACTAGTTTATATTGAGTCATCTTTCTTGTGTTTCTCTGGATTATTACATTATTTTTATAGTGATGTTTTTGAAATTTTGTTTTTTCACAAGTTTTTACTATTTATACTTCTTATGCAGCAATGCTCTAGTGGCATAAACACTTGTGGCATTGAACTTCGCTCTGCTGCAAATACGTTAGCAAAGCACATGAACAAAGTTTCAGGCTAGTGATGGTTGGCTTTGGCATTTTTGTAAATGCCATGGAATAGTTAATAAGAAGACATATGGTGAATCTTTGAGTGCACTGATGGAGGAGATTGAACCATTTAAAAAATTTGTGAATGATATCATTAAGAAAGAAGCACTGATTTTATTGAAAGTTTACAATGCTGACAAGACTGGTCTTTTTTGGTGTTCACTCCTGGAAAACACACAGGCCTATAAACATGAAAGCTCTACACTTGGCTGTAAGATAAGCAAGGAAAGGATCTCAGCCTTACTTTGCGCCAATGCTGATGGACTTCATTGTTTGAAACCTGTTGTTGTTGGTAAATCCTGGCAACCATGTGTTTTAAAGGACATCATGAGAGAGCTTCGAATGATCTTCTACAACTCAAAGAAAGTGTGGTTTAGCTTGGAAATCTTTAGTGACTGGTTCTTTAATTACTTCATTCCTGAGGTTTGCAGGTACAGACACAGGTGCTAAAATTTCCCTAGAGAATATCGGGGGTATTCTCATTCTCAATAATGCACTTGCGCATCCTAACACAGATAAGCTGTGCAGCAGTGATGGCAAAATTGTTTGACCCTGCCACCTAATACCACCTCAGTTATCCAGCGCCATGGATCAGGGAATTATTGTTGCCTGCAAGAGGTTGTATTGGAAGAAGTTCCTTAAAGAGGTGATGGTTGTGTTGGAAGAGGATGAAGATAAAGAGAAGGATACAAGAGGGGAATGAATGTTGTAGAACCTCAAGAACTACAACTTCAAGTCTGCAATCTTCACCTTTGCTGCTGCATGGAAGGAGATGAACATGAAGACTTTAGCCAATGGATGGAAAAAGCTGCTCTATGATAATGATCTTGATGTAGACTTTGAGGGCTTTGAGGTCAGTGATTACCATCATACAATTCAGAAGGCTGGAGAAGATGATGCTATTGAGGAGGATGTTCTGCAGTGGTTAGATGATGATAAAGGCAATTCTGGGCACTAGGTTTTGACTGAAGAGGAGAATGCTGAAGGCATTCTTGCTGGTGAACCCCAAGAAGAGAACAAAGAGAGGAAGAAGTGCTAGTCATGAAACCAAAACTCTCCATTGTAAGAGACTACCTGGATGGCATCATCAATTACATTGGCACATCATCAGACTGTGAAGTGCAGCCATATTATGAACACTCACTCATTTAGGGAGATCATAATAAGGAAGCAGCACCAGAATAAAACTCAATTGAAGCTTGATTCCTCCTCCCTCCTCCTCCAGTAAAAAGAGGGCACTGGCACTTTCTAGCTCCTCAGACTCAGAGGGGCATTCCAGGACAAATCACCCCAAAATTTAAAAATTTGTCACCACTCCAACCCGGATTTTAATGAAAATTGACATATGGGGTTCTTCCAGGTGCTGATTTCACTGGTTCAAATAAAAAAGTTCTATGACCCATAGTTTTTGAGATTTTGGGGGCCCCACTTTACCCCATAACTTTAATGGGTAATAACTCCCAAACATCTTGTTGTAGACCTATAAAACTACATTTTTAGAATCAGCATGAAGAGATCTATTAAATGATACCACATTCAAATGTGTAGAACAATAATGAAAATCCTCTCTCCCTTGTATTTTTATTTTTGACCCCCAACCCCCCTAGACAGTGAAATCCAAAAAAAAATTTTTCATTTATAAAACTTCCATTAATTGTTAAAAGATACAAACAATAAAAAACATGGGTATCAAGTTGCAAGATATTTTAAAAATTATTGAAAAAAATATGTACATTGACATTTGTACATTGACATTTGTACATTGTACAACAGTACATTGAAATTTTGACATTTTTACGCAGACTAAAATAGAGAACTACAAATGATATATTTGCATCCCATGTATAACTTATATTCACGCAGTCTCTCTCTCAAATGTTTGTTAATTATGATTATTTTTATTACAGATGTGCTTATTTTGAGTCAAATCATATCTTATTTTTGAGATTTACAATTGTGTAGTTTTAGTAATGAAAAATGGTTAGATACTGTGATGATCCTTTACAAAAACATAAGAAAAAGATACACAAGGATATAAGAACCATCAGCCAATCACTTTATGATTGATGTAAATGGAAACTACAAAGGAATACTGTACTATGTAGCAACTGTAGAAAATTATTGACCCAGAGACCAGAGATGCCTTCAACATCACAAAGTGAAGAGTCTGATCAGTCTTCTGAGAATGTTATTTCAGAAAGTGATGAATATGATCCAAGTATATCAAGTAGTGCCAAAGAAGAGGTTTCTCAAGTTCTAGAAACTTGCTGTGACTCCAGTGAAGAAGCGTAAGTATTTAATGATAGGTACTTTTTATATTTATAATTTTTTTATTTATATTATTTATTTATAATGCATTTACTTTCAAGACAGTTTTTCAGCAGTTGCTGAAAAACTTAATGAAATTAATATGTTGACATTAAATTTATTAAACTTATTAAACTTATGAAATTAATATGTTGACATATTAATTATTATTGTCTATATATATATATATATATATATTATATATATATATATATATATATATACAGGGTGGGCCGTAAGTTTCCATACATAGGAAAATTTAAATTATGGTCTTCACGTGCGTCGGTATTTGGATCAGCAGTTTCCGGATGCTTGGATTGGTCGGCGTGGTCCTGTGGAGTGGCCTCCCAGATCCCCAGATCTCACCCCCCTTGATTTCTATCTTTGGGGGCACTTGAAGGCCATGGTGTATCAGGAAAAGATACGAGACATAAATCATCTAAAGGAACGTATCACCAACGCCATTACAAGCATAACGTCAACTGTGCTAATGAGTGTTCATCAACAGTGGGGAACACGTATTGAAATGTGTTTTCAAAACAATGGCAACCATGTAGAGCATATTATATAAATAAAAATGGTTGTCCATAAAAAAATGTTTATTTTTCCTATGTATGGAAACTTACGGCCCACCCTGTATATATATATATATATATACAGTGCCCGCGAAAAGTATCCGATCACTCAAGAAAATACAATATTTTCCCTTGATATTCAGAGACACGTAATTCACTTTCTATTTGTTCTAGCGACATCTGGTAACTTTGAGGTTGCTCGCTGATATGAGAGCTATCCAACGCATTCTCAAATTAGTGTTCTGGTAGCCTTCGTTGCGGGTGGCTGTGTCTCAAATTTGTCAGATTTCACTGTCTGTGTAAAATTTCTTGATATTTTTTTTTTTTTTACAGAAAGTGGTGTAAATAAAATTTATATATAATGTGTGCTAAAAAACAACTTAAGAGTGATTGTCGAGGTGCTATTGTTGCTTTGCATGCATGTGGGAAATCACAGAGACAGATAGCTAAGGAATTAAACATATCCCAAAGTACCGTTAATTTATGGGTTTCACGGGCTAAGAACAATGGTGGCCTAACCACGCCAGTCCCTAAAAAACGATCTGGCAGACCGAGAAAAACAAATTCGCGAACAGACAAACTTATGAAACGTTTAGTATTGAAAAACCCAACAATAACTGCGAAAGAAATAAAATTTAATATGAATAATTTGTTATCTGGTGTTTCTGAACGAACTATCCAGGAGCGGCTCCAAAAAGAACTCGGATTACCATCTCGCCATGCTGCTAAGAAACCGTTCATTAATGAAAAAATGCGTAAAAAACGTGTCGCATTTTGTAAAAAATACATTCATTGGACTGTTGATGACTGGAAGAAGGTTTTATTTAGCGATGAGTCGACATTTTTGACATTCAGAAGTTGTCCAAAAAGGTTCGCCGGCCTATTGGCTCAAATAGGATGGACCCTAAATACACCCTAAAGACAATGAAACACCCTCCAAGTGTGATGGTTTGGGGTTGTTTCGGTTACTATGGGCGTGGAAACCTATATTTTCTTCCGAAGAACACAACTATGAATGATGCACGGTATTTAGCAATGCTACAGGATAAACTTCCAATGGCAATGGCAATCCAAAGGAAAAAAACATACATGCATGATGGTGCACCATGTCACAGGGCCAAAATAGTGACAAAATGGATTACTGACAATAAATTTGATATTTTGGATTGGCCTGGTAATAGTCCAGATCTCAATCCGATAGAAAATCTGTGGCTAATAATAAAAAATAAGGTTGAATGCCACGACACTGGCTCAGTCGAAAAATTACAAGAGGCCATCAAAAAGGTATGGTGCAAGGAAATATCAGTGGAAGTTTGTCAAAACTTGATTAAATCCATGCCAAAACGTCTAGAACAAGTCATCCAAACCAAAGGACAGATGACAAAATACTAATATAAGGTTAGTATACATTTAAACATTGTTTTTTATGTAAAAAAATACAAATTTCAAGGGTGATCGGATACTTTTCGCGGGCACGGCACTGTATATACAGGGGGGCGGAAAGTAGCTCCCTATTTTGGATTGGTAAAAAAATACGTAATTATCCATTTATTTCAGAAGAAATAATATGAAAAGGTAGGCATACATGGTAGGTTTTCTCTAAAATTCAATGTGGGCTCCAACTCTTCCACCAGCTTCTGGAGCCGCCCAGGAATGGCGTCCACTGACTTTAGCAGGAACTCCGGCGGATGGAGGACATGACTTCCCGAATTCGGTCCTCCAGTTCTTCCAATGTCCTCGGTTTGGTGCGGTAGACTTTTTCCTTTACCCACCCCAAAGAAAGAGTCGCATGGTGTCAAGTCGGGGCTCCTGGCTGGCCATTGATGTGGACCACGAGACCATCCAAGGCCCAGGGAAGTGGGCATCCAGCCACTCACGGACAACAAGAGCGAAGTGCGGAGGGGCCATCTTGCATAAATATCAGATCGTCGATGTCTCCCATGTGCTGACAACCGGCCAGACCTCGTTTCGCAACATAGCAAGGTACCGCTCAGCATTCATGGTGTTGCGCAGAAGGAACGGGCCCACAACCTGATCTGAGGTCATACCACACCACACCGTTACACTGAACCGATTCTGCCGTTTTTCAGCGGTAACCGTGCGATCTTTCTTTAAGGGTGGGTAAAGGAAGAAGTCTACCGCACCAAACCAAGGACATTGGAAGAACTGGAGGACCCGAATTCGGGAAGTCATGTCCTCCATCCCGCCGGAGTTCCTGCTAAAGTCAGTGGACGCCATTCCTGGGTGGCTCCAGAAGCTGGTGGAAGAGTTGGAGCCCACATTGAATTTTAGAGAAAACCTACCATGTATGCCTACCTTTTCATATTATTTCTTCTGAAATAAATGGATAATATACGTATTTTTTTACCAATCCAAAATAGGGAGCTACTTTCCGCCCACCCTGTACAGTATATATATATAATTAAATGGAGTCAAATATTTATTAATTCAAAAATTTCAGATGGTTTGGGTTCCTCAAGAAAAGAAGCAAAAGCTATTCAAACAATAAAAAAAGCATGTCGTTCTTTAAAATGAAAGCTAGAAACAAGTTTAGAAATTGAGATCCCAAGCCTATCAAAGGCTACAAAGTTGGATCATGAAACTCAAAGGTATGAATTTTAAAATATGCTATGCTATTATTAAGTAGGAATATACCTAAACTAAAACTGAAGCATAAAAACAAAATGTAGGTATTCACCTTTGATAGTAGAAACTAGAAGCACAACTACCTAAAGATTGGAGATCAATGGGCCCATTAAATCATTTGGAATTCATTTGGTCACAAAATAATTTTTGGTTTAATTTGACTCTATCTCAAAGAATGCTCATTTTGTTACACTTGAAATCAATATTATAATCCAAAAAATTTAATATGCACATGTAATGTTTTGTTTATAGCTATTATACATTCATGAATTTGTTTCAGGTCAAAGATTCATCTCATGAATGAACTGGTTGAAGCTTTCCATTCTACTGACAGGTTGTTGTTGTTGTTGTTGTGTGTTGTTTAGCGGATCAGCTCACCCTGATCGAGCAAGCCGGCGGCACACAGGTAACTCAAGATATTGACATTATCTCCATTTACCATATCAAAAATTATAAATCTATTTCAGACAACTGAATATTTAGTTAAGAAAAGCAGAAATATAAAACAAAGACTTGGAATTATTCCTGAAATTGAACCCATGTCAAAAGGAAAAGTAATAACTAAAGGTACTAAAGATTCTGTTCTGAAATTTTTTGAATCGGATAAAATTAGTCGTTTGTGCCCAGGTACAAAAGACTGCCTGAGTATCAGAAATGAAAGTGGGTATAAAGAATCTGTGCAGAAAAGACTGGTGTTAATGAATCTGAAAGAAGCTTTTAGTCTCTATAAAAATAATCCAGATAGTCCCCAAATTGGCTTCTCTAGTTTTGCCAGCCTTCACCCCCAGACATTGTGTTTTAGCTGGAGCTGCTGGTACCCATTCTGTGTGTGTATGTACATACCGAATGCCAAAATACAATTCTCAGCTTTGGGTGTCAAAGGGTTGGAATACACAAACTTATGGAGAAAGCAGTGTGTGTGATGTCAACAACAGGAATTGCTTGATGCAAATATGTAATCTCTCCAAAAGAACAAGGTATTAAGAATTTTTGCTCACTTTTAAAAGTGTTAATGATCCTGAATGTGAAGAAATAAAATATAAACAATGGGTTACTACAGATCGATGCAATATGGTTGAAAAAACAGAATCTGTAGATGATTTTATAAATTCATTAAGCACAAAAATTGTCAAATTGATACGTCATCACTTTATAGCAAGAATAATTTAAATAGCTGTAGTTCTTGGTGACTTTTCAGAAAACTACTCATTTGTAGTACAGGATGCAGCCCAAGGTTTTCATTGGGAAAATACCCAATGCACAGTGCATCCTTTTGTGTTATATTATAAGGGACCAGAAAGTAATGAAACAAAACATTCAAGTTATTGTTTTTATCTCCAAATACAAAACATAACACTACAATGGTTTACACTTTTTGAAATACATTCATACCTATTATTAGAAAGTCCCACCTTCATATCAAAAAATTACATTATTTTACTGATGGATGTGCAGGACAATATAAAAATCATTTCAACTTTGTTAACATTTGTAAACATGAAGATTTTGGGCTGGAATGTGAGTGGCATTTATTTGCCACAAGCCATGGTAAGAGCGCTTGTGATGGGATTGGGGGTGCAATGAAAAGATCTGTAGCCAGAGCGAGTATGCAGAGAACATTCGCAAATCAAATATTAACAGCGGAAGACATGTTTGAATTTTGTTCAAACAATATAAGTGACAGCATAATTTTTTTTTAATAAATTCTGAAGAAATTGAAGCTATGGAAAAATTTAAATGACAGATATGAAAAAAGTATGTGGCTAACAGGAACACAAAAATTCCACAGATTTGTACCTATTAATGCAAATAACAAAAACATTTAATTATCTTCTGATGAAGTTGGTGAGGTGAGGATTATAAGCAAAGCTTTCCTGGGTGAAGATAATGTTGAAGTTAATCCGAAAATAGGAGAGTAGGCCTACATAGTTTGTACTTAAATGATCAGAAATAGTTGGGATTTGTACATTCCTATAATGAGGAATTTGATGACTTTGAGGTTAGCTTTTTGCACCCATCAGGATATAGTGTTTACTATTACTTTCCACAAATTAGAGATACATGCCACATATCAAGAGATAAAATTTTAGGTTTATTAAGCACACCAACTTTAAAGCCAGGAACAATGCATATTCAATATGTTTTCCCAGAAAATGAGTTGAAAAAACTCATGTAATTATGAATCAACTGATGTAATATGTGTGTTCAATTTGTATTTTGCTGTTTATTTCATCCATTGAATATATCATTGTAGTTCTCTATTTCAGTCTGCAGGCATAAAAATGTCAAAATTTCACAATGTACATATTTTTTCAATAATTTTTAAAATATCTTGCAACTTGATACCCACATTTTTTATTGTTTGTATCTTTTAACAATTAATGGAAGTTTAATAAATGAAAAAAAAAAAAAATTATTTCACTGCCTAGGGGGGGTGGGAGTCAAAAATAAAAACTTTTATTATTGTTCTACACACTTGAATGTGGTATCATTTAATAGATCTCTTCATGCTGATTCTAAAAATGTATAGTTTTATAGGTCTACTGTAAGATGTTTGGGAGTTATTGCCCATTAAAGTTAGGTGGTAAAGTGGGGCCCATATCTCAAAAACTATGGGTCATAGAACTTTTTTAGTTTGACCAGTGAAATTAGTACCCGGAAGAACCCCATATGTCAATTTTCATCAAAATCTGAGTCGGAGTGATGATGCAGTGGGTGATCTCTCCTGGAATGCCCCCAGAATAAAAGTTGTTCTGAGTCACCCAGTGGTGTAGTGCTAAATAAAGAAGTGAGGGAACGCATTTTGAAAGTGTTACTCAGATGCGGGGGGGACAATGGCGAGCGCGGCGAGCCCATACAGCTGGGGGTCCAGGGGCACTGTAAGCACCCAGGAAATCTTTTGAAATCTGACCAATTTCAGGGATATTTATTTTCGTTGGGTCATATGCACTGGATATTAGGATATATTCCAAGGTTGAAGATGCAGTATTTCCAGTGTCATTAGATATATGACATCCAGTACGATCAATAAAAATAGCTAACAACTGGAATGATTAACAAAAAAAAGTTAACTGGTACGCCGTGGTGACTGTTTCACCAGATCTTTATAGGCTAGCATTGCCTCAGTCGAAGCTAAAAGAAATGAAACAGTTAATGATTCTTTCTCATATTTCTTCTAGGGGTGGGAATTAAAATTTCATGACGTTAGAGATTTGTAAGTTTGGATTTATTTGAAATAGTGAGGGAATGCCGTTCCGTCTACCAAAAAAAGTAAGGGAACACCGTTCCCACGCATTCCCACAGCACTACACCAGTGGAGTCACCACTATCAATCATGGCAAAATTAACTCTTCTCTCAACCACAATGGGTAAGTGAAGTTACTGTAAAATATTTACATTAAGTTGCAATGTTTATTTTATATTAGTTAGTGTTTTTCTGCTTAGTATATTTTTTATTTTGGTTTTTATTGCTGTGCTATTAGATATGTATTCTTTAATGGTGCTCATTGTTTAAGTTTTTACTGTAAAACACTTACAATAATTTACAATAGTGTAATGTTTACAGGGGGTATTCTATTATAGTTGGTATATTTTCTGTTTACTGGTGCTCATAATACATAGTGTATATACAGTCATTCCTCTGTATAAATTCGTGTGACTGACATATGTGAGACTGCCTATTCGCGAGAGAATAATAGTAACCATTAAGTCAGCATCTGCGAGGGAAAGACCACCTATTCATGATTCAAATTGGCTGCCATCTGGCCAATGCGCAAAAGTGTACTAAATGTGGGTCCACCCTCACGCAGCTGCTTCTCCCCACGCGAGTGAGAGCCGAGAGTAAGTCAGTCACTGAGTTGCCTTCGTTAGTGATGCATTGTCTGTGCTGAACTTTGTGTTTACTTTCATGATTTTGATGGTATTTTGCCTTATTGTTTTATTAACTATGAGTTCCAAGTGCAGTGTTAGTGGTATTGAAAGTACTTACCCTTCATTGGTAAGTTTTCATTACATTAACATTACACTAATATTTTTGTTTGTGTTCACTTAAAGGGTATTAAAACAACAATGAAAAAGAAAAGTTTTCCATAATTTTCTTTATTACAGGTGTTAGAAATAGTGATAGGCTATGTTTGTGTTAGGCTAGGATTTATCGCTGTTGGTAGTGGTAGAAAATGATTTCATGTTTTTTTTGTTTTCTCTTTTAATTCGATTTAGTATTAATCTATATAATTATTAACATAATTGGTGTTTTATTCGGCATTTATGGCTAAATTAAAAGGGATTTTCAGGGGAGCTGGGAACTTAACCATTTTTCCATAAGTTTATATGTTCAACATCCGCGAGATCAACACTCGCGACGATTTTTAAGAACCTAACCCTTGTGAATACTGAGGAATGACTATACTGTATGATGTTATTGGATGTTATTTTTGTTTGTATTTTTATTGCTGCTATTAGATACAATATATATAAGATTGTCAATAAACATCTGATTTAATGGACTGCCAGCATTAATGGACACCCTTTCTCCCTATTAGTCTGTTAAATTGAGGGTTTACTATATTATTTTGCATGTAGTATTATTATTATGCTGGAAACTTAACCCCTTAGCTGCGTGAGGCTCCGAACGAAAACGAACACACAGTGCGGAGTCATTTTCCCCAAATTTTGTAAATTTGGGGTTTACCAAAATTTTGTTTGTTGTGTTGCTTATATAGTTTTTTTCGATGATGTATCAACATTTATTATTGTTCTACTTGATTTTGTACAGTTTATTGCTTGAATCGGTACTGTCTGAGAAATGTAAAAACCTCATCACCAACAAAAATCTATCCCTTTTCACAATACTATAAAATATGGGTGTATCTAGTAGAGGTTTTCTAGAAAAATACGATTGTAAATTTGTTTTTGTAGAATTCCCATCAAAAGCAATATGCCTTCAAAAAGCCTTATTTCTTGCACAGAAACATCACTCCAGTCATGAAGCCTACTCCGTTTAGGAATTCCAAATGGTTGCCCTCTCTTTTCTGAAATATACTTTTCAGCATATTTATTTGTCTCATCACAAATAAGTTTTATTATTTCATCAGTAACTATACATTCATAAATTCCTAATACATCATTTGCTTCTATATTATTACTAATTTTAGGGCCACTATCACCCGTAAATGGGAAAGGATTGTGCACATTACCATTTGGACGCCATGAATCTGCACTTGAATTGGCTATATCCTCAGATTCACTCTGATCAGAATTAGATTCAGTATCGGAATTGAAATCATCATCACTATCTGTATCAGAAAGACGCAAACTATAATCATCATCATCTTGTTGTAATAACAATCGCAAATCACTATCACTTTGAGGTTTACGTTTTGCCATTGTCACAAATAAGGGAGGCAAAAAAAAACACTTCACACGCACGCAATTTCTGGCAATAACTGAAATACAACAGTTCTAATTTATGTAATGATATTTTTTAACCAATCAGAGTGTGACTGACGTCATGAGTTAAAACAAAATCAACGAATCATAGACGAGCACACATATTTGTGCTTTCCGCAGGCTGTTATTCACGATAAATTCATGGTGCACATGTGTGTGTGTTGCGCAATACCTCGTTGATGACCGAGCACACAAATATGTGCGCACCGCAGTTAAGGGGTTAACCATATTTTTCCGTAAGTTTATATGTTCAACATCCGCGAGATCAACACTCGCGACGATTTTTAAGAACCTAACCCTTGTGAATACTGAGGAATGACTGTACTGTATGATGTTATTGGATGTTATTTTTGTTTGTATTTTTATTGCTGCTATTAGATACAATATATATAAGATTGTCAATAAACATCTGGATTTAATGGACTGCCAGCATTAATGGACACCCTTTCTCCCTATTAGTCTGTTAAATTGAGGGTTTACTATATTATTTTGCATGTAGTATTATTATTATGCATTTATTGGATAATGATTTAAAATCTTTTATTCAGGTAAAAATGTTTATACATGATTTTTTTAAACTTTTATCCCCTAACCCCATTTATATTGTTATGGAGAGATAGTTCTGACCTGCATGAACTTTGTCAGGAATGGAAACCTCATGCAGGTTGGGGAATCACTGTATAAACTAGCTGATCATACAAGGCATGTACTACCAGGCATTAGGGTGTGTCAATTTCGGAGGTAAAAATTAATTTTTGCCAATTCCTTTACTGAGGGGTTTTAAAAATATGTTTTTGGATGTGAAGAATTCAAATCTGCTATTATTTTTGTGATTGCTCAACACTTAGCTTGGTAAATCTATGTTTGATTAAAAAGCACATAAATTGCTCTTGGAAAACAACATTTATTAATTTTAGCTTCTCAAAATGTCAGGTAATGCTATAAAAATTTTAGTTTCTCTGTATAAAACATATCCTCGTAATCATAAAACATATCCTCGTAATCATAAAACAACATTAGAAAGTAATGACATCAGTAAAAAAAAATATTTAAACAAGTTTCATCAAGTCTTGCTTTGATTTGTTCTTGGACATCAGCCACTGACTTGCTTCTTGGCCTCTAATATAGCCCTCACGTTTCTCATGTGTATACACCCTGCCTGCTGCCTCTGTGACTTGTTTCACACACCTCTCTATTGACTGAGCATGACAGGGCCACTGTGGAACTTGCATAGGCTTGTCAAAGAACTTCTTTACTTCCGCTGTAGTCAGTTTACATGTCAAAGGAGGTTCAAATACCCCGTCAGAGCAGTCTGTCAGCTCCAACACGGAAGAAGCACTGGGGTTGATGGAAGGTGTCTTCCTGGGATGTACAGAAAGATCTCCAATTGTGTCATCATCTCCACCCCTCATGTCAACAATCTTTTGGACACCAGCTCTCCTCTCCTCACTGTCATCTGAGCACAAGAGTGTCTGGATTATCATTTCGCTGAATGCATACCATGCTGAGCGCTTGATGGTTGGCAAAACAGCATCCACTACAGCCTTCTTTTGCAGCCTAACTAACTGCAGCTGAAACAAGATGTGGCATGGGCCTTCTACCTAAGAGTGTTTTACTTTGATGTTGAACCAACAGGGGTAGTACACACCAACAATGTATTCCACTATCAGTCTTAAGTTGTTGAGGGTTTTGCCTTTAAGGCCATGTTTTGAAACCCATATGTGACAAAGCCTGTTTGCTGTTGTCAACCACCTTGAATGGCTCACTGGACCAATTTCAAGAAGGGCCAGATCTGTGGGAAGTTCTCCTGTCCTTATGGCCTGTGTGATCCTATACCCGTACGCTTGATCAGTAGAGAGATCCTTTACGACATTGTCACTCAGTGAAGTAAGAGGCTCTCCAATTGAGAGTTTGGTGAATGAAGGATCAATTTCAAGTTCGGTTGCAGTGTCTAGCATCTTGCCAATGTTACCTGTCCACTTGTTGTTAGACAAGGTCTTCCCATCCAGTGCTGTGATCAAGTGTCGCAGGGGTAACTTGTTAGTGTGGAGGGCACAAACCAACCAGATCAGCTTACGGCAAAGCTTGACCTCTACCCAATGGATGGAACCACCCTCCCAGCCAGTGTTAACATTTGTAGAATCACCTCCAATGGCCTGCAGGCTTTTATCAATGCCCTTCTTCATGAAATCTACAAGATTATCAGCAATAACTTCAGCAGGTTTTTTTCTCGTTGAGCCTTTCTCAGGAGTGAAGTGGTAGAGATATCTTCTACCTGGCTCACTGCATACAGAATAATGCTCTTCTTTGATGATGCTGGGGAACTGACGATCTGAATTGTCTGCTTTCAGCATAACTTTAGTTGTATCTTGACGGCCGTCAAAGAAGATGCAGTCAATTTCACCCTTCTTACAAAGATCATCAAATTCCTGATCCAGGGATCTCATAACTTTTCTTGGGCCCTCTTGACTTTATTGTGATCAACTACAAGTCTCTTGTCTTCTTCAGTGATCAAGCCAGCATCCATAAAGGCAGCAGTGGTGATGGCAGCTGTGGCACACAGGCCAACACCATATCTGATGCTATGCATAGCAACATTAGGTATTTCTAATGTGTTGTACTCTGGCTTTTTATTGGAAGTTGAAGACGTGCTTGGTATTTCTAATGTCACTTCATAACTTTCATCCTTTCCATCTTGAGCATCAGCTATTTGTTCTTCATTTTCATCATCAGAGAAAATTATTCTATTTGATGGCATTGAAACATCCTGCTTACTTGTCTGCTTATATTCAGCAAGCCTTCTTCTTTCGTCTTCTTGCCGCTTCTGCTTTTTGACTTGTCTGTTGTGCTCAGGTTGATCTGGCAAGCCAATCTGATGTGGTCCAATAGAACCAGACTTGTCTCTCTGACCTTTAATGAAAGCAAGTACCTTCACAGGGATCTTCATCTCCCTAGGGCATGTACAGTTAATGTGAGTTTCGTTTTTGCAACCAGCATCTGCAAGGCAGCCAAATTCAGAGCAGAGAACAATTTTACACTTGCAACTGAGGATGTCAAAAAGCTTGTCAAGTTTTGCAATGAAAGCCTCTTTGACATGTAGCTTTCCTCTCCCAAGAGATATGTTTTTGGCCTGCCTGCTCCCAGCTCTCTTGGATCTTGTTTAAGATTGTGACTCGTGAATTTACAATGGGGGCTACAAAAGAACTGTTTGCTCATTCCCACTTTTCAAGCACTTTAGGGTAAATGTCCTTTGCAAGACTGGCTGCTGGGTAGTTTCTCACATCCTCACCACTTTGTTCTCTTAGCAGTAGCCCATATTTCAGAACTTCTCGCAGAGTTGGGAGTTCAGAGGGCAACAACTCTCTACCAGTTCCAATTAGGTTGCTCATATGTGTGAATGTCCCCAGTCTTGTCCTTTTAGAAGCCATTGTAGGTCAATTCCCACTGGTTAGGATGGTAGCACTGACGGACAAGTAATCTTCAGCACACTGATGAATATGTTTCAACCTGTGAAATAAGCAAAAACAGCAGTGCATTATATATACAGCATATATAATTATTAATATAATAATTACACTGGCCAACAAAATGAAACTTTTTTTTCTCATCACAAACATGATCACACTTTTCTTAATGCATTTTTGGTGCCGATTCTGAATCTGGTTTTATTTTCGTTCTAGCACGTATAGTTATATAGATACACTGGTTTTGATATTTTTAAGTTTTTGATATTGCTATAAGAAAATTTATGGATGTATAGATCACACTTAGGAATGCTAAACAACAAATACATCATATACTTTATTCAATGTACTTATAAATAAAGAATATATACATTATTTTATTAAAAGCGCTGTGAGTGTGATTTCCTTTTGTAAATTTGGCCTGGATTGTCACGATACAGCATCCAACAATGGTCCGCCATCATGCTTTCATTCCAATATCCTTGGTAACACTTCTCCATCATCTGAATATCTTGATGGAAGCGCTCTCCTTGCTCGTCACTCACTGCACCAAGGTTTTCAGGAAAGAAATCTAAGTGGGAATGCAGGAAGTGAATTTTTAACGACATTCGACACTCCATTTCTTTGAAGGCATCAAGGAGGTTCTTGACTCCATCCTTATACGCAGGTGACTTGTTGCTTCCAAGAAAGTTTTCACATATCCATTTGAACGCCAGCCAAGCCTTCAATTCCAGCGGACTTAGGACTTTTTCAAATTCAGTGTCAAGGCAAAGGAAACAACAAAATTTTGTGAATCCTGACTGCATACCCATAAGCATTCCTATAACTTTTAGATCTCCACAAACATTCCATTGATGACTGTCGTATTTGATTGCCTTAAGTAGTATATCCATATTGTCATATGTCTCTTTTAGATGGACGGAATGGGCAATGGGGATGGATGGCATTATATTACCATTATGCAAAAGAACTGCTTTCAGGGGTCATTCTTACATTGTTGAGGCATGTTGACTGACCTGAGCAAACTATAAATTAAAAAAAAATGTACACCAACTTGACACAACAAGTTCTTGGACTGGACTGATCTTTTGACACACAAAGCACGGCGTTGTTGCCTGAATCACAATGCTGCTAGACGTAAAAGCTCACACCTGAAATACATAAGATGTATAATTAAGATAATTGAAATCAATAAGATGAATAAACTAAAAAAACAATAAAATAAACACAATCAAATGTTGAAATATTAGTATTTTGCCTATTTAAAATGGTTAAATCTGTGTAGTTATATATATGCCTTCATCTTGAAAACTATACGTGCTGGAAAAAATCTGAATGCAGTTTTGGAATCAGTGTGAAAAATGCTATCCAGCCACCACAAATTTTACTCTGATGAAAAATCTTTGTTGACCAGTGTTGTTATATAATTCCACAAAAAAGTAAAAAAAAGTCACTATTTTTATGTAGCTTCTTACCAAGCAAAACTAAATTATATTAAATTAACAAAAATATCTTTAGAATTCCTAAGTCATGCTGCAACTTTTTAGCACCCCTCATATTTGGAATTTGAAAGTTGAAAAATTTGATACACCCTAACCAGGCATGTTGCTGCCAGCTTCAAATGCCAAAGTATTGTATGCATGCATAAGTATTGTATTGTACATGTATCACACACATAAGTATCATATGTATCATACTGCATATGTGAAAAAGTGTTAAGTAATTTTTTACTATTTACCACAATTTTAAAAAATTTGTGCTGATCTACCTTTGAATCTTAGCTTGTGCAGATCGAAAAAAGAGTAGTGAAATGTCCTCATCCTATCTCTGAATTCATGCAGGTTGGGGGATCACTGTACAATGTAAATTCCTTTAACATTGTGGGAGGTCTCTGACCTCCCCCATTTTCTTTGTCATAAAGCTTCTCCAACCCGTGCCTTGGTTTCATTTTCCTAAATGCATGCATGTCCTTTCATAGTTTTTATTATTATGTAAGTATGGTTTAATTATTATTAGTGTTTTGGTTAATTATTTAGGTATTTATTTATTTATTTATTTGATGTTATGTAAGTTGTTAGCTATGTTTTCATTTCTTTAAAATTTATTTTCTCTTTCCCCATTCAAATATAATTTAAATACAAATGAAAAACATGTTCTGTGGCTAGAGGCTTTTTAAGGGCTCAAGGCCCAATCTTTCCCTTTTAAGTTTCTCCCTCTTCTCTCAGGGCCCAGTTTTTTTTTTTTCCTCTATACCATGATCAAGTTCGTAAATTTGATCTAGAATGAATACTCATTTCTTTAGAGAAAGTTGCAAGCCATAATTTTTCTACAAGTTAAAGAAATTATAAACGTGAAGGAGAATGTAAAAATAAAAAAAAACTACAAAACCTTTAAGCCCAGTGTTCCTTTTCCTATGAGTTAATGACATAAGAACTTATGAATGTAAAGAAAGGATGTAACAATAAGGAAAATAAGCTTCAAAATCTTTAAGCTCAGCCTTTACTTTTCAAGACCCTCATTAAAGAGGGGAGAGGATGGTGAAAGCCACACATTTGCTGTTTGCTCATATGGATGATGAAAGGAAATGTATGAAGTCTCAGAAAACAAAATCAGAACAGTAATGAAACAAGGAGGAACTCGGAGAAACAAATCAGAACAAATTGATCATCAAGACAGAAGATTAGAAAGACTATAGACCAAAGTATTTTTTTTTTATAGAGTACGTAGGGTTCATATAAAAAAAGGGTGAAGGGATAATAGGTAGGGTAGAAAGGTAGGGAGTGCATAGCATAAGGCTGAGGGGAAATCAAAGGTATTACTGAGGGGAGGGTGAGCAAGTTGGGTGAAGAGCGGGGGGCTGTATGCTCTTATCTTCAGAAAAGTTCATTGTTAATTTTTTGTATCCATATTGTAGTAAAAATTGTAACAGAAGTGGCTGTGTTTCATTTTGTTTTGGGGCACATGGTCACTAGTCATTTCAGGACTTTGGTGGGACTAATTTTTACTTTTTTTTACAGATGAGTTTATGTATTTATTTATTTTAACTAACGTTATTACTTTTTTTTTGCAGATTATTATTATTTCATTTTTGGGGTGTCTTGGGGTTGGGGAGGGGGGGGGGGGGGCATACCTAGCACATTGAATTATATGTTATAATTCCCCTAATTTATGCAGAATGTTCAGGAATATATTTACCACATAAATCAGGGGATTTATATGTTTATTTTCTAATGTTTTAGTGTTGAGTTATTATATGTGTGGTAGTAATTATATATTTGCTATGCTTATTATGTCTGAAATATAACCCTTACATTAAATGAGGACTCCCTGTATTTGCATATAAAAATTATTCAAGTTCTATAATTAATGTTTGGCATAGGCTGTAGACTATGGGTCACTAGTTATTTTTTTTATGTGGTCTGCAAAGGTGTTTGTCATGCTATAAGTATTCATGCCAAAATTTAGCTTAGGATCCAGAATTTGTTCATTCTACATTTAGTTTGGGCCAAATGAAAAACATCTATACAGTAGACTCGCAACTTGCACAGATTTTTCTTACGTGGTTTACGCAGTGGGTTATAATTTTACAGGCAGCTGCATGTGTGTTCCCAGAAGAATTCAGGAAATTGGTTGAGGAAAATGGATATCTTTCAGAGCAGGTCTTCAATGCTGACGAAACAGGTTTGTTTTGGAAGAAAATGCCAACCAGAACCTACATTTCCAAGTCTGAGAAGCAGGCCCCCAGGTTCAAGGCTGCAAAGGACCGCATCACCCTCCTGCTGTGTGGCAATGCAGCAGGGCATATGATAAAGCCAGGCTTGATTATAGGTTTGCCAACCCTCGTGCTCTGAAGAGAAAAAATAAGAATCTCCTCCATGTCTTCTGGCAGTCAAACCACGAGGTAAAGAGCTACCTAGAGAAGCTGGGCCTGCCTTTCAAGGTGTTGCTGGTCATTGACAACACACCAGGCCACCTGGATGCCATAAAATTTGCACACAATGATGTTGAGGTAGTATTCCTTCCACCCAACTCCACCTCCATCCTCTAGCCTCTCGACCAGGGCGTGATTTGGTGCTTTAAGGCAGCGTACACATGTCTCACCTTCATCCACATTCGCTATGCCATAGAGGATGGCACTAACAACAGTGTTATGGCATGCTAGAAGGAATTCAACATTGCCAATTGCATCACTTTTGTGAAGGAGGCCATGGATGCACTGAAACCAGAGTCAGTTAATTCTTGTTGGTGGGCACTGTGGAGTGACTGTGTGCGTGACTTCAAGGGATTCCCTACGATCGACTCTGAAGTAAAGGACATTGTAAAGGTGGTCAGGGCTGTAGGCGGTGATGGGTTTGAAGACATGGTTGAGCAGGAAATTGAGGAGTTCATTGAAGGGCACAGGGAAACTCTGACTGATGCTGAGTTGGAGGAAATAGTGAGAGTGGATGAAGAAGGTGGCAATGGCAGTGATGATGATGAAGAAGAACAAGAAGAGTCAGCATGTTGGGATATACACAAGTTTAGTGAATTGTTTCAGGTGGCTGAGCACTTGAAAAACTTAGTGTCTGAGTATGACCCCTCTATGGAGTGCAGCATCAACTTCTCACAGTCTTACGAGCCTTATGGCTCAATATAATAATATGTTCCAGCAGCTTAAGAAACGAAAATGACAGCTTCCCATCACCATGTTCTTGAAGAAAACCTCACCATCAACATTGTCAGCAGATCAGCCAATGCCCTCAATTTCTCACAGTGACCTCGAGCTGCCCACATACTTCCCTGCATTGTTATCTGAGCTTGATGATCCCTCCATGGTGATGTGGGAAGAGGATGAATAAGCTCAAAACAACAACACCCAGAAACACCCATCTCCATAAGCTCATCATTTATAATTATGAATGATGAGCTTATGTTATACTGTATATGTACATATAACAGAGTTAGAATATATAGTGATTTAAGGGCAATTTAGGGGTTTTTTTTGGTTTCTGACTTTACACAGTTTTTGGCTTTACGCGGGGTCCCAGGAATGTAACCCCTGCCTAAGTTGCGAGTCTACTGTATTAGTGAGTGAAGTGTAGGTTGTTCAACTCTCAGGTAGATTTATAGATCTTAAAATAGCCTAGTCAAACAGTACACTTTGGCACAAATGCTACAGCACCATTTCTGTAACTCTACCAAGGTCCACTACTGACACTTCTTCCTTTTGGAGTGTTTTCATAATGTGGTTAATATTTTATTGAAATGAACTTAATCGCCATTTTTAATCTCCTGAGTGAAAACTAAATTTAAGCTTCACAAAAAGAATAAAGTTTGATTTTGATTCTTTGAAAATATAAATGGTTGCCTATATTTTAAAAGTAAATCCTAATCAGAATATGGTTTTATTTAAAGTGATATGTAAAAAAATTAATCATCAGCCTGGATTTGAAGCTCTGTCCTTTCCATGGTAGGCTATATTAAAATATTTATTAGTTTGATTTAAAATATTAATTATATATTAATAAATTACTGTTAAATCAACAACAACTCTAGTTAATATGGTCTGAGGATATTCAACAATAAGATTTGTATAATGCTAAGTTAATTAGCATTATGATTCTCTTGAAATAAATTTCAAGTTATTTTAAATAAAATTGTTTTTGAGGAACATTTTTTAAAAAAAATTTTGAGGGGTTGATTTTTCCTAAAAAAAAAAAAACTCAGGAATATACCATTTATATAATAATAATTAGCTTCACAGAGTGATAGTAATTAGTGCCATTTGCAGGTTATTGTGTGATTATTAAACCAATCTTCCATATTTCCAGAGTAACTTCATCTTTCTCAAAAATGAGACAAACTCTTGTGGATTGAATGAAGAATTGAAAAACAAATGTGCTTCTAAAAGAATTTCATTAAGTAATAATTCTCAGGCAGGAAACCTTGAGGTATTTGACAAGGAAAATGAATGTACCAGTAAAATGACAAGGAAAAAGCAGCATGTTATACCCTCAGAAATTAAGATGTTTAAATGTTCTGAATGCAGTCATAGAACTCGTAAGAAAGATCATCTCTCATCTCACCTGTTGACACATTCTCAGACAAAATTGTTTAAATGTTGTAAATGCAGTTATGGAACTAATAGGATGTATTGTCTAAAGCTTCATTTATTGACACATTCTGAGAAAAAGTGGTTTAAATGTTCTGAATGCAATTTTAAAACTAAAAGGAAAAGTAATCTAAAATCTCATTTTTTGATACATTCTGAGAAAAAATTGTTTAAATGTTCTGAATGCAACTATGGAACTAAGAGGAAAAGGGATCTGGAAACTCATATATTGACACATTCTGAGATAAAATTGATTAAATGTTCTAAATGCAGTTATGAAACTAATAGGAAAAGGAATCTAAAATTTCATTTATTGACACACACTGAAACAAAATTATTTAAGTGTTCTGAATGCAGTTATGGAACTAATAGGAAGTATTGTTTAAAACTTCATTTATTGACACATTCTGAAACAAAATTATTTAAATGTTCTGAATGCAATTATGAAACTCATAAGAAAAGCTCTCTGAAATCTCATATAATGACACATTCTGAGACAAAATTGTTTAAATGTTCTGAATGCAGTTATGAAACGAATTGGAAAAATAATCTAAAATTGCATTTATTGGCACATTTTCAGGCAAAATTTTTTAAATGTTTTGAATGCACTTATGCAACTAATAGGAGAAGTGCTCTAAAATCTCATATGCTGACACATTCTGAAAAAAAGTTGTTGGAATGTTCTGTATGCAATTTTAGAACTAAAAGAAAAAGTAATCTAAAATCTCATTTTTTGATACATTCTGAGAAAAAATTGTTTAAATGTTCTGAATGCAACTATGGAACTAAGAGGAAAAGGGATCTGGAATCTCATATATTGACACATTCTGAGATAAAATTGATTAAATGTTCTAAATGCTGTTATGAAACTAATAGGAAAAGGAATCTAAAATTTCATTTATTGACACACACTGAAACAAAATTATTTAAGTGTTCTGAATGCAGTTATGGAACTAATAGGAAGTATTGTTTAAAACTTCATTTATTGACACATTCTGAAACAAAATTATTTAAATGTTCTGAATGCAGTTATGGAACTAATAGGAAGTATTGTTTAAAACATCATTTGTTGAAGCATTCTGAGCATTCTCCTGGGCAGGTTATACCTGCCTAGGAGAGTCGGTGGATTAGGGCTTGCGCTAATTGACTAAGTTCACAAAACCACAACAATAGGATTAGCACAGTACATAAAGGAAGGAGAAGGAAGGCTAGTCAGATTTGTAAGAGACCATGAACATGAAAAGCCTCAAACAACATCACTCTCAAAAAAGGCAAATGATTATCTAGTGGATGCTGGCATAGGACCTGAACAGCTTGAAGACTGCAAATAAACCTCTCATGGAAAAGATAAGCACCATCAAAAGAAGGTATAACAAGAAAAGATCAGAAGAGGAGGAGAAGAACTGGGAAGAGCACAAGTTCAGCAAAGTATACAAAGAGGATGAACAGAGCATATATAGAGAGGGATAAAAATGTGGAGTTCCTGGTAAGAGGGGTACTGAGACCAGAAGATGAATGGCTGGTGATAGCAGCACAAGACCAGGCACTACGGACAAACTGGTTCAAAAGGAATATTGAGGGCAGGAATGAAAGAGAGATGTGCAGATTATGCTCAAAGAGCCTAGAGACTGAGTCACATACTATTGGGCTGTGAAATACTCCTGCACAGAGGAAACTACACATACAGACACAATGCAGTCTGCAAGCTAATCCACTTCAAGCTGTGTAAGAAATATGAAATAAGGATAGAAACAGAAAAACACTGGGAACATATTCCACAAGGAATAGAAAACAATGACAAAGTGCTGCTCCTGTATGATCACGAGATACCAACTGACATCAGGGTATCAGGATGCAGACCAGACATAGTTGTGAGAGAGAAGGAGGGAAACAAGTGCCTCTTGGTGGAAGTAGGAGTCCCAGCAGACTGAAATGTGGCGAACTATGAAAGGGAAAAGGTCTTAAAATACCAGAGACTCAAACACGAAATAAGGAGAATGTGGAGTGTGGAACCTGAGATCATCCCAGTAGTAGTGGGGGCAACAGGGGCAGTAAAGAAATCCACAGTAGAGTTCCTGAAAGAACTGCCCATAAGTGTGACATCTGGAGAAGTTGTAGAGGAGATATTATGATACAGCACCTCTATCTTACGCCTAGTATTAGGCTGTACCTAAAAATTCCTTACGGTTAAGGTTTAACCCTGGAGTAGAAGGGAAAAAAAAAAATAGGAAAAAAAAAATACTGTGGTGTACCACCTATGCCACAAGTGAGCAGTTCCTGAAAAATGGAACCAGCAAAACGGGCAGAGAAATGCTAACAAAGAGAGGAGTGTTAGATAGGGAGAAGCTAGAAAAAACCCTAGACTATTGGTTCCACAGCAGCAGTGCAAACATCAGACTAGGGAAATCAGAGATCACAAAGGATGAAATGAAAAAGATCAAAAGAGAGGTAGAAGAATATGTCCAAAAGGGAAATGAGAACACCATGAGCGAGTGGACATGGACAATGGAGAGAAATCTGTACCTGTTAGAAAGCCTGTATATAGGGCAGATGATCCCAGAAAAAGAGAATAAGAATGAACTAAAATGGGCAATTGAAAGGAAGGAGTTTGATGAGAATGACTACATGGTATACAGGTTCCAGAAGTGGTACACAGACCATACAGTACAGGGGCGGATCCAGATATTTCAGTGAGGGGGAGTCCAGAGAAAAAAGGGCATTCCCAATATAACAAAAAGGGCACAACAGTATATATTTTCTTGAATAATCACTTGGTTCAATGAGCAAGTGCAGTATTAATTTTATTGTTTTATTAGATATCAGTCTTATTCAAATAGACATAATGAAAATCACAATTTCAAGTGTTTTGCAAGTTAAATTAGTAACTAACAATATTAGATGAAGATGCTACCATAAGTGATATGGCTGCACCAGTGCACTTTGTGGGCACTATGAAAACTACTGTAAATATACATTTCGAAATTCAGGAAAGAGTACACTATACTGATAAAGAGTCAACAGAGAATCTGATGAATTAAATATACTGGTATCTATAATTTTAACATCTATGTACACTAGATAATTTATTTTCAGTAGGAAGCATGTCATCACTGAAATAAAATTTGTTTTGTGAAAAGCCTTCTGTTGTTTTTTTGAATAAACATGTCAACTAGTGATGTAGGTCACATCAGCACATTTTCTTGCGTCCGCATCCGCACTTTGGACTGCGGATGTCGTGCGGATGTGGACCGTTGAGATAAAACATCATTAATAAGCGGAAATTATCAAATTCTACTATATTAATAGAACTAGTTCATTGTGCGCAAAAGTGATGCAAGCGACAAGACGAGAGGCTGTTCTTGTATGAAGTTACTCTCTTGCAACCTACTTAGATCCACGTTACAAAGCTAAGTTATTTTCACCTAGTACATTAGAACGAGTTAAATCATCACTTGGCAAAGCAGTTGAAGAGCTTCAATCTCTTGAATGAATCTGTCGCTTCGCCACCCACCAAAAGAATAAAAGTTTCAGTGACAGAACCACCTTCAACAAGCAAATCTATCACAGAATCTGTCTCTCAGTTTCTTGAGTTAAGCAGCAATGACGAGACCTACGCGATGTCAAAAGATGTAGTAAAAATGATCGAGAGCTATCACCAAGAAAAACGCCTGGCTGCATGTGACAATCCTATTAGTTGGTGGAAAAATATGCAGAATATCTATCTATACTTGAGTAAACTTGCAAGGAAACATTTAGCCTGTCCTCCAACAAACGTACCAAGCGAGAGATTATTTAGCAGTGCTGGATTAATATATGATGAAAAGAGAAACAGACTGGCAGCAGAAAAGGCAGAAAAATTAATGTTCCTTAAGCATAACCTTCCTATAATTAAGTTTGAACATTAAACGATGAACATCTTAGTTTACTTTATTTTAATTACTCATTTATAAATATGCCTAATAAAACTAAACTTAATATAAATAGTTATCAAGCTAATTAAAGATCTCTTTCTATAAGGGTGGAGGTTGGGGAAAGAGGTCGGTGGGGGTGCATTTGAGTTGGGTTCACGTCCCGCATCCTGGTAACACAATTATGGTTTCTAATTGTGGCTGGAACTCAACAAAATATAACGAATTTATTTGCAGATGAATTCACTAATTGATTTCTATATTAGTTAGATGCTTGATATTATTTTATATGTTCAGAGAAAAGTACAGCAATTTTGTACAATTAATCAATTATACTACATTATAGCTACAGCTCTCTCTATATAATAACTTATTATATACGTTAAACACAACAAATCTCGAATATATCCTAAAAAATAACAAAAATGTAGACATCCGCATCCGCGGATGTTGAAATCAAACATCCTCATCCGCATCCACGGATGTGAAAAAAATGACATCCGCTACATCACTAATGTCAACAATTGCTTGTTTATCAATTTCAAGATCATGATGCATGTGCATTAAAGCCAGGTCAGTCAATCTTTCCACAGTCATCTTATTTCTTAAGTAGCTTTTAATGCGCCTTAGTCCAGAGAAAGACCGCTCAGCCTCAGAAGAACCCACTGGAGACACAACCAATATACAACAGCTCATATAGATTTGGATATACATCTCTGTCGCACTGTCTGAGACATTCAATGAGATTTGTTGGCAGTATTTCTATTTTGGAAACCATAGATTTCCAGCACCTTTGCCCTCACCTCCCTCCCTCTTAAATGAGTTAGTCATTTTTCCAAAATAGTAACTTTTCACACAGAGTGTCAAGGTTGTCATTTGTTTTAATTAATTGTGAGGTTGAATGTGCATCATCGCATGATATATGATGGTCACTTTAAATGGGAAAATTAGTGAGGGAACACATCTGTTGCCTGAGTAGTAATTATCCTTAGACCTAGACCCTCTGCCACATCCTCCACAGAGCACATCTGACCAAATGGACCAGAATATTAATGGCTTATCAGTAAACATACCTACCTGTCTTATTTGTAACAGCTGAAAAAAGGGCACCTTAAGATATTGAGGGGGGGTCCAGACGACCCCCCCCCCCCCCCCCCACCCATGCAGTAGACTGAAAAAAAGTGATCAGGCAAAAACATCATATCCTAAAGACAATCACAGAAAGAGGAACTGACCATGAGAGGAAACAAAGCGCCACACTACCAACATATGATGAGGCACAGAAAGTAAAAGAAAAGGCAATGTGGGTTATGCAGGAACAACTGATAATAACTGCTGACCACCCTAGAAGAACTAAGAATGAGCAAAGGGACAGTAGGTAGAGGGAAGAAACAAACCAAAAAAAACAAACTGGCTGAAACACCAGAAAGCCAAGTGAAACCCTCAATAACAGAAAAAACAAAGAGATAGCCCCAGGTACGGTAGTGGAAACACCTCCCAGAGACAGCACAAAAGAAGTGGACAAGGATGCCTGCCCAGGGCAGGAAGAGGAGGTGGTGGAAGTGGAAATGAACCACAGGCACACAAACATCTTGCCACCCCTCCCCCTCCCCTCCCCCTCCCACAAGTGAACCATCAGATGATGAGGGAGACTCTACATCAGGACCAGGCAATGATAGTGTGGAAGAGATAGAAGAGGAGGAGATGAAAAGGAGGATCCTAATCCACAGATGATGATGTACATCAGGAACTGAACCACAGAAGACCATTGCCCAACCTCACAGAATTAAAAAGATTATATTATGCAACAGCAGTCAGCATAACAGAGATGGCAGGAGTAAAAACACACAAGCAGAATAACCAGGAGCAAAACCAGGGAAAAAACGGAAATGAAAGGAAGCCAAGGTGGCAGCAAAGACTAGAGAGCAGAGTAGGTAACCTCAGGAAGGAGATCTCAATCCTAACTATTCATATGATGGGGGAAATAAGATCTGGACTGGGAAGGAGGAAGGTAAATGTATTAATCCAAAGAGAAAGACTGGACAATGAAAGAAAGATCAGACAAAGCATTGCCAGGAAAAAGCTAGACTTGTCGGCAAAGGCAAAAAGTTTGGCAAGATATATATACGCTTGGATAGAGAAGAGAAACAAAATGAGATGTTTGAAGACAACCCAACAAAACTATTTAGAGAGCTAAAGAATACCCAGATAAACGTAGAAAGACCACCTGAAAAAGAACAAGTGGAGTATTTCTGGAAGAACATCTACGAGAATGAAGTCAACCATAAGGATGGTGCAGAATGGATTGGGAGCCTTTACAACAGCGAAAAGGTGAGAAACATCTCAGAGATAGACATGGACAGAATAACTGTGAAAGAAGTTGCAGAGAAAATAAAAAGAAGCAGCAACTGGAAAGCACCAGGCCCAGACATGATTAAGAACTTCTGGTTGAAAAAGCTAACATCACTAAATGGGAAACTAACAAGGTGCTCCAACAAGATAGTAACAGCAGAAGAAGAAGCACCAGAATGGTTGACAAAAGGAAAAACAACAATACTACCAAAGTCCCATGAAACCCAGAATCCAAGTAAATATAGATCAATAACATGCTTGCCAACAATCTACAAAATACTAACAGGAATCATAGCTGACAGGAACCTACAGCCATGCAGAAGAAAACATCATAATAAGCCTAGAATAAAAAGGATGCAGCAGAAAAATGTATGGGACAAAAGACCAGCTGTTAATCAACAGGGCTATATTGGAGAACAGCAGAAAGAAACAGAGAAACCTAAGCATGGCATGGATTGACTACAAAAAGGCATATGACAGTGTACCCCACTCCTGGGTGAAGGAAGTATTGAGACTATACAAGATCCACCCTACCATCAGGATCTTCTTAGAAACAGCTATGACATGATGGGAAACAGACCTAACTCTCCATCATCATAAGGGAACTTTAGAGGTGAACAGTGTAAGAATTAAGAGAGGGATCTACGAGGGTGATTCAATATCCCCCTTTTGTTTGTACTGGCGCTAAACCCACTCAGCCAACTAATAAATAAACTAAACAAAGGCTATGTAATGAGACCAAGGGAAAAGAACAGGCCAAAAATATCACTTATTTTACATGGTTGACCTAAAACTATATGCCCCAAACAAAAGTGAGCTAACAGAAGAGGTCAGGGAGGTCAAAAAGTTCTCAGATGACATCCAGATGGAGTTTGGTTTTGAGAAATGTGCCACTGTCACAAAAGAAAGGCAAAAGGTGTCAATCAGAAGCCATCAGGGTGGACAATATCGTGATAGAAGAACTAGAGCAAGAGGCTACATATAAATATCTGGGGATGAAGGAATCTGAAAAGATGGAAAATGACATCATGAAGGAAAGACTGCGGAAAGAATATTAAAAAAGGATAAAGCTAATCCTAAAATCCCACCTAAACAGTAAAAATAAGATCCTATCCATAAACTTACTGGCGGTACCTGTACTGTCATACAGTTTTGGCATAATCAACTGGACCCAGCAAGAAATTAACAAACTGGATACAATCACCAGAAAATTGCTCCTTGCGCATAAGGTCATATATAGAAACCAATGCACACCAAGGCTATACCTGCCAAGGAGGGTTGGTGGATTAGGGATTGTGCTAATTGACCAAGTGTACAAAGCCACAACAATAGGATTAGCACAATACATAAAGGAAGGAGAAGGAAGGCTTGTCAGATTTGTAGGAGACCATGAACGTGAAAAGCCTCAAACAACATCTCACTCAAAAAAGGCAAATGATTATCTAGTGGATGCTGGCATAGGACCTGAACAGCTTGAAGACATTGCAAATAAACCTCTCGTGGAAAAAATAAGCACCATCAAAAGAAGGTATAACAAGAAAAGATCAGAAGAACTGGGAAGAGCACAAGTTCAGCAAAGTATACAAAGAGGACGTGCTGAACAGAGCATACATAGAGAGGGATAAAACTGTGGAGTTTCGAGTAAGGGGGCACTGAGACCAGAAGATGAATGGCTGGTAATGGCAGCGCAAGACCAGGCACTACGGACAAACTGGTTCAAAAGGAATATTGAGGGCAGAAATGAAAGTGAGATGTGCAGATTGTGCTCAAAGAGCCCAGAGACTGAGAGTCACATTCTATCGGGCTGTGAGATACTCCTGCACAGAGAAAACTACACAGACAGACACAATGCAGTCTGCAAGCTAATCCACTTCAAGCTGTGTAAGAAATATGAAATAAGGCTAGAAACAGAAAAACACTAGGAACATATTCCACAAGGAATAGAGGACATTAACAAAGTGATGCTCCTATATGATCACGAGATACCAACTGACATCAGGGTATCAGGATGTGGACCAGACATAGTTGTGAGAGAAAAGGAGGGAAACAAGTGCCTCTTGGTGAAAGTAGGAGTCCCAGCAGACTGGAATGTAGTGAACTATGAAAGGGAAAAGATCTTAAAATACCAGTGACTCAAACATGAAATAAGGAGAATGTTGAATGTGGAACCTGAGATCATCCCAATAGTAGTGGGGGCAACAGGGGCAGTAAAGAAATCCACAGTAGAGTTCCTGAACTAACTGCCCATAGTGTGACATCTGGAGAAGTTGCAGGGGAGATATTACGATACAGCACCTCTATCTTACGCCTAGTACTAGGCTGTACCTAAAAGTTCCTTAGGGTTAAGGTTTAACCCCGGAAGCAAGAAACTCCATCTGGAGTAGAAAGGGGAAAAAAATGAGGCGGCAAAAATAAAAGATCTTAAAATACCACACACTCAAACACGAAATAAGGAGAATGTGGAATGTGGAACCTGAGATCATCCCAATAGTAGTGGGGGCAACAGGGGCAGTAAAGAAATCCACAGTAGAGTTCCTGAACCAACTGCCATAAGTGTGATGTCTGGAGAAGTTGTAGGGGAGATATTATGATACAGCACCTCTATTTTACCCCTAGCACTAGGCTTTACCTAAAAATTCTTTAGTGTTAAGGTTTAACGCCGGAAGCAAGAAACTCTCTCCATCTGGAATAGAAGGGAAAAAAAAGAAGACAAAATTGAAAAATGTTCCATGCGCATAAGATCATGTATAAAAACCAATGCACACCAAGTCTATACCTGCCAAGGAGGGTTGGTGGATTAGTGCTTGCACTAATAGACCGAGTGCACAAAGCCACAACAATAGGATTAGCACAGTACATCAAGGAAGGAGAAGGAAGGCTAGTCAGATTTGTAAGAGACCATGAACGTGAAAAGCCTCAAACAACATCACTCTCAAAAAAGGCAAACGATTATCTAGTGGATGCTGGCATAGGACCTGAACAGCTTGAAGACATTGCAAATAAACCTCTCATGGAAAAGATAAGCACCATAAAAAGAAGGTATAACAGGAAAAGATCAGAAGAAAAAGAGACGAACTGGGAAGAGCACAAATTCAGCGAAGTATATGAAGAGGATGTGCTAAACAGAGCATATATAGAGAGGGATAAAACTGTGGAGTTCCTGGTAAGAGGGTCACTGAGACCAGAAGATGAATGGCTGGTGGTGGCAGCACAAGACCAGCCATTATGGACAAACTTTCAAAAGAAATATTGATGGTAAAAATGAAACTGAGATTTGCAGACTGTGATGAAAAAGCCCAGAGACTGAGAGTCGCATACTATCTGGATGTGAAATACTCCTACACAGACAGTAGTATGTAAGCCCATGGTGACCAACACATGGTGCATGTGCCAAATGTTGCGCATTGGCCTTTCAAAGTTGGCGCATCATGCTTTTAGAAAAATCGTCCTTTACTGAAATATCACTGTATTATACACCAAGAATCATTGTGTGGGAACACTTTAAATCTCTAGGGTGTTATGTCAACAGTAGCAAAATGTATGAATAAAATTAGAGCAAGAGGATTATACCGACAAGAATTCGGAGAATATTGTGATATGCTAGAATTGGAATATGGTTATCTCATTCTTCATTGTGATGTGCATTGGCCCTCCAGAGGACAGGTTCTGAACAGGTTCTGGCAATTAAAAGACAGTGTTCTTCATTTCTTAGAAGAGAAAAATGAGTTACCTCAGGAAAGGGCATTCTTAGTCTTATGTGACAGTGAGTGGCTATTTGATTTAGCATTTCTAGTTGATATGACTGGTCATCTCAATAACTTAAATTTGAAACTACAAGGTAGCAACAGATTGTTTGCTAACCTAGTGAATGATATTAATGCATTTAGAATGAAATTAACACTGTTGGTTTTCCAATTAGAAACCGAAAATTTAGACCATTTTGAGCATCTAAAAATGCAGAGCGAAAATAATGATAGTGAAATTAATTTATCAAAATATATTGCGAAAATAAAATTAATGCAAGATTCTTTTGAAGCTCGTTTCAGTGAATTTGCCAAAGGGGAAAATAACATATTGGTATTTATCAACCCATTTGCCATTACTGAACAAACAATCAGTGACTTGCAATGCCTTGCGAACAATTTCCAAACCTTAGAAAATTTGCTCAGAGTTACATCTGTCAATTTGCAAGCACCATACCAGTGTGAGCAAGCATTTTCATCTATGAAACTGATGGAAAATAAACAATGGTCACGACTCACTGACTCCAATCTAAAAAAATCTGCTTTTCTTTCAGCAACAAATTTAAAGCCCAATATAGACAAGTTGGCAGGATTAAAACAAACTTAAAAATCTCATTAAAGATAAGATTATTTTTTTTATTATATATACATTTGTTGTCATTTTAAGATTTTTTTTGGCACATTGGAACTCTGGCACAAGAAAAATGGCACTTGGTCTGCAAAAGGTTGGCCACCACTGAGGTAAGCTAATCCACTTCAAGCTGTGTGAAAAATATGAAATACAGCTAGAAACCAAAAAGCATTGGGAACATATTTCACAAGGAATAGAAGACAGTGATAAAGTGCTGTTCCTATATGATCTTGAGATACCAACTGACATCAGAGTATCAAGATGTAGGCCAGACAAAGTAGTGAGAGAGAAGGAGGGTAACAAATGCCGCTTGGTGGAAGTAGGAGTCCCAGCAGAGAGTGGACTATGTGTCTTGAAATACCAGACTCAAACATATGAAATACAGAGGATGTGGAATGGAGAACCTGAGATCATCCTGATAGTGGTGAGAGTGACGGGGGCAGTAAAGAAATCTACAGTGGAGTTGCTGGACCAACTGCCCATAAGTATAACATCTGGAGAAATTGTAGGGGAGATATTACGATACAGCACCTCTATCCTACGTCTGGTACTAGGCTATACCTAAAAATTCCTTAGGGTTAAGGTTTAACCCCGGAAGTAAGAAACTCTCCAGCTGGAGTAGAAGGGAAAAAAAAAAAAAAAGTAAAAGACTAGTCATGCAACTGTACAACTTGACCATTATCAAGAGATTGATAAACAGGGGAATTGCCTTAACCCATTAGTGCCGAAAGTTGATCAACTTGGATGATTTTGCTGAAAATTCAAACAGAGGCTAATAAAAAGATTGTAAATGGCTAAACAAAGTTTTATTTTCAAATCTTTATTAGTTACCAAGATATAAGGTGTCCGTTTTAATGGACGCCAGGCACTAGGTGGATAGGAACTAAATAGTTATCATTTATACTTAGATGTTACAATTATCTTTTCATAAAAATGATTACACTGAAATCACCAAATGCAGTGGCTGATATTTATGCACACAAAAATATATTTATATAATACATATAATACATACATACACAAAATTCAGTGGCTATTTATTAATATGATATTGAAATTAGCTTCAATTAGTAATCAGTATCATTTTTGTGCTACTGGACATGATATGCTTTGAAGCATTTTGAGTGAAGCCTTATGTTGCACTTTTCGCACTGAAAGTGACTTTTTCCAGCGCAATGCTTGCATCTTCTTTCTCTTTCTATGTATACTATCCAGTGTCTGTCCAATGTTATCATAGCGACCTATATTAGCCAAATGTGAGAACAGTCTTTTACCTTGAAGCTTTGGAGTACCATGTGTCTTCATTAGAGAGAGGGTTACATTTTCACTAAATTGAGAGAATGATTGTGTGTCTGGCTTTGTTCATCAAAATGCATGCATTATTTATGGAAACAGATATGTAGGAGAATATCAGCCACCACCACTTCCTTTGTCTAATCCAAATTCGGTATGTGCCAACATTTTAATCATCTGATCAACAAATCCCATGTATTTATTATAATTTTGAGTGGATTCAGGCTGTGGCACTTTAACATATTTCTTCTCCATTCTATCCCATCTTTCTATTGAACTTATTTTCTCAGTTTCAAAGTTCGACACCAGAATGACATCATTGTTATCCTTCCACTTTATAATAATCAAGTTATCTGATACTCTGTAATCAGAGAAGCCTCGTATGGCCTTCTTCATTTCAGATTTTGATTTTAGTGGACACTTCTCTGTTCTGTTTTCTCTCCAAGTTCCTGATGTACAAATACCTTGTTTAGATAGCTCATCAATGAGGCTAAGACCAGTAAAGTAATTGTCAAAGAACACTTTATAACCAGCATCATTAGGCACACGAGCTTGAGACACAAGCTGCAACACAACATTGCCACCAACGCCAATCTTTTTGTCAGTTGTTGATGTTTGATTTGAATTCTTTCCCATGTAGATATCAAAAGACTGCAAGTATCCTTTCTTTGAACACAGGGCCCACATTTTGAAGCCAAATCTGATGGGCTTACCTTTGATAAATTGTTTTGCATAGTGTTTACCATAATATGGTATCATGCTCTCGTCTACAGATAGATGTTCTTCCAAACCACTGTGCTGAAGGAACTTTTCTTGCAAATGATCAAACAATGACCTGAGCTTATAGGCTCAATCATCAGTTTGGTTTGGATTGTCAGCCAAATGAATGTTCCTAAGTATTGCTTCAAATCTATCCCTCCTCATATGTTTGGACAGTACTTTCGGTACATTGTCCTCAGATGACCAATATTTTCTTTTATTTGGGAGAGGGCAGTGCGCAGAGAGCAATAAACCTGCAATAAATACAAATAATTCACTGATAAATTTAGATATGATTATTTTGAGCAGCGTAACTATTGTTTTGTTCAATTAGTAATGTGATCAAATGTTTGGTAAAAAAAAACAATAAATTCGACAGGTGAAGAACAAGTTTTTGATTGTTCAGATATTTCTTTCGGTTGACAATCAGTTGTGAGGGATATTGCAGGTTTAATTTTCCTCCATTTTCTAATTCTTTTTCTGAGGGTTCTCTCTCACTAAATCAGACATGCTTTCATCGTCTGTATCTAATACATTTTGATCATTTGAATATCGAGTATGAAAAATTTCCACATTGGCTTTCAAGACTCCTTTCTTCAAATGGATTGAACTGCCAGTGGCTTCATCATATGAATGGTCACTGTCACCATCTGACAATTCATCAGTATTGGGAAGTCCCATATAAACATTACCACCTGTATCTAGGTCCTCTAGAATAGCCAAAGCTTCAGCAGTTGTCAGTCAAAGAAAAAATGCAAATGTCACAAAAGGTAACAAATAACTAACAAATAAATAATAAACAAAATAGTAATTAACTAATAAACAAAATATCAATTTAGTTTCCCCAAATTTAACACAGGAAACGTTTCTTGTAGAGTTCAATGAAAATGGACACTTGAAGGTGAAACATACCAGCACTCTACTGCCAAGTATCCATTATAACTGACACTGATTTTTGAACAAGCTATTTAGAAAATATAACAGACATATTTGATATTATGTGGTTTCATCATCTAGAGCAACTTATGAACTTAGTGTCAGTTTATAGCTATCTACTGAAACTACATTATAGAACAAACAAAATATTCACTTTTTACTAACTTCGTGAAAATACTCCGATTCGCGGCAGCCATCTTAATGTTATGATACTAGTGAAAGAAATGTTGCCAGATGATGGTTGGTTTCTTTTTGTTAAATGTAAATGTAATCACAAAACAATAATTATTGTGTTATAATGAAATATCCTAAAAAATAAATGCGCACAGAAAGTAATGCACATTTTTCACTGTCCATTTAAATGGACACCAGGCACTAATGGGTTAATTCTCCAAGCAATTTCAGCCCTGACAAAGAGGTCCAAGTCTATACTACTATTCAAGTAGGACAAGTAACACAAACAGAGGAGCAACCCCGACAAAGTGACTTGCTAGGACTGCCTCAGGCAGCCACCATTTCGCACAGCATCAAAAACAAATGGAATAATTTTACTTACAACCCCAGAGAGGGCATAAGGACCCATTGGTCAGTGCTGGAGAAGTTAGAGATACCATGGTACAGTTTCTGTGCCACAAATGAGAGGTTTCCAAAGAATGGAACCAGCAAAAGATGCAGAGAAATGCTTGAAAGGAGAGGAATCATAAATAAAGAGAAGCTAGAAAAAACACCCAGACTGCAGATTCCACAGCATAAGTGCAAACATCAAGCTGGGGAGATCAGAAATTACATCAGAAGAAATCAGAAAAGTGAAAGAAGTGGAAATCTTTGTTCAAGAAGGCATTGAGGACACTATGAGTGAATGGACATAGACACAAGAGAAATCTGTACCTACTGGAAAGCTTATATATCGGACAGATGATCCCAGAAAAAAGAGTGAACTATTAAAGTTTGTGCTTGAGAGAAATGAGTTTGATGCAAATGACTACATGGTGTATAGATTTCAGAAATGGTACCTACACAGATCATATGGTGGACTGAAAAAAATTAATTAGAAAAACATATCTTAAAAACAATTGCAGAAAGAAAACCTGAACATGAGTGGAAACAAAGAGCCACATTACCATCATATCAAGAGGCACAAGAAGTAAAAGACAGAGCAAGCAGGTTTACACAAGAGCTTTTTACACTAACAGTTAATGTCCTAGAAGAAATCAGAAGTAGAGGAACAGAAGGAAAAAGAGAGGAAACAACCAGTAGAATCATTAGAAACTGAATCTGAACATTCCCTACATATTGCAGAAGCAAGGGTAAATGAAGCAACACCAATATATAATAGATGGGGTGCGGTCTGTACTGGCTCTGCAGCTTCTCCACCCTAACTCAATTGCCATCTCTGTACAGGGGTCTTGTCCACCCTTGTATAGAGTACACTTCTTGTGTGTGGGGTGGCTCATCCCACACAATTCTACTTGACTGGATGGAATCAAAGGAAGAGATAGAAGTTGACATGCGCAATCCCCCTCCCTCTCCTCCAAGTGAAACTATTCAATGATAAATCTATATCAGAACCAGACAATGATAAGAGAGAGTGACTGAAGGTGAGGAAGAGGGAGATGAAAAGGAGTCTCCTGATCCACAGAGAAAATACACATGGATTGAACCAGAAGAGACCACTGCCTGTAGAAATAATATAAGCCCAGAGCAAAAAGGGTGCACCAGAATAGTATGAGACAAAAGAACTACTACTGATTAATAAAGCTGTAATGGAAAACAGTAGAGAAAAACAAAGAAACTTTGTACAAAATGGCAAATGACAGTGTTTCCCGATTCATGGGTAAGAAAGATAATGAGATTGTACAAGACCCACCCACCCATCAGGATCTTGGAGACAGACTTAATCATCCACCATAATAATGAAGCATTAGAAGTAAACAATGTGAAAATCAAAAGGAGGATTTATCAGGGAGATTGTTTGTATTTGCTTTGAACTCAGCCAACTGATACATGAATTATTATTATTAGTTGTCATTTTTCACTTCTTAATAAATGGATTATTTATTTATTGTTAAAATTAACCCTGGCATTGCGACAACTGGGTCATTTGATGTCAAACATCATAGTCAAAAGTAAATAGAACAATAAAAATATAAAAACACTAAAACTAAAGAGAAAAACAGAGAAAAATATCAGCTAAAATGAATCATAAAAATTTGAGGAGGCCAGCTTCCTCAATAAAATAAAAAAGTCCCACTCCCGGGGAAAGTCACATCAGGTCCAAGCCTCCTGGAAAGGAGGTAATACCACCCTCTCCCCTGCAATAAGAAAGATGCTTCCTCCTGAGGGCACCAAGAGTGGGGCACTCGAGGAGCAAGTGCTGGATGCTGAGGGGAGCGCCACACCCACACTCCGGCCTTGCTTCCCCAGCCATCAGGTACCTGTGTGTTAGGTGTGAGTGGCCAATGCGGAGATGCGTCAGGGATGTCTCCCATCTCCTGTGCATCCTGGGATATATCCATGGCCCGACGAGATCTGTGATCTCCCGCATCTTATTAGGGGTGGTGTTCTCCCACCTCCTCTGCGAGGAATCTAGGGCAGATAGATGCACCTATGGGAACAGATCATGGTATGGGAGGAACAGTGGACAGGTGCAGGACGAGACGCGGCCACTTTCGCCACCATCTGCCCGTTCGTTGCCCTGCACACCAATGTGTGCAGGGACCCAGCAGAAATTGACCACACAGCCACGACACCCAATTAAAATCAGCAACTCTAAAATACCTAAAACAATAGGGTGCTGACTAGTAAAAGACTCCAGAACCATAAGAGCTCCTCTAGAATCACTAAAAATACTAAAATGCCTCCCACCACAATTAAATACATTCTTTAGGGCTAAAAGAATGGCTGATAACTCAGCAGTAAAATCAGATGCTGAGGGAGGGAGACTGCCCCACTGGCTAAATTCAGGAAAGACTACCCCAAGCCTGATGCCAGCATCAGATTGGAGCCATCGGTAAAAACAGGCACCGAGTCCATGTGGTGGGAAGTATGGTCTGAAAGCATATTTCTTAAAATAAGATCAGCCTAGTCCTCCTTGGTACCAATAAAATGCTGACAGAACCTCGCCTCGGGCAATACCCAAGGTGCAAGCTTTGGTGATGCCACAGGACGGACTTGGGACCCGTAGGAGGGAGAGGTCAGCTACCACCAATCTCACCCTAAAACTAAAGGGTTGGGGAGATTTGGGGTGAGCTTCATAAAAACTGCACTCAATAAAAACATCTGGCAATCAGAGATCGGCATCGGCGGTCCAGGGGCAGCTCCCCAGCATCCACAAGGAGGCTAGAGATGGGAGAGGAGCAAAAAGCACCTGTGGCCAGACAAACGCCAGGATGATGCACAGCCAGGCCCGGATCTAGAAGAATGGGGGTCCGTGGCTAATTTTTTTTTTTTTTGGCCCCCCTTGGCTACAATTTTTATTATATAAGGATTATAAGCTTTGTTTACGAGGAAAATTAAAGGTTTTCAGAACAAACATATTACTTTACTTTATTTATTTAGTTTTCAGAACAAACATATTACTTTACAAATATTTTACTTTATTTTACATATTATATTTTCCTGAATTCATAATTTTATACACACCTACCTACTGATTATGATCTGGCAACCGATTGAACCGACGAGCCTTTTTTGGTGCAAATTCATTAATAACACAGGTCAACAACAAAAATTTTTTTTTCGTTGCCAAGGAAATTCGTACGAATTTAGGGTATTTTGGGGTTGCTGAATTCCAAAATGAAAGTAGTTTTTCCGATTTAGCTCTAGTTCTTGAGATAATGAATACCCTCAATTAATAGGAAACGTAACCATAACGCGTGCATATGGGAAACTACCGGAACATTCTAGATGGTGAGACCGAATAAAATGCCATTATGTATTTCATGTGTTTACTTTTGTATGATTTGAGACAATTTCAATGCGATTTGTAAATAGGCTCTGCCTGAACATTAAATTTTTTGCATTTTTACGTGTTTCAATGGGGTACCAATTATCTCATAAATTAGAGCCAATCTAGCAAAACCGATGTCATATTCGGAATCAGCACCACAAAGTTACCCCAAAATCACTCTAATATGATTGGCAATAAAATGAGTGTTGACCAGTGTAATATTTCGAAAATCGACTTCTTTGGCCAGAGCATGTTCAACATAGAGAATTGCCAGTGACTGTAATCGCCAAAGGTGGGCAGTTGCGGCGCAACATTTTTGGTTGCGCTTGCGCTTGCGGCGCAACTTTTTGAAAAGGGTTGCGCTTGCGTCGTGCGGCGCAACTATTTCAGCAGAGTTGCGGTTGCGGTTGCGGCGCTACAAAAATTGTTGCGCGTGCCCACCACTGGTAATCGCTTTTGCTTCATTGTTGAACGTGTGCAACATTTCAGTCGCTTTAACTTAGAAAAACTCCGTTCGCCGGTACAATTGGTCACCATCAATGACAAGTACATTCTGTATGCATTTAAGACATCGGGGAAAACTTCTCCAAGCTGATGCTGCATAAGCATATTGAATGCACGAAGCTCTACACTGAATGAATCGTTTGCGTCATCAGAACGGCGGAAAACACCAGCAAATTGAATCATTTCATCGCCAAGCGATTTTTCTAAATCATTGGGATATGAATAAATGTAATAAATGTAAAAACCTAAAATTAAAATAAATAATGTTGAAAATTGGGGGCCCCCCTCAAATGCGGGGCCCGTGGCTGCAGCCCACATAGCCCCCCCCTAGATCCGGGTCTGTGCACAGCATCTAAAATTCGAAGTCGGCCCGGGGTCGCTGAGGTGTACACCTCAGCCCTGTACTCCAATTTTGATAAAACTAAGGCACCAGAACCTTTAGGAGATTTAAGGATCTCATACAGGAAGCTTTGAGAGACCGGAAGTAAGGAGCCCAGATTGTGTAGCTGTAAAAGAGTCGCCCTGTCAGCATCCCAGGTGGTGTGTGCCAGGACCTTTAGGAGATTTAAGGATCTCGTACTGAAAGCTTTGAGGAGGAGCCCAGATAAGCCTTCGGTCAAAAATTAGCCCAAGAAAGTGTGCTTCCTCAACACAAGAAATTCTGTGACCATACAAAGAGAGGTCAGGGTCCAGATGTACACTACGAATGCGACAAAAATGCATAGCAATGGTCTTAGACTGGGAAAACCAAAAACTGTGCTTGTTCACCCAGTGAAATGTGGTCAATGGCTATCTACATTTGCCACTCTGCCACCAACATTTGTGAAGCGGTAAACCAGATAGCCAAGTCATGTGTGTGGAAGAGAGTACAGTCCCCACAAAGGAGGCCCACGAATCATGGTGTGTGGTCTTCAGGAACCACCTATAGTGAGCCCTGGCCCTACGAAATTCTACTTTTAAAAAGTCATTGTATCTGTGGGCACAATAGCGCATAGCAGCTCGCCTGTACGCTCCATGTGCCACAGCACACCTGATTCCACCAGGGAACAGGGCATCATGAAAATGTTCCAGGTGTCCTTGGTATACTCTGGAGAACGGCCATGATGAGGCTATCCGTGAGATACTTCACGGCCTCATCAACCATGGGAGAGTCATCCACACGCAAGTGTAAGGTGCCCAACTCCGAAAACCAGCACCAGTCAGCCCTGTCCAGGCACCACTTTGGGAGTCGGGGAAACTGGTGGACTTCCCGCAGCGCTTAGAATGACTGGGAAGTGATCACTGCCATGAAGGTCAGCAACCACCTCCAATGAAAAGTAAGAGCAATGTCTTGGGGGTGCATATTGATAGGTCTTTTGCAGTGTAGGTTCCTGTCTGAATATGGAAGTGCGTAGGGTCATCAGTATTTAAAATATAAAGATCCCAATCATCGAAAATAGAGGCGAGGAGGTCACCCCTAAGGTTGGAGATGGCATCTCCCCACAAAGGATGATGGCAGTTCAAATCGCCAAGAATGATGTAGGGGTGTGTGAGCTGATGTAGTACTCCCTCCAGGGCGGATTAACATTTTCTGGGCCTTAGGCTTAGTATTTATGATCGGGCCCTTTTATTCATATACTATAAAAATTTAATTTTCATTGAGGGAGTAATGCATAATAGCGCACAAAACAAGTGTGAACGTGGTTGAACGTGTTTACAGCGCTGTGACTTGTGGCTAGGCTACAAATATCATTGATGCACATCGAGTGGGAGCATTTGCATAAAATTGACTCAGGATATTATTAATCAATTCGCAGGCAAAAAATGTCGCAAATTACAATTTTAAATATTTCAATTTTTATGTATCTCATTTTCCGAAATAAATACTTTTGTTTGATTGTTTTTTTTTACTTATACACATATTTTTGGCGGGCCCCTAAGACATCCGGGCCTTAGGCTTCAGCCTGTGCAGCCTATAGGGCTATCCGCCACTGACTCCCCTCGAGATCACCACGTTGCATGATGATGTTAGGAGGCAAGTACAGGGAACACACTGTGTACCATTATGTCAGAAAACATCTCCCAGCAACAACCTGTAGTGGAGATCTGATGAGTAAGGTGGTAAAAGGGACATCTCAGCGGTGAAGGATGGCAGAGCCGCCATGATGCCCACCAGCTGGATCAGGAGTTGAGTGAAGAATGGTGTACCCACTAGGGGCAGGATAACCCTTGTCTCCCACCATCATCTGCAAGCATACACAAACTGGGGACACCTGGGCTAGGAATAGCAGAAGCCCCTCCCAGTTGGCCCATAACCCACAATAATTCCACTGAAGGACCTTGAAAGTTCTAGGTGGGTTCATTTCTGGAAAGGCCCCTCTTTAAGGGCCCTTTCCAGAATTGCTCTTGCCTTTAGAGGCAAGTTGTATCTTAGGGGTGGAGGAGCGTTTTGTTGTATCTGGGTCCCTCCCCAGCCCAGAGGCCGATGTCGGAGCCACAGGCCTGGGTGATGCAGATTTGGGGGCCAAGGGCACCCATACAGAGCCACTCACCAGTGAGGATGCCTCGGGGCCTCTGCTGCTGGTGGAGTGGCAGCAGGAGGTATCCAACAGAGCAGCTGGTGACAGTGGGAGCTGACACCCGGGGTGCCTTCATGGACCCACCAGAGGGTCTCGAATGCTGAACTTTGAATGGTGGAGTCCCATCGAGGGACTCGTCACTAAGAAATCTCTTGTGTGTGGATGGATCTACCACCCTAGAAGTTGCAACAAATGTCACAGATGGTTTTGGTATAATCTTAGAAGTGGAAGTACCAGAAGTCGGAATAGTGCTGAATGACGTAGATCGCACTAATGGAGCCTTTGGCTGTTTGGCTGAGGACAAGACGACTTTGGATTAGAGGAATGACTGGCAGCATGGTGTGCCATCACTGAAGCAGAAGATAACCTAGAGCGAACATGCTGGGAGAGTGCCATGCTCTTTGCTTCAGCAAAGCTTACCCCGTCCCTCGCCCTTATTGTCAGAATGGTCTTCTCTAGTTTGTACTGGTCACAATCTCTGGAGGACGCAGGATGGTCCCCACGGCAGTGGTAGCACGAGACTGGACTCCCACAGTCCACACACTCATGCCCACACTTCCCACAATTTACACACACAGCAGGGAGGCCCTTCTGCAAGTGGCGGCAGAAGTGGCTGACACGTCCATGCGTCTTCTTTTGGAAGTGTTCTACTTTCACAACTTGCTGGTCCTTCAACTCCCTGACAAGCTTTTCCACAGAATAACGCACCCAGGTCACGGGAGAATACAACCCCCTTCACTGGTTGAGCGTAGCATGGGGAGCACAAGAGACATCAGCATCTAGCACAGCTGATATAGCGCACAACCAAGCACTCTCCTCTGGGGATGACACCTCAACAAAGAGGCTACCATCCCTTTGGGCAGAGACTCTCGGTTCACAGCCGCATGCTGCCACCAAGGTGTGATGGACATCAAAAATGTCAAGGTCCATGATGGATTGATCTTCCAAAGCGTTGATTACTAAAAATTTCTGGTAGTTTCTGGGTTCAAATACCCCTGGTAAAACTTCAGTGACAGATCGGGTAGAACTCTTACTCCTCTGGTGAGAGCTCTTGGAACTCTGTGCCTTCGGGGTAGTCTTAACACGCTTCGGCTTGAGGGGGCAGAGGCCTTCATTCCATCGGAGCTACCCGGGGCCCGGAAGGGCTCCAGGGTAGCTATAAGGGAAGCGCTTTCAGGGAGGTCCGTGGACATGCCAGGGTCGTCAGGAGACAAAGCAGGAGTGTCAAGAGAAAAGGTCCGAGGACATGCCTGGGTCGTCAGGAGAAAGGTCAGGCTGAGAGAGATGGGGATTGTATGTTTCCATAAACATATAATTAAATATTCGCCACCACCCACCCACCACAGAGCCAACAAGGGAAGACCATATACACCACGGGGATAGTGGAGAGGTATACGCAACCACCATTAAGTCTGATGGGACCAAATGGGGCACCAACCTCATGGTGGAAGCTTGACCCGAGCCAATGAGAAGACCAGCCAATTGGCTTGACTGGGCCTGTAATAGTCAAGCTACCCGTCTAGCAGGGGTAAGGGACCAAAGAGGCATGTTGCTAGTCGCAGGGCGCTGCGTGCGGCATCACAGCCTCCAGGACTCTCATCTTCCAGCCTTTCGGGTCGCCACGCACGGCAAACACATGGGAGAGCTACTACTCTCCAGCCCTTGGTGGAATAGGCTGGAGGAAGGGTCACCAGCCCACTCTCATGGCCAACGGCGCTCCCTGGGAACCATTTAGTCTCATCCCTCCCTGATGACCCTCCCAGCATGGGTAGCCCTTTCCTCGACCAGGAGGAAGTGGGGACAAGCCCCCGCTAGTGTGGCTCATCAGATCAGGTGGCTTCCACTTGGGGGGTAATAAATGGATGCTTGGAAGTGAAAGTGATTCAGATGCGTGTTTTACTGATTTTTTCCTTTTGCCAAAAAGCTATTCAAGTACTTGAATCTGTATTCTGCATACCTGCAGTGACTCAACTCTCACTTTGTGGGAAGAAGAAAACTGTGATCAGAGGTGACTCAAGTACTTGAGTCATTTCTTGAGTTTTTGCATTTTGAATGCACCTTTAATCACTTAAACGCCCAAGCACCCAAATAATCTGAATCCCATTAATTTTGCCTGAAAATGCTTTCATGATTCCAGTGCCATATTCAGATTTGAATACTGTAAATATATTCATATTACTGTCTTATGAGACCTAAATTGTACAAAAAAAAATATTGAAAGATATTGTAAATATTTATGTAACTTTTATTCTTTTTCTGATTAAAGGTTTTTGTTTGTATATTTTTAACCTGAGTAAATATAGCTTGATAATGTACTTACCCGCAATATACGAAATGCAAACAGGAATTTCAGTAGACACGATGTACATTGTACACTACAACCATGCAAGTGAAAATAATATAAGCCCAGAAAATGGGTTCACCAGAACAACATATGGAACGAAAGAACAACTGATCAATAAATCTGTAATGGAAAACCGTAGAAAGAAACTTTAGTATGACACGGATTGGTTACAAAAAGGTTATAATGTTTCGGACCAACAAAGACCCTAGGATCCACTCATGGCTGGTCTACCTAAATGTGTTCGTAATTGTGTATTGTGCATGTCCTCCGTGGTGGCGGAGGGACCTACAATTTTACGTGGGTTCCGAACTACAAACCCTTAAAACTATACCCAATCTATCAACATATGCGTCTAATCGATTTTTAAACATGTTTATAGACGTGCTACTTATTACTTTTACCGGCAAACTATTCCAGCTATTTACTATTCTATGCGTCAAAAGGTTTTAGGCAACTGCTGTCTCGAACCTTCTACTTGTCAACTTACACCCATTATTTCTAGTCCTATTGAGATATTTCGAAAAAGCTATATCTACGTTATCGAACCCATTCATAATTTTGAAAACCTGGATTAGATCAACCCTTCGCCTTCTAGTCTCGAGTGTAGTCAATTTTAACTCCTTAAGCCTATCCTCGTACGACTTTGACCAAAGCGACAGAATCATCTTAGTTGCTCGTCTTTGAACTTTTTCGATTTTGTTTATATTTTTGCGCATATGCGGATTCCAAAATTAGATCGCGTACTCCAAATGGGGTCTAACTAATGATTTATAAAGAGGAACTATAATATCGCGCGATTTGTACTAAAAATTCCGAGCTACAGAACCTAACACTTTCGCTTTATTGACCGCTGCTGTACTTTGTTTCGCTACTTTTAAGTCACCAGTGACTATAACTCTCAAATCTTTTTATTTCTCTACGCTTGTTAAGTCTTTCCCTGACATACTATACGCAAAATTACCGTTACGCGAACCTATATGTAAAATTTTGCACTTAGGGACGTTAAATCTCATTTGCCATGTGACTGACCAATCAACGATTTTAACCAGATCTTCCTGGATTTTACCTCTATCTTCATTAATCGCCCTACCACCCAGCTTCGTGTCATCCGCAAACTTTGAAACTGTACTGACTAGGCCGACATCTAAATCGTTGATATGTATAAGAAAAAGCAAGGGGCCCAATGCAGAACCCTAAGGAACGCCACACAACATTAGCCCAACAGGACTCCGCTCCATCAACGACCACCCTCCGTTTCCTACCTCGCAACCACTCTTCTATCCAATTTATTACTACACCCATGATTCCATGAGCCTTAGTTTTTTCAATGAGTCTTTTGTGTGGTCCGGTGTCAAACGCTTTTTGAAAATCTAAATACACTACATCAACCGCCTGATGTCTATCGTAAACGTCAACCACGCTTTGAAAAAATTCTGAAAGATTAGTTAAGCATGATTTGTTTCGCCTAAAACCGTGCTGCATATTTCTAAGTGTTCGACTATACGATCCCTAGTTATTGATTCCAGTAGCTTACCTACAGACGTTAAACTGATTGGCCTATAATTTCCCGCCGCACCTTTATCGCCTTTCTTAAAGATAGGTGTTACGTTTGCTAACTTGAAATTATCTGGTACGTACCCTCAGAAATAGATGCGTTAAAAATCTTTGTTAGCGGCACAACAATGCTATCTTTTAATTCTTTTAGTTGTATGGGATATATGGAATCCGGCCCCGGTGATTTACACATTTTCATTTTATCAATATAGCGCATTACATCCCTTTCACTAACCACAACATTATCCAAAATATTACCATTATCAAAGGGTAAATTATGTCCATGACCGTAGGAATATTCGTTACATTTTCTATAGTAAAAACACTTAAAAAATTCATTCAGCAACGTAGCCATTTCCTTCTTTTCAGAAACTAGATTTCCGTTTACATTCTTCAAAGGCCCCTAAGACACTTTTTACTGGATTTCTATTGTTGACGTATTGAAAGAATCGCTTGGGGTTTTCTTTACTGTCACGAGCTATGGAGATTTCAATTCGCGCTTGGACTTTTTTATTACACTTTTCGCTTCACGCTTTAGAGATATGTAGTTGTTTCGTACCCACAAATTGTCTTTATCGCACTTATGTAGCCTATAAGCCCTATCTCTACTCTTTATAATGTCTCCTACTCTAGAAATAAACCACAAGGGCTTGTTTACTTTCGCACGCTTAATTTTTTTGTACGGTACACATTAGGAGACAATCCTAAATACTGTTTCAAACGATTCCCACATTAGTTTTGCGTTGGAGTTCCCCATTACGTTTTCCCAATTGACGCGTGACAATTTATTTCGAAATTTACAGAAGTCTGCGTGCTGGGAGTTAGGAATTTTAGTCGAGTAGCCATGGTTCTATTACTTGAAGATCAGTAATTAGCCTATCATCTCTAGTTATTACTAAATCTAAAATACTGTCCAACCTTGTAGGTTCCCCAACCTTTTGAATAAGAAAGCTATCCTCGAGGAAATTAACTAAACAATTACCTTCCGCGTCTCCCTACATTGTATCGTAATTCACGTTGGCGCAATTAAAATCACCCATAACTAAAGCCTGCTCACTACCTATTATTCTCTTTAGTTCACGATATAACGCTTCGTCCGTATCAGCTGTTTGATTAGGGGGCCTATATATAACCGCAACAAGAAGTTTGAAATCGTTCAATTTAAGTTCTGCTATAGTCGAATCTATCGGTTCTGGAATTGTGTGCTTTACTTCTATAACGTTCGCAATATTATCTTTGATATTCAACATAACACCGCCTCCTCGCCTACCTATTCTGTTTTTAACAAAAAGTCTATAACCTCTAATTTGATACCTCCCTACAAGTCCTACAAAGGACTGTTCCTCACTCATGAGTAAGGAAGTTGATGAGATTGTACAAGATCTACCCAACCATTAGGATTTTTGGACAGACTTAATCATCCAACATAAGAATGAAACATTTGAAGTAAACAATGTGAAGATCAAAAGGGATTTATTAGGAAGATTCCATATCCCTTCTTTTGTTTGTATTAGCTTTCAACCAACTAAACCAACTGATAAATGAAACAGCTGAAGGGAAAAGAGCAGCCCAAAAATCTCACACTTACTGTTGTTGTAGTTCTTGAAAATGGATGCAGTAGGCAAAATGTAAGAAAATGACGTGTACTTAAATTTTTTAGCACTTTTGTTATCGTTGAGAAGCCAAGGAATGCCTTAAAAGATGAATATCACTTAAATTTTGAGTGTACTCCACAAATTTGAACCAAATGGCTTTCGATGCTAAGCTCAAGATTTTCATGACTGGTATTTTGAAAATTTATGGATTGGCTTTTCTTTGATTTCCAAAAAAGTATGAAATTTTGTAGAAGTATAGTTTGACCAGATACAGTTAAGCATGAAAACTCTAATATCAATCCAGATGAATGGAAATGGTGCTCTTGATCAGAACAGCTTACCATTACTGGACTGAAATTTTTAAAGGGAGGAATTTAACAGAAGCAGGGAATTTACATATTGAAAGGGGGTTCTCCATTAACAAGTGCTTGCTTGAAAAGGAAAGAATAAATTTTAGTTTGTCACTTAATTCAGTGCTTTCTGTTAAGGGTGCTGGGAACCACGGGATTGTCAACCTCATAAGGTTCCTGTGACCAGAAAACTTTGCTGGCATTGAAGATATCTGAGAAGGCAGAGAGATGAGGAAGAAAGAGAAGAGTTGGAAAAGGAAAAAGTTACTTAGAGAAAATACATGAAGTTTGCGGAAGAAGTAAAAATATTTATGGATTTACTGGAGATGTATAAGTTGAGTTGCTTGCTGATGCCAATAAAAAATAGTGGAGGCACTGTAAAAAATATTTAAAGCATGTGTCAGTAGCCCAATCAGTTTTAGAAAAATTGTAAGGAGAGTGAAGCTAAACAGGTACTTGAGCCTCTTAGACCAAAACAGAGGTTACTTAAAGAAAAAGCTACCTTATTTCTGGCAGATATTAAAAGCAGAGAACATGACTCCAATTAAATTATTCAAAAAGATGTGTATATCTGCATTTTCAAAATAAAGCAGAAGGATTAAAAGGGAATACTAATGCTCAAAGTTTTTAGTTCTACTTTTTTGTTAATTTTAAACCTATTTTTTGTTTAAAGAAATAGTTTATTTTTTACAACTGAAAGGAATATTTTTATTTTAAGTCGGAAGAAGTGAAGGAAACAGTGTTGCCAGAAATTTTATTATCTCTCCATCCATCCATCCATCCATATTATCAATATCTCATATCCCAAAAACTCTAGCGTCGGGTAGACACCCCTGTTAGGTTACTTAGGTTCTAGCAAACAATCAAAAGCACTTACCGGTGCGTTGAATTAGATATTCCTTTGGGAGCCTACCATTAGATTCCTGTGTCCCACAAACGGCCTACCTAACACTCTCTTACATTACCAATTTAGAAGCTATAGACATTACCCCTAACTATACTTAAGTACGACAACTTTCTACCCATTATCACTTAGAAACACCACCTAATTACACTCAGCACCAACGATTAGGTCAGATAGGAAAAAACATCTCTAGGCTAGCCCAAAAACAATACGAACAGCCGCGTTGGTTCGTTTATGACTTGCTCTTGCCATTCAGCTTAGATTTAGTGATATTTCCCCTTCAGTGACTTTTAGACTATATACATATATACACACACACGTCACCTCAGGTGAGAAAGCAGAAACAGCCCAGATGTTTGAGGCCATTGCTACCCTGCACGAGTTAAAAAAGGGAAGGATGAGTTCCCTAACACTCTCTTACATTACCAATTTAGAAGCTATAGACATTACCCCTAACTATACTTAAGTACGGACAACTTTCTACCCCATTTATCACCTTAGAAACACCACCTAATTACACTCAGCACCAACGATTAGGTCAGATAGGAAAAAACATCTCTAGGCTAGCCCAAAAACAATACGAACAGCCGCGTTGGTTCGTTTATGACTTGCTCTTGCCATTCAGCTTAGATTTAGTGATATTTCCCCTTCAGTGACATTTAGACTATATACATATATACACACACACGTCACCTCAGGTGAGAAAGCAGAAACAGCCCAGATGTTTGAGGCCATTGCTACCCTGCACGAGTTAAAAAAGGGAAGGATGAGTTCCCAGCACAATCCTTCCCCATCTGTATCGCAGGAAATGCAGAGCTAGCTGCACCTTACCGCGGGTGGTGAGACCCAGAGATGGGCAAGATCACCAACTTTGGTGATCTTGAAGATCAGATCACCAGAAAAATGTGATCTTGAAGATCCAGATCAAGATCGTGATCTTGAAGATCACTTTTTAAGATCACTTTTATATGAATTGAAAAAAGTTGTACTCTTGTAGAGTAAACAAAAACAAATTATTTTGTTAATCACTCCTGAAAAGTATCACTCCTAATACTACCCTGAGGGCTGAGGCAATACAAGCATCGCATCCTACCCATGTCACCTGATCTAAACCACGGGGATTGACGATTCCCCTTTCAGTTTTTCAGGTGGTAAACTTAAAACTTAGTATTATCATAACTTATCAGCAAAGAAAAAACTATTAAATGACCTACATATAGTTTAGTTCTATTTTCTCAATTCTCATTTCACCAGGTCCATAACCCATATCAATGAATGGTCAGCATATATAAGTAAACATTTTTACATAGAATTAATTTTACAGTTTACTGCAGTACGCAATACTGACAATATAAGGGTAAAAACCGCAAGTTAAGAGTGTTAATTTAATGTTCAACCGCTGTAAACATTTGCTTTCAGCAAAACAATTGTTCAAAGTTACCATCCGAGAGACGACTTCGTTTGGGCTATGAACCATGCCAGCAAACGAAAACAACCGTTCCACTGGTGCAGAGGAAGTAGCGTGGTGTTATACCTCTTGAAGATCTTCTTTATAGCAGGATACCTATCTAAAGAGTCGAGTGCCTTACTGGTGTCCTGCAAATAATAAGGACTTCCAAGTCTTCCTTGTTGTTAGGAGCAGAGAATGAGCCGTCCATAGTTCTGAAGAAATCGTCTTCAGATGATGAGTCTGAGTTCACCGAACTATTACCACTGCTGTCAGAATTACAATTTCTTACAGCCATTGCAGCTTGTCTTTACTTGAGACTTGATTGCTTCATGATCGCCGAAATTAGGCCCTTGCAACAATGATATCCATCTAAGTTTGAAATACGGATGAGATACTGAGGCCAAAACGGCATCAGTTACCTCGGGGCTCAACGACAAAAAATGACCAAATCTGGCATTGAAGCCAGAGACGACTGCTGCCAGTAATGGCATGCAGTGTCTCAAGCGCAGGTCGTTTGGTTGGATAGGCTCAATCTTGCGAGGGCATCTTGAGTCACTAGGACTGTTGGAAGAAGACAACCGTAGTAGCATTCTTTCTCTGCCTGTAATTTGTTGAGGGCTGCTGCAGTTGGTTTTAGAACAGACAAATATTCTGAAATAAATTCCAACTCATTGTCTTTGAGGATGGGTAGATTCAGTTCTTCAAGAGCTACATTCACGTCGTTCTTATGTTTATATATTTGGCTTAATGAGTCGTACATTGAGTTCCATCGGGTGACGCATGGGTACCTAAATTGGACGCCAGTTATTTCCTGTATTTTTTCTGCTGACTTGGGTTTACCAGCAGCATTCCACAGCGCCGAACATTTTCCCATTGCAGAATGCTTTATCTTCTTTAGTCCAGGTGAATTCAGTCCTTTATCTGCATCAGTTGTTGCTACCAAGTTCAATGTGTGGGAGGCACATCGAATATGGGATGATAGTTTCACTGACTCCTCTCCATGCTCTCCTGAATGTTCAGGAAAGTTGCTGATGATAACCTCTTCATCTGAATCTTTTTCATCATTATCTTCATCTGCATCATCTTCATCAATGTCGTTAGTACGATTCTGAACACGAACACCGAACTCTTAAAAGCATTTCACCATGTTCGATGCATTGTCGGTGACTGTAGATACAACTTTTCTATAAGATAAACCATGCTCCGAGTTGATCCTGTCCAATATTCCAGCAATTTTATCAAAGCTATGTGTTCCACGAAATCTTCGGCATGCCAGTGCAGCTGATCCTCGCGACAAGTCATCATTGATCTGTAATGTAAGAATATAAAATCAATGTTTGTATGAACATTTTTTAAGCTTAATTTAATAATATTGGTTAGACACGCACCAGCTAAACTGCGCCACCAAACATTGAAGAGAAGAACTATGTGATATAAAGGAGGCAATTCAGCGATGAGTCGCCTACCATACCCATATCAGTGACCCATCCCATAAGAGCAAAATGTGGAAGAGTCCATATTCACAGCCTGTGAATATGGACTCTTCCACATTTTGCTGTGAATCAGACACAATGACAGATGACAGAATCAGTGAATTAGTGTGAAATTACTGTGAATCACAGCAAAATGAAGACTCACCAAATTAATGAATGAGGAACCCATGTCGAATAATTGAAAAGATTATACTATAAGTCTATCAGACTATCAGTCTATCACCAATGATCAATTTATCAATTGTATAAAAATAATACACTAAATCAATAGCATACCCAATGCGCAGTGACTCCCATGAAACTGCGGTGATTAGTTGACCATAGTCGCATGTAACACACACATGGTCAACTGCTGCCAGTTTTGCTTGTATGTCTTCCTTCATTGTACTGGTTGTTGTTGCAAGAGATCTAGCCAGGGTGCGTCTAGATGGCACCTGAACAGCCGGGTTGACGTCTGAAAAAAATATTTAAAAATTAAAACAAATACAATAGATTAGCTATGGAAAAAATATCAAAATATTTAGCTAGGCTAGCGATAGTCTAATGTTCATACAAATAATATGATTAATTATTTTAATCAGATATAGCTATGGAAAAAATAGCAAAATATTTGAGTTATACTAACATGAAAGAAGATCCTTAAATTCATGTAGTTCAACTAGGCTCAATGGTAGGAGCCCATTAGCCACAAGCGAGAGAATCTTCTTTTCAAGGATATCCTTGCATATTGGTGGTCCTGGTTTTTGCTTGGAAATGTGGAACATGCTTAGTGTTGACTGCTTGGCAATTTTGGCAGGGCCAGCATTGCTGCCGCTGGCATCTTTTCTTTAGCTGGACGCTTGCGAGATTTCTTCTCCGATTCATATTCACCAAAAGATCCGAATGTAGTTTCTGCACAAGAAAATAAATTATTATCATGCGGAGAGACTTCTTGAACACCCTGTATAATATTTATCAGAGTATCAAACTTCTAGTTGAAATTAATACTTAACAAGATTCTAAAATTTTGTTATCTTAACTAAAATTATTTTCACCATGATCAGTGCATTTTTATCCTATGTTAAATTGAAAGCCGAATTTCGTCCTTCAGTAACTAAATAGGAGAAATTACAGACATGGATCAGACAGAGAGAAAGACAGATACACCTGGCGTTTTATTATAGTTGGATATCGGCAGTTTTTAATGTAGTTACTAGTCCATAATCTATTAATATCTGAAGTGCACAATATATTCAAATGGACGTCTATGTAAATGTAGCATTAGTCTTGTATGGCACCAGTCACTTAAAATATGACTCACCATTATGCAGTGGTGGGCACGCGCAACGATTTTTGTAGCGCCGCAACCGCAACCGCAACTCTGCTGAAATAGTTGCGCCGCACGCGCAAGCGCAACCCTTTTCAAGAAGTTGCGCCGCAAGCGCAAGCGCAACCAAAAATGTTGCGCCGCAACTTTTTGCGGCGCAACTGCCCACCTTTGCCATTATGTTAATGTTGCTACTTACTACTTAGTTACTAAGTAGTACTAACCCTGAGGTGCCTCAGAAGATTGCTTGTTGAGTCGAGGCCAGCAGACAGAATTGTAGTTTTCTTTGTACACTGCCTACAAATAACTTTGATACTGTTTCCAGTTTTTTCGACAATTTGAAAATATTTTCCGTTCAATAGCACAGATTGATCCTTATTACCAACATTGTTATCTAAATATATTGAATACTGTTCTGGTGACAACCTAGAATATTTGGTTCCCTTGGGAGCCTGTTGAAGTTGTAAAATTGCACTCATTATTAAAAAATTAAATCTGTAAATAAAATATGTTTAGAATTAATTTATTATGAATACGGACCTATAGGTTATATTTTATGCCTATATATAATAATATATTAATAGAACACTTTTAACATAATTGCACAGTAAATTACACTTTTTACGAGCCTAAATTCCACAGCAACTACACCTTCCATGAGCCCACGCATGACGCAAGTCACCCAACTAACAGAAAACATAAACAGTCGGTGTTGAACAAAGTTGCCACCAGATGTCGCTTGGACAAAAAACAAATGACATTCGCATAGCGGCATATTTAAGAATCTGAAATTAAAAGTGATCTTGAAGTCTAAAGGATCTTCAAGATCAAGATCACAAGAAATAAAGTGATCTTAGATCAAGATCAAGATCACCATAATAAAAGTGATCTTCAAGATCAAGATCAGATCACGATCTTGATCTTCAAGATCACGATCTGATCTTGAAGATCAAGATCGTGCCCATCTCTAGTGAGACCAAGGCAAACTCTTTTGTCTTTGTCTTTCATTTTTGTCTTTCATCTTGTATTTTTCCTTCCTGCTGGAAGTTCGCTTTCATACAGCCTCTCCCAAAGAAAGGCGACCGCCCTCAAACCTCCAGCTATTGTCCAGTTGCCTTGATCTTTTTCCTTTCTAAAGTTTTTGAATCTATCGTTAATAGGAAGATCCTTAAAAGCCTCTCTTCTCTCAATCTTCTTCCAGATCGTCAGCAAGGGACGCTCGACTGGCAATCTTCTTGCATATCTCTTTGACTCTTAGTCATCTTCCTCGCGGGATTTTGGTGAAACCTTTGTTATTGCGCTAAACATATCAAAAGCTTTTGATGGAGTGTGATACAAATCTTTAATTTCCAAACTGCCCTCCTTTGGTTTCTACTCTTCCATCTGTGTCTTCATCTTTAATTTCCTTTCTGACCTATTTGCAGTTGTACGAGTAGATGGCCACTGTTCTTCTAAATCTATTAATAGTGGTGTTCCTCAGGGGTCTGTCCTCTCACCAACTCTCCTTTTATTTATCAATGATCCATTAAGTAATTTCCTGTCCTATCCACTCCAATGCCAGGGGCGGATCCAGAGCACAATTTTAGGCGGGGAGCGGTCACTTTCCCAGACATGTCAACTCTCATGGATTTTAAGTCTCAAACTCCCATATGTGGGATATGTTTCCAGTTATCAAAATCAGGCAAAATCTCACAGATTTTCATACTTCAAAGTTGACGTATCTGCTTTCCAGAACCTGAAATTATAATACATTGGCAGGCAACTGTGGAATAGAATTGCCAACGATTATCACATATTCCTTCTGCCTATAAAGAATACAGGAAGGTATCTGATTTTGGTCAAAAAAGTCAATTCCTTAAGATGACGGTAAGCTCCAATGAGACACAAAATTAGTGCAACAACATTTACATCACTATTTTATTAAGCATCATTATTAGGGTCAATTAAAGAAAAATATATATTAAATGGCTCACTTTTGAACATCAATGTGCTCCTATATACTCGATATCAATATGAAATTAAAACTCTCTGTATTCATGTACACATTTTTTTGTTCAGTAGCTATTACAAATTACAAGAGACATGGCTAAGTACCTGGTTATTTTTCACCCTAAGCCTTGCCCAGTTTTTTCCCAGCTGACAACAGTGCGGTGGCGAGCAGTATTAACAAATTGAGTCCACCATTGTACACGCAGTGTGCACATTCATAGAGACTGTTCCTTTATATATTACACTTAGTAAAATTGTCCAAAGGAAAGCAACGGCGATTATTTTCAGGATGCTTCACTAATTTTGTATTCTCTCTTTTTATGTTTCCGATCTCCTTTCTTTCACTTTACTTTTAAGGTAAAGAAATGGTTCGGTTTGGGGAGGGCGATCGCCCCCCTAAATCCACCCCTGTCCTATGCCGATGATTCCATTCTTCACTTCACCCGCTTCACAAAGCGTCCCTCTCAGCAGTTACTCCATGCTTCGCGTTGGACGGCTATGGGTGCACCTGACCTCTGATCTTTCTACTATCTCGGACTGGTGCAGCGAAAACTCGGTCCCTTCATCTGTCTACAGCACTCATCACAATCTTCCACACGACTATTTCCTTAGCTTCAACAATACACAACTCAATCCTTCTTCTTCCCTTAACATTCTTGGTATTTCCTTTTCTCGTGATCTTTCCTGGAAAGCACATATACTCCTTTCCCAAAACAGCTTCTCAGAGGTTAGGTGTGTTGTACCAGCTCCGCAGTTTCTTCACCACCCAGGGCCGGCGATAGCTGCCACGGGCCCCGGGGAAGGATTGGTATATGGGCCGCCCTGTTTACTCAGTATTTTATTATGAATGTTTTTTGTGTACATAACAAGCAAACTGATTATATGTCCAAGTCACTATTCAAAACATATAGCATGATAATTTCTATAAAATGTATGTCCATTAATTATATTTCCTCTCTCTTATTTAATCAATTGCTTTATTAATATTTTTAGATTTTATCCCACCCCTTTTCCCGGGCTCCTGGGATATAACCCGGCTTCCCCGGCCTCTCGGCGACCCTATCACCACCAACTCAGTTGCTGTCTCTGTACAAGGATCTTGTCCACCCCTTTATGGAGTACGCTTCTCGTGTGTCTGGTGGCTCAACGTACACAGTTTTACTTGATCAGGTGGAATCGAAGGCTTTTCGTCTCACCAATTCCCTGCCTCTCACTGACTGTCTTCACTTCCTCTCTCTCTGTCATAATGTTGCCTCAGTCTCTACTATCGCTATTATAATGGACACTGCTTTTCTGAACTCTCTAACTTTATGCCTCCTCCTTTAAGGAGAGCATGCAGTACCCGACTTTCGACACATTCTCCTTTTTTCTGTTCAACTCTGATGTAAGGGTTAATCGGTATTTTCAGTCTTTCATCTGGTCAATCGGTGAACTCTGAAACAATCTTCCTCAATCCATCTTTCCCCCCTGTCTATGACTACCAATCTTCCAAACGCAGAGTGTCCAGGCATTTCGAAAAACCTGGACCTTGGTTTTAGCTCTCTTCCTCCTCTGTAGGGGGGCTACATCGTAGCCAATGTCGTAACACCGCTTCCCGTTGATCAGCGAAGTTAAGCGACATTGGGTCGGATAGTAGTTGGCTGAGAGACTGTCCGCTGCGTCCAGACTATGTAGCGACCCGTGGTTCGGATTCCACGTAAAACTGTAGGTCCCCTCCGTCATATGACTTTAGATGTTGCGAAGGAGGTTAAACAAAACCAATACTTATTATTATCCTCTGTAGGGGGGACGTTTTTGCAGGCATTTGCTATTGGCCCTCCTTCCTGTAAAACATGCCACCACCTATATATATACACCTTTGGTTTGCTTCCGCCTGAAATGTTCATTCTGACGAATGTCAAACTTTTCACTCCACCTTAGACCTACAGTTTAACGTGGGATCCGAACCACGCCCCACCAGCAGCCCAGCGTCTTAACCACTAGGTTACATAGGGTACCCATTTATCTACCAACCACTTTCTTTATTGTGTGGAAGGATGAATAGCTCAGCTGGGTTTTGCTGCGCGCCAGCTGCCGTCACCGGGTCTTGATCCTGGGGCCGGTGGATTGGTAATCAGCGACGCTAACCACTACACCACCGAGGCGTATCCCTAATGAGGAGGGGGTGCCTACGTCTTGGCCAGTGTCATAACACTGCTTCCCAGAGATCAGCGAAGTTATGCAACATTTGGTCTGGTTAGTAGTTGGATGGGAGACGAAAGTTCGCCGGTTTTTTTTTTAATTCGTTTTTAATAAAAAATTTGTCATTCACCAAGAAATAGCTTAATGCTATACCCAGTGGTGAGCTGCCAAAATTTTAACAACCGGTTCGCTAAGCTGCCAAAATTTTAACCACCGGGTTCTGTATAAAAAATTCTGAATTCGGCAATAAAAAATTGACAACCCTTCCCACCCCACCCTTTCGCAATTTTAATTAAATTAATTATCTCGCTATTTGCCTCTTTCAAGTGTCTGCATTTTATGATTCAGCTAGGTATTAATAACTGCATGACAATTAATTAGTATAGTTAATTAGAGAAATAGACGTTTCTAATGAAATCAGGAAAGAAGAATTATTTAATAAAAACCGATGAATCATATTATCTACATAGTTAAAATTAAATTGCTCAGTCAACTTTAGCAATAATGAATTATTAGGCAAAACATAAATATCAGTACATCTATGCTCTCTTCAGCGTCCAGCAAAAAAGTTAACAACCGGTTCTTATTTTCAAAAAGATTTTAACAACCGGTTCGCGCGAACTGGTGCGAACCGGGTCCAGCTCGCCACTGGCTATACCCCCATACCTAATAATATAGACTGGACTCAGCTTTATTTAAACAGCTGTTCGATGGCCAAACACTATTTTCGCCACGTTCTTGAAACTCGACTGAACTGACAAAATTAATTGTTTTGGGGGAAAGTTCGTGGAAGCAGACATTTTTTAGTTATTCATGTAAGGCGAATTTTTAATCTTTTTTTAAGTCTAAATTTGATCATTTTAAATGTATTGTGTGTATATTAATTAATACATCCACTTTGGGAACAATTATATCTCTAAATACTTAAAATATAAAGTATATGCAACTTCATCCGACAGTTGCCAAATATCGTGAATTTAGAACCATAATATATTGCCCTTCTCATGTCATTCGTCATGAGCTGTCCAACTGAAATAATATCCTATATTCTATAACTTACGTTTACTATTTACAACTTTTTATCTCTCGGAAAGTAATGAAAAGTTTTGTTCTTCTTTCCTCTAAGTGTATGTTATTACAACCGTAAAGAGCACAATATGTAACAGTCTAACAGATCCTGGCCCTAATCTGAAATTACCAGCCATTTCAAAAGTGCCCTCACCAAACTGACTTCTTTATTGAGACTGGTGAAGGAAATTTGTAATTTGTAAAGCTCACATGGGAAGGCGTTGAGAGTAAATTTTTGTAGGAACGTTTATGAATGAAACGCACTTGATTACATTCTTGGTAATTATATTAGACTGTTAGAACTCTCTATGTAGGGTCTCTACGGTGTCGAATTGCAACATACCTCAATTGTGTACAATGATTTAGAAAAAATCGTCTCGCTTTTTTTATCGTAAACATTCATTAAATAAGAATTTACAAATAATAATGATGTTTTAATTTAAGAATTACAATTATATTATGTAAATTAATAAATTTAGTACGGTTATTGCACTAAAAAATGCATTCCTTTGCGTAAAGGCAAAGGAGTTTAACGGAACATGGTCAAACAGCGCAAATATTGATCTCACTTGAACAAACCTTTTTACAGGTTAGGGATGATTGATGTGATTGGTGGCGCGTTGCCTCTGAAACCATGCGACGAGGGTTAGCGTTCCATTAATTCCAAGTTTCCCATTTTATTGCCTTTTCCCTTTCACTCTTATTCCAGCGCGATGATTGCACTCAAAATGCATTCTTTAGTGAGTAAATATATTGTGAATGGGAGTGAAAACTTATTAAAGAGTGGCTGCAAAGTAACGTAAAAAGAAAAACACTGTTATAAGAAAGGCTGCGTCGCGGCCGTTGCAACGCCGGTTGTTTTAAGATCAACGAAGTTAAGCCTACGCTGGGTTAAGTGGTGTAGCGAGCCATGGTTCACTTTCCACGTAAACCCTTTAAGGACTGAAGGTACAAATTGCTAACGTTTCAAATACAAGCATTCATAACTTAATCCTACAAAAAATTCACGGCTTAAAGGGTTAAATAGTATCCCCACTCGGTTATGTGATCCCTGACGTTAGGACACAGCCTAAATCATGGAATTAACAAAGAGTAACCAGAAGGACGATGAACCTATAAGAGTTAGGCTAATAAAACTAGTATAAGTAATATTCATCATCTAACTTAACCTCTTAAGCATTATCGACGAGTTATATTGTTTATCGGTACGTATAAATGCGACATTTAACAGGTATACGACACGATATACTACTGAATTAGGTTGATTGTATAAATATATAATACAAATAAGATCATAAAAAACTTGGTCTGCGTTTATAATGTTCAGTGAATTTTTTATTTACATTTAAGCAAGCTTCTCTCCATTAATTATACAGTTTCGACCAATTCTGTACTATTATTGGAGGTGTCATCCCACCTAGCTTGTCATCATCCCCGAGGTTGGAGGGGTACTTTTTACCTGGTGGTGATCACTTGGAATCACCAGTCTCGAGGTGAAACGTCGTGCCACCCGACTGAAAATGGGAAATGGTTCTAAGATAATGTAATGTGAAAAAAGACCATGTATTATAGAAAGGAAAAATAAAGAAAGGCAAGTTAAATAAAATAATTATGCATCTTTGAACTTTATTTTTTTTATAATTAATTTAACAGTATAGCTAATGTATACAAATTACAAATCAATCATTTTCAGATACAATATAATAATAGTCACTGAAGATCTACATGTTATTGGAAGTTTGTGGTAAGTACATTTAGTGGTCTTATTTTAATATCATATATTAAAATTCTCACGATCGTCTTCCACTTCAGAATTTTAGTGTTTTATAATTTAACTTATATTAATTCATAAACTTTTCTTTAATTAAAAAAAATGCGGCAGTTATATTTCCCCATCAGTTTCCTTTATATTTCCCACAGGTTTATTATCATATATAAATAAAATTAAATGTTTTAATAAGTTATTTAAAGCTATGTTACTCTTGGGGGAGGGAATGGCTACCCGGGATTCTCTTTTCAAGATGGCCAACTTAATGTAAGACTTCAGGTATTAGCATCAGTAGTTGGCAACGTTGTAGACAATCTCGTAACACCGCTTCCCGTTGTTCAGTGAAGTTAAGCGACAATGGGTCAGATAGTAGTTGGATGGGAGACTGTCCTCCACGTTCAGAATGTGTAGCGACCCGTAGTTTGGACCCCACGTAAAGCTGTAGGTCCCTTCTGTCATGTGAGTTTAGATGGAGCGAAGGAGGTTAAACCTCATCATTACATTTAGCATCAATAGGGCTACACACACCTCAAATTATTTTCAATTGCATTTGTACTGAAAGATTTTTATAGCCTTCTTTTTATTAATTTTTCCATGTAAATTCTCATAACAATGAAGCTCTTTGGTTTATAATTTCGGTATGTACCTTCTAACCAAGTTATAAATTTGTTTTAAACTTTGAGAATAGAATAAAGGCTTCATTTTACCTGTAACGAGTGGGTGCACAAATCCCTCGCAAACAAAATCCCAGTAGTTGTCTGTAAATGAAGTTTCAGCTCAATCACACGCAACATTTATTGGGATTTGTACGGCAAGTGTTAGAAGATCGGAAATAAGTTGGCCAATATGAAAAGGGTATTACGTTCTGAAAGGGATCTTTTCAACCAGCCTAGGACGCTCGGGCCAAAACGAGATATTTTAAACTGTTGATGCTGAGGGTTCGTTGACGTTCATATATTTCGTGGACGAAAATTTCAATGGCGAAGATCGACTTTCCGCGTTGTCCTGATGCCTTTTCAAGGATTTTTTTCTTTGATCCGAATAGCTATTTTCATTCATTATCCTACGTACAAAAAAGATGGATGTTACACTTCACTAATGAATGTTCAGTAGGCCTATAAAATCATACCATTAAAATCAAAACAAATGAAGAATTTTTGTATTTTAGGTATTGGGATCAATTTCATAAGATTTCAGAATGAGAGCTAGTTAAGAAATTTCTAGGCACATCCTCTTTCATATATTGTCCTGACTTCTGTTCAAGTCGTCGAAATACACTAAACAGCGTAAACATCATCCATCCAAGCATTTAAGTACTTCGACGAGGTATTGTCGGAGACATTTTAGTTCAATATCCCGATAAAATCCGGCTGCAGAAAACACACACACACACACACACACACACACACACACACACACACAACTGCAATTAAGTGAGCAGTCATGTTCAGAACTGTAACTGACCACAATTTTATATGATCAATAAAGTTTTATTTAAATCATGGGTAATATTTCACACTGAAATAAGTATCAGATACTTTACTTGTATTTAAGAATGCAATATCCAATTCCACTTATGGCTGAAGTTGCTACAATTCCAATTCCAATGACGAACAAGTGCAACATTTGAGTGAATGTGTCTGAGTCACGAAAGTGCTTCTCCTGTTTTCCAATTTTCTTCTTCAGCTCTTCCAAAGAATTTACCCCGAACTTTGAAAGTGCCTCTCTTTCCACGAGCGACATAGCTGCAACATATACCCTGGTTAACCTTGGTTTTGCTTCCGTCCGAATTGTTCATCCTAACGAAGGTCAAGCTTGTCACTCCACCTCAGACCTACAGTTTAACGTGGAATCTGAACCACGCCCCACCAACAGCCCAGTGTCTTAACCACTAGGCCACCCAGGGTACCCATTTATCTACCATCCAATTTCTTTATTGCATGGAAGAATGAACAGCTGGGTTTTGCTGCGCGCAGCCTGACGTCACTGGGTCTCGATCCCGGGGCCGATGGATTCGTAGTCAGCGACGCTAACCACTACACCACCGAGGTGTGTGTGTGTATATATATAGGCCTATATCTTTTTTATGCAGGAAGAAGAAGAAGAAGAAGAGAGCCAAAATCAAGGTCCGGGGTTTTCGAGATGCCTAGATACTCTGCGTTTGAAAGATGGGAGGTCATAAACAGAAGGAAAGATTGTTCCAGAGTTGACCGGTTGAGTAGATGAAAGACTGAAAATACCGATTAACCCTTGCATTAGATAGTTGGTCAGAAAAGGAATGAGAAAGTGTAGAAAGTCTCGTAATGCGTGCTCTCCTTAAAGGAGGAGGCATGCAGTTCGAGAGTTCAGAAGAGCAGTGTCCGTTATAATATCGATAGTAAAGAGAGAGTGAGGCAACATTGCGGCGAAGAGAGAGAAAGATTGAAGACAATCAGTAAGAGGCGAGGAATTCATGAGACGAAAAGCCTTTGATTCCACCCGGTCAAGTACGGCGGTGTGGGTTGAACCACCCGACGTCCCGACACATGAGAAGCATATTCCATACAGGGGCGAACAAGACTCCTATTTAGAGACAGCAACTGAGTCGGGGTGAAGAAACTGCGGAGGCGGTACAGCACACATAACCTCTTAGAAACTATTTTGGAAAGAGAATATATGTGATCTTTTCAGGAAAGATCACGAGTAAAAGAAACGCCAAGAATGTTAAAAGAGGAAGGATTGAGTTGTGTGTTGTTGAAGGTAAGGGGATAGTTGTGTGGAAGATTGTGACGAGTAGACAAATGACAAATGGAGGAACTGAGTTTTTGAGGCATTGAAAGACACAAGGTTTTCTCTGCTCCAATCAGAGATAGCAGAAAGATCAGAGGTCAGGTGCTCCATAGCCGTACTACGCGAATCATGGAGTGACTGTTAAGAGAGACGCTTTGGGAAGCGGGTGGAGAAGTGAAGAGTGGAATCATCGGCAAAGGAGTGAATAGGACAGGAAGAGCGAATTAAAAGATCATTAATAAATAAAAGAAAAATAGTGGGTGACAGGACAGAACCCTGAGGAACACCACTGTTAATAGCTTTAGGAGAAGAACAGTGGCCACCTACAACCGCAGCTATAGAGCAGCCAGGAAGGAAATTAGAGATGAAGGAACAGATAGAAGGATAGAAACCCGAAGGAGGGCAGTTTGGAAATTAAAGATTTGTGTCTAGCGCAATAGCAAAAGTTTCACCGAAATCCCGAAAGGAGGATGACCAAGAGTCAGAGAGATATGCAAGAAGATCACCAGTAGAGCGCACCTCCCGGAATCCATACTGACGATCTGAAAGAAGATTGTGAGAAGAAAGGTGTTTCAAAATCTTCCTATTAAGGATAGATTAAAAAACTTTGAAAAGGCAAGAAATCAAAGCAATTGGACGATAGTTGGAGGATTGAGAGTGGTCACCCTTCTTTTGGACAGGCTGAATGAAAACGAATTTCCAGCAGGAAGGAAAAGTACCAGATAAGAGACAAAGACGAAAGAGTTTGCCAGGTAGGGTGTCAGCACAGAAGCACAGTTCTTAAGAACAACAAGAGGAACACCATCAGGATAATACGCCTTCCTAGAGTTGAGCCCAGATAGGGCAGAAACAAACATCTTTAGAAGAGATTCTAATTTCAGACATAGTCTGAGGGGGGAGGAGATGGAGGAACAGCACCGGAATCGTCCAGGGTTGAATTATAAGCGAAAGTTTGAGCGAAGAGTTCAGCTTTGTCAGGAGAAGAGACTGAAACTGAGCCGTCGGAATAGAAAAGAGGAGGGAAAGAAGAGGAAGTAAAGTTGTTGAAGAGGTTCTTAGCTAGATGCCAGTAAGAGCAAGAAGAATTAGAATTGGATATATATATATACAGTAGGGCGGAGTGAAAAACTCATTTTTCGAATTTTAAAATTGGCTAGTGTGGAAAATGTTTGGAGTAGTGAGCAAATAAGCTGGTATAAATTTAAAATCATAACATTAATATCTTCAGGTGCCACAATGACCTTCAATATTGAAAAAAATTGAAAAAAGCAGATTTTAACCAATAATTACAGAAGAGTCCACGATGCACAATAGACAAGAATTTATTCACACTTGTATAAAAATAGCTCAGTCAACCTTTAAAAAAAGTTTCTATTCTCTAAAAACAGTTTTCTATAGTCAGCTCACTCAGCTGTCACGTGAGTACCTCGGTTCAGTGTAGCTGTCGCTCTCGTAGCAGGTGGGTGTTCTGTTGTTGGCGTTACTCAGATAGTCTAAACTATATTTCTTATATATTTTGCATTTCTGTATTGTGTTGCCCTAAGTTTGCCATGTACTATTAACTGAAATTAACGTATAATTGATATTAGCTCTTTCTTTTTCAGATTTGTATACTTTCAAAATGTCTCGAGTTTGTGCAAAATCAACCAGGGCCTCAACTGAGTGCCCCATGTTTGGTATGGGGGAAGATTTGTGGCACAGGAATCTTCCTACATACGAAGGAGTTTTTAAATATTACTTGTTTGTAAGAAACGATTTGAAACAGAATACTAATAAAGATCCTTCAATATCTCAAATATTAGAACAAGTTGTTGATAAATTGAAAACAATTTGGGAAAGTGCTTCCGTCCCAATTCTGTCAGACAGGCGAATTGAAACAATGTTCAGAAGCTACCACGAAAAGTATCGTGTCATTATGAAGCCATACCAAAGCAGAAAAAATTCTGAAGCTTACAAAGCAAAGATTGATATGTTCAAAAAAGAAGCACACACGAAACTTTTTGACATTGCAGCGTGCAAGTGCAAAGTACTAACACAATGTTCTTGTCCCAAAGAAAAAACGGTTCCAAAGGAAGAAGTGACGTTCCTCTTAGATCAAAGGAGTGAAAGAAAACTGTTTATTGATAGAGTAGATATTACACTCTCAAAGAAAAAAGCATCTACGTTGCTAAGAAAGCAAAAAGAAGCTGTGAGGCTCACCAAAGAATCTTCACAGGAGAAATTGCAGGATACAAATGTTGAATTATCATCATCGACATCAAATAGTGAAAGTGAATCTGGCGAAATATCAGACGATACATTTCCAGAGCCAGTTAGCTCGAAGAGAAAGCTCGAACAACCTGAAGAACAATTATTCAAGAAAAGGAAAACTACAAATCTACCTTCAGTGGCTACTGCTTGTGACAGGACTGCAGTTTCAGATCGAGCTGCAGCATTCATTGTTAGTGCAGTATTGCAAGATATTGGAGAAGTTTCTATTGACAATACATCTGAAGTAGTGGATAGGAGTAAAATCAGAAGAGAAAGACAAAAGAAGAGATCAGAAATTATGAAAGATCAAAATCAGGTCCCAATCAGAGGAATCTATTTTGATGGTCGAAAAGATTCTACACTCTTCCAAGAAAAAAAAGAGTCCAAAGTATATCAGAAGAAGGTAACAGAAGAACATATCACTTTAGTGAGAGAACCTGGTTCAGATTATTTGGGCCATTATTCTGTGAATTCTGGATCAGCTGAAGAAATATGTAAAGGAATGTTTGAGTATATTGGAAATAATGACATGAACCTGGAAAACCTTGTTGCCATTGGATGCGATGGTGCAGCAGTCAACACTGGAGAAAAGGGAGGCGTTATAAGGCTTATAGAATTGAAGCTGAAGAAGCCAGTTCAACATTTAAGTGTGCCAGCTCCATGCCAATGAATTGCCATTACGCCATTTAGTTGCAAAGCTGGATGGAAAAACATCTTGCCCCCGCGGATTCACCGGTCCTATTGGCAGGGAATTAGAGAACTGTGAGAGTCTTCCTATTGTCGAGTTTGAAAGGATTGATGCTGAGGAACCAACTGTAGACTGTGAAGATCTTAGCACCGACCAAAAATATCTAATTGATATTCATCAGGCCATAACAAAGGGATATTGCTCTCCAGATCTTGCTCATCGTAGTCCAGGCAAAATGGCACATTCACGATGGCTGACTACAGCAAATCGTTTGCTTCGTCTATACGTTTCAACTGTAAGTCCATCTGAGAACCTCATGAACATTGCTTCTTTTATAATGAAGGTCTACATCCCAATGTGGTTTTCTATTAAGCAAAGTACGTCTTTTGTCAATGGCTCAAAACATGTTTTCAAAACTATTGAACTAACAAGAACACTGAATGACGAAGTAAAGGATATTGTAAACCCTGTCATACAAAGAAATGCATTTTTTGCAAATCCAGAAAATATTCTAGCATCAATGATTCATGATGACCGCAGCGCCATAAGAGAATTAGCGTGGAGGCGAATAAAGAAAGCAAGGCAAACAAACAAGGAAAAAGTTGTGAGGCGTTTCACAGTACCTGTTATTCAATTTGAAGCTACTGATTATACTGATTTAATTAATTGGCAAAAATGCATTGTCACTGAACCACCTGTGACAAGACACCTGACAGAAAATGAGATTGAAGAATTCATAGAAAACAAGAGTACCCCTCCATTCGAGAAATTCCCTTCTCATACACAAGTAGTAGAAAGAATGGTAAAATTAGTGACTGAAGCATCATCAAAAGTATTTGGATTGAACGCGCGAGATGGCTTCAAAAGATCAACACTTCAGTCACGTAAAAAAATGCCATCATTCGAAAGTAAAGCTGAATATAAAGTTTAAATAAAACGTTAACAGAAAAAAACATGCGCAAGGATGGGGGTTGGGAGGGCATGGGTGGAGCTCGACACGCAGCCACCTCCTCGTGGTGAGTTCTGGATTATTTAGATCATTAATCAAAAGAACATTGATCTAAATAAACTAAGAGCTGCGTAATTCAGTAACTATTTTGGTAATTGGAACACTTAATATATAATACTAACAAGTAAGTTTCAGTTATTGTACTAATGCAGAATATAAGAAAATCATTATATTTCACTTTTTTCGACGGCTTTGTGGCACCTGAAGATATAATTTCGCAGGACTAATATTTATGCACAGTCATTATCATTAAAAAAGTTTAAAAACCTCATTTTCGATCCGCCCTAATATACAGGGTCTGTCAAAAAAAACTAAGCCAATTTGAAATCTCTATAAAATGCACAATTTGATAGAGATTTCAAATATTTTTGTACACTAAATAAATAAAAGGCTCATAAATAATCTGTGATAATTTTATAACTTTATTTTAAATATTTTAGGAGTTATGCGGTTATTTCTACAGATTGCGAAAATTTCAGTTTTTTTCATTATGTAATATCTTCTTTTTTCTCTTTTTCAGAATTTGTTCAGATTTAAAATTTTTCGTGAATACCTCTAAATATGCCATTCTCACATGAAGATAAAATAATTATAAAGCATTATAGAGTTGAAAAAGGTTATAGTGCAAGGAAATTACTTTCTGAATTCGATTATAAAGGATGGACTAGATCAGGTTTAGATTACTTATTGAGAACTATCGATGAAACAGGAAGCATTGAAAGGGAGGTTGGTAGTGGGCGACCAAAATCAGTTAGAGTAGATGGAAATATTCAGAAAGTGGAGGAACGTATCCTTAGTCAAAAGGATCGACCTGGTAGCCACATGACACTTGCTCAAATATCAAAAGAACTAGAAATATCAGAATCAAACGTAAGAAGGATTATTAAATCTGAACTGCAATTTAAACCATTTAAAAGAGTGCATGGACAAAGATTGTCAGAAGTAAACTGTCAGAAAAGAGTTGAGAAATCCAAACGTATTTTACGTACAATAACTGAAGATAAATAGAGCCACCAAGAAACTCACAGAATGACCGGGTTTATTCTGATGTTGCGAAGAAAAATGAAATCCAAGATGAAAGACTGTACGCAACAAGGAGTCACTTTTCTTCTAGCGTCATGGTTTCTGTTGGAGTGTCCAAGTTGGGAAAAACTTCAATATTTTTTGTTGAGCCAGGAGTGAAAATTAATGCTTAATATTATTCAAATACCCTGCTTGGGAAAATGCTTCCAGAAATGAGAAACTTGGCTAGTCAAGGTTACTTTATTTTTCAACAAGATGGTGCAACATCACATACTGCCAAAACAACCATCGGATCGAATATTTGAAAAAGAATGTGCCTGAATTTCTGGAACCGAATAATTGGCTGCCTAACAGCCCTGACCTAAACCCTGTAGACTACGGAATATGGAAAAACTTGGCAGAGAGAGTGTATAGGAACAGAATAAGGGATGTCAATCATTTGCGTGAGTTGATTATCGCAAAATGGGCAGAGCTCCCCCAAGAGCAAATGAATCGAGCAATAGACGAATTCAGACCAAGATTAAAAAAAGTGATAAAAATGCAAGGGAATCATATTGAACAGTTCTTTTAATTTTATTGAACTAAAAATTATCTACAGTGTATCGTAAAAAAAAAAAAAAATTCATGTTAAGTAGGAGAATCTCACTTTTTAGTTAATTAATAAAATTAACAATTCTGAAGATATCGTCATAAAAACTTAGAGGATAAGACTTTATTGTGTAAAAAATTCAACTTAATTAGATAAATGGTTTTGTTTTAATAAAGGTTTGAATTTGGCTTAGTTTTTTTTGACAGACCCGTTATATATATATATATATATATATATGGTAGCGGACAAATCAGGAGTCAAAGGAGCCAGAAAGAATGGATCTTTCCCGTTCTGTGGCCGCCACTATTTTGAGTAAAAATTACTTGTTTTGGTGAAAAAATTATAATTTATAATTTCTTAGTTAAAAAATGTATAATTTATGCAATGATGACCCTTTGACTTCTGAGCCACTATATATATATATATATATATATATATATATATATATATATATATATATATATATATACAGACACACACCTGGTCAGCAATAAACAAAAAAGGTAAATATTTAACCGGATTAGTTCTGCCTATAACTGTTATTTTTATTGGGTTCAGAATCCCAGCTGAGTCTTGAACATCCAAGCTCTTAGGGGCTACTTTAACTTATAGCCTAAGTTAAGCTAGACTAAAACAAACTTACGGACTTGGAAGTCCTATTAGGTCCTACCTCAGTGTTGCTGACTCGATGTGGGCTTACTTTAGGCCTCGGTTGCCTAAAATTAAGAACAAAACGAAAGGGACACTCTTTATGGTCTTCCTAAACTTTGCAACAACAACACAACCTGTACCATTGCATGATGCAACAATCTTGTATCTAAACAACCAAACTGAATTGCAAGAGAGCGCTCTATAAGGCCACGCCCTGTAAGTGCCGCATTCAACAAACGAGTAGAAAGGACGCGTCAGTGCCCCCAAAAAATTATTATACAAGAGCCAAAAAATGCTAGCTCTAAATTAGGTGAATTTTTTACTAACCTTACAATTATGAGATGGATATATATACACACCTTAACTTAATATACCATATGTCCCACAAAAAAGTACACCCAACTTTAGATTGTACTAACTCCTCCAAAAATTGAGATATTTTGGATCTGTTTGTTTGATTTAATATAGCAAATTATTCTTTGTTAACGTTCAAAATTTATTCATGTTTAAACGATTTAGTGTTTAAGCATCTGCTTTTAACTGAAGGGTACAACAAAATGGATTGCGCAAAATTGGTCAATGAAAAAATAATGTGTGTGCTATCGATGTAATGAAAAGACAAATACATAATATTAAAATTATGTTAAAGTATCTATTAAGATACAAAGCAGATTTTTCTTTATTCCTTATTGCAAAAGTTATGCTTAGTTTCGTTTTATTTCAACATGACCGCCATTCCTATCGATACAAATCTGGAGTCGAGCTCTCATCTTCCCCATCACTCTTTTGATAAGATCTGGATTGTCTTTTAACAAGTTGATTTCAGCTGTGATGCGAGTCCTCAAATCATCTAAATTGATAGGTTGTGATGCAAATACTCTATTTTTCAAATGACCCCATAAAAAGTAATCACACGGGGCCAAGTCAGGGCTGAATGCTGAATGTTCTCGTCTGTTCTTGCCGTCTTCGGATGGCCTGAACGTCCTTTGTTCAAATTGAGGACCGTTCCTTCTTCTTTGTATTTCCGAACATTCTTCAAATTGTATGTTTAGTTGGAGAAGCTCTATCGGGAAATTGCAGTTCGAAGGTATTCTGAACTTGTTTTAAGCTTTTAGTTTGCAGATAAGTTGTGACCATGAGAACGCGCTGCCTTCGTGTAAACTGCTTGATAAGGGTTTCAAAGTTATTTATAAATTTAGTAATTCAGATTCTTCATTTATATGTATGACTCGTATCTTAGATACAAAAGTTCAAATTATTTAAAAAAAATATTTGCAATATCCTTCGACGTAAAAAGTAGCACATTGGTTAAAGCAAGAGGAGCTATCTGGCTGGGAGAAATGATCATTCGGCGCAACCCATTTTGCTGTACCCTTCAGTTAAAAGCAGATGCTTAAACACTAAATCGTTTAAACATGAATAAATTTTGAACGTTAACAAAGAATAATTTGCTGTATTAAATCAAACAAACAGATCCAAAATATCTCAATTTTTGGAGGAGTTAGTACAATCTAAAGTTGGGTGTACTTTTTTGTGGGACATATGGTATACATGCAATGCTACATCAGTCAACTTAGTCATCATATCGCCTTGGGACAACAATGGTTCTTCCTCTTCTAGATTTTATAACAATAGCTATTTCAACCTGACTTTCCATGCATAATACTTGTTTCTATCTTGGAGTCACGCCTCATTACCACCCCAACCCCCGCCGACTACTAAGTTCCTACTTAAATCACTGTTCACACGAATATGAATATGCAGTTGTAACTTGTACGTCAGATTAACGAAAGAGAGAAGAATGCAGTCCCGTAGCCAGGATTTCCCAAGGAGGTCGGGGGTCAAATTATAGAAAGGGGACCTTTTGGTGTAACAACCTAGTCAGTAGTCACTGCTGAGGGGGTTTGTAGTAGTTTGTGAAGTTTAAAAAAAAATGCAGGTGTTTATTTACTAAATGATGTTATATATCATCACATCAGTTACAACTATGGTTACAGAAATGGACCTTTCCTATCAAGGGTGGGGGGTCGTTCGGCCCCACTCCCGAAACCTCCCTGGCTACGGGCCTGGAATGTGCTTTTAGTGAAGAAGCCACTGAAGATACATAAACAAAAACCGAATCGTCTGCATAAGCAAAATGGGCATGGGCGCCCGCAGGATTTTTTCCAAGGGGGGGCAAAATTTAATGTATTAATAGGTAGGGACCGGAGCAAGCAAAAAACTTTTGACCCCTTAGGAACCAGCAGGTTAATTCTAAGCAAGTTTAGTGTTGCATTTTCTGTAATGGAAAATGCAAATATATATTGTATATACATACAATGCACATGATAACAATCTTTATTTATTTTATAACAGAAACATGATAGAATGAAGAAAAAAGCACACTGAAGTAAATGTTGTACCTAATTGAAAACGGTGTTTTGAGCATCACCTACACTGCTCATTTGAATAGGAATTGTAGTCGTCTGCGGTCACTAGCAAAATTATGAACAACCTTTTCCATAAAATCAGTTTTGTTGGAGTTGATTTTCTCCCGGTGAACAAATAAAAAGGTAGCAACCTTTTATCATGCACACAAATAAAAATTTTCACCCTTTAGGAGGCAGTTGGATACTTTTCAGCAAGTTTAGGATATAAATATTTTCTTAGAAAATATTTAATATATTTTCTTGGCATTTCCAGGGGGAGGCAAGCGCCCCCCCTTGCCCCTACCTGCGGGCGCCCATGAAAATGGGTGATCCATCCCTATGAAACTATGATACTTGCCCCAACTAACGAAATATTTTTGAGTTTTTGGTTAAATGTAACAGCCAGGAAGCTCATTTCCCCACGATGTTGGGTTGAGTGTGCCCGGAGGGTCACCTTTAGCCCGAGCATTAACAAGGTGAGCGGCCAATTCAACTCGGCGCAGGAGCCAGCAGGAAGGAGCAAATCACAGCCTCACCACTCAGACTCTGCTATCGTAACCATTGAGTTACCGGACGCCCTTGAATTTTTGGAGTTAATGAAATACTTAAGCAGTGTTGGGCACTAAAGCGTTAATCCGATAACAGTTAATTAACGAAGTTAACTTTTTTTAACGGACTATTAACGGAAGTTAATTTCCATTTATCGTTATCGGACCAGTTAACTTCCGATAACTCGATATTTAGTCTGTTAAAGTCCTTTAACACGTTAACTGCGAGGAGTCATTCACGGAAGATCACCGCTCCGCGAATGAATTCAAACCGTCATAACTTCAGTCTGCCAATTCCGTCCTCTGCCGCAGTGGAACGGCTCTTCTCTCTCGGCAAGGACATCCTGAGGCCCAAGAGGTCAAGACTGGCAGTTGGGCCTAACTTTGAGAAGTTGGTCTTTCTGAAGGGCAACCAGCACATTGTGTCATAGTCTTTAATAAATGTGCCTAAAATTTAATTTTACCTTTCAGTTCCCGCCATAATAATTCTCTGGTAAATTAAAATTTAGTTAATGGTTAGTGGTTACAAGGGTTTCAAAACATGTAATCAGTACATTTTTTATTAAAAATAAAAAAAAAGTTAAGCAAAAAAGTTGCAAAACTTGATAAAAATACAGTTAAATACCTATTTATTGTTGGATTTTGCATAAATAAACATTTTCTATGGGTTTTAAAGCTTTTTCCCTTGATTTTTTTAAATGTTAGTAAAGAAATAGTTATCGTTAACGGATTATCGTCAACTTCCGTTAACTTTATAGTAAAATTATCGGATTATCGTTATCAGAGTTAAAAATTGGGGTTAACGGATTATCGTTATCGAAGTTAACTTTTTGGTTAACGGTGCCCACCACTGTACTTAAGGTACGTTCAATGTGAACTCTTGTAATTATATATATATATATATATATATATATATATATATATATATATATATATATGGGAATGAACTCAGAATGGTTCCCTGAGTTTTTTTATGATATACAGACCGTGCATGGAACAAGGAACTCTTCTGGGATAATTAAATCCACTATAGTCCGAATAAGTAATGGTAAATGACAAATACCATAGTTTTTCTTTTCATGATGCAAGCCCGACGTGGGCAACGGGTCTCTCGCAAAGAGGTCCCATAAATATAGCTTCCCTCACCAGCTATCTGCAAAGCAGACAGGATCCAGCTTTGGGACATGTCCCAAAGCTGGATCCTGTCTGCTTTGCAGATAGCTGGTGAGGGAAGCTATATTTATGGGCAGTGGTGTAGTGCTGTGGGAACGGCGTTCCCTTACTTTTTTTGGTAGACGGAACGGCGTTCCCTCACTATTTCAAATAAATCCGAACTTACAAATCTCTAACGTCATGAAATTTTAATTCCCACCCCTAGAAGAAATATGAGAAAGAATCATTAACTGCTTCATTTCTTTTAGCTTCGACTGAGGCAATGCTAGCCTATAAAGATCTGGTGAAACAGTCACCACGGCGTACTAGTTGTTAATTTTTTTTAGTTAATCATTCCAGTCAGGGCCGCCGCTTCCATTAGGCGAGGTTAGTAAATGCTAAGGGCGCCAAAGATCTGGGGGGCGCCAGCGCCTCCCGCCCTGTGCACGTCTGATAGTATTATGTAAGAACAACATGAAAAAAATAATGAAGGAATGAGAAGCATAGACAAATGATGAAAGGTTGTACGACGTATGTACACCAGTTTAGCTTGACTGATATTTACATAATTAACTTATTCATCTTATTGGGTCATTATAGAACTTTCACTATCACGACCTTTAAACCCTTTAGGGACGGGAGTCGTAAATAAGCGATTTAAAAATGTTGCGCGCACAGACGGGAGTCATCAATAAGCGACTCGGCTTATTTACGGCTTAATATGAGTTCCGGGAGTCGTCAATAAGCGAATAACTGTTTTTATGTGACATATGCCCTTCTTGCTTGGAAAAAACAGTAGATATGTCCTTTTTTCACGCATATTTTAGCACTTTTGAGCGTTCTGATTTGTTACTACATATGCCTCGCTTTACTCGCTGTTTTGATTGGTCATGACACTTTCTTGAACTGTAAGGCAAATAGTTTCTTCAATATGGTACCTTGATTACTTTGTGGGCAAACCCAATCGTGAAGTGGGAGGCGGGTGGGGGCGCCAGCTGCAGTCCTGCTAAGGGCGCCAAATAGGCTGGCGCCGGACCTGATTCCAGTTGTTAGCTATTTTTATTGATCGTACTGGATGTCGTATATCTAATGACACTGGAAATACTGCATCTTCAACCTTGGAATATATCCTAATATCCAGTGCATATGACCTCAAAATATCCCTGAAATTGGTCAGATTTCAAAAGATTTCCCGGGGGGCTTACAGTGCCCCCGGACCCCCAGCTGTATGGGCTCGCCGCGCTCGCCATTGTCCCCCCCCGCATCTGAGTAACACTTTCAAAATTGCGTTCCCTCACTTCTTTATTTAGCACTACACCACTGTTTATGGGACCTCTTTGCGAGAGACCCGTTGCCCACGTCGGGCTTGCATCATGAAAAAGAAAAACTATGGTATTTGTCCTTTACCATTACTTATTCGGACTATAGTGGATTTAATTATCCCAGAAGAGTTCCTTGTTCCATGCACGGTCTGTGTGTATCATAAAAAACTCAGGGAACCTTTCTGAGTTCATTCCCATCATGAAACGGACATGTTATGTGCCTTGAAAAGTGGACGCTCAATTCTGCCAGTTGAGGTTTAAGTTTTGGTTTTGGCTAAAATATAATAGTTACCCCTTTTTCTTTGATTTATTCAATCCGACGTGAATGCAACGAGTGTTTTACTTATATTGAGGTTCTAAATGTAGTTGGGCTAGGCTGCTTTAAACCCTAGATCCATGTCCCAAAGCTGGATCCTGTCTGCTTTGCAGATAGCTGGTGAGGGAAGCTATATTTATGGGACCTCTTTGCGAGAGACCCGTTGCGCACGTCGGGCTTGCATCATGAAAAAGAAAAACTATGGTATTTGTCATTTACCATTACTTATTCGGACTATATGGATTTAATTATCCCAGAAGAGTTCCTTGTTCCATGCACGGTCTGTTGTATCATATATGTATATATATATATATATATATATATATATATATATATATATATATATATATACACGTAAGGTTACATTCAAGGTTAAGGGTACAATTCTCTCGGAGAATTTGTAAGTGTTCAAAAGTGAAGGTGGTTGTGGTAGCATAATGATCTATACTGGCTTTATTTCACTACCAGTAGATTTACCAGAATGAACTTTGTCAGATTTTATATAGTGTGAAAATGAGAACTTATGCAGTACAGGCCAAGCTACGCCTGAAGTAAGGCTGTGTGAGGTGGAAGTAGAGTTTTTTCACAGAGACTGAATTCTGACGCAGTCTTCAACCCCTAAATTTTATTTATTTATTTATTTATATATATAAATAAATAAATGGGACACCCTGTATATATATATATATATATATATATATCAGTGGCGACTCCTGCACTCGGGCTTCTCGGGCTGAGCCCGAGAGGCTAGGGGCAAGGAGAAGCATGAGAGATAAAATTGTGTATTTATAGATTTAAGTTTTAAAAAAAGTTTTAAATACAAATTGTAAAAATGGTTTTTGGCTGGAAGTATGTTAATATTTTTCTGTCTAGCCTTCGTCACGCAAGCAAATTTTGAGTGCATTTAGATACCCTTACTACCTATAAAAAAACTATATTGACACAAAGTTTTCGTGTAATCTTTCAAGATCCTTTACTCGGGCGCAAGACATTACGCCCGAGAAAGTGTAAGTAATATCGTATATTTAAAGTTCTTTTAATGAATAATTATTTGCTTGCATCCGGTTACATAATAGTTCTTCTTCTAATTCTCATTAAATAAAATACGTTTTTCCTCCTATTAATTTTTTTTATAAAGAAAAAACATTTCAACTCTGGCTTATATCCTTCGGCCCAGGGCCGGATTAAGACCTTTAGAGGCCCTAAGCACTTAAAAGATTTTGGTGCCCCATATATATGTAATTCAAAATATAAACAAAAATAAACCATAAAATAAAATGTTGTTGTTCACTACAAATTCAAACAATGAAAAAAATAAATACTATATATGAATATATATAATTCAGTTTTCAACAGCTTATAGGCTATAAGCCGCGATTATAATAGTATAATAAATCCATGGTAAATCCGACAATGGAAAATTTCTGTGGTGCCCCCCTTCCCTTGATGCCCTAAGCACGGGCTTATTTTGCTTAATGGTTAATCCGGCCCTGCTTCGGCCTTGTAGAGGCACAGTTTTTAATTCTTGCGATATATGGTAACTTTTTACATTTCGATAAGCGTGCCTTCAACTGCCTTAGGCTAGGATTTCAATTGAAAAAGAAATACTCATTGATTTAGAAAGCAAAAAGGAATTACATGACCAAATATTAAAGAAATTTGCTTTAAAACCAAGACGCTTGGACTTTATGTTCAAGGAAATAAAATATTTTTTTTTACCGAGGTATGTATTTATTTATTTTATTGATAATCTTAAGTTATTGTCATGCATTTAAATGTCGGCTCATATCTTCTTCCTCAGCATAATTATTCCCATTTTTATATGGGGTGACATTGGGGTCGCTGTTTAAGGTGAGTCGCCTCTATCTTGGTTCTTGACTCATCTCATTTGGTTGTGGCGTGGGTTTTTACGGCCGGATGCCCTTCCTGACACCAACCCTCCCCCTTTATCCGGGCTTGGGACCGTCCGGAGAATAAGCTGACTATCCTTGCCTCCGGTTGCTGTTGAGACATTAGGAGGAGTCTCGTAATACTTCCGAAAATCTACTTTTGGAAATAATCTCCTCTGGAGTCATGAACTTAATTTCCATATGGATAAAAGTTGTTGAAAATAGGCTATTTATTGTCTATGTTCTTTTTATAGTTTATATCAGGGTAAAAGTTGTGGTAAATTGGAGGTGAAATTTATGTTTTTCCTATGGTTTTTGATGTGCTTTGAACGAATCTGACCTTCAAAACCGTCGGAAATGACTCGTTTTTGAGATACCCCCCCCCAGCCGGCAATCGAAAACGAGTCATTTCCGACGGTTTTGAAGGTCAGATTCGTTTAAAACATCAAAAACCATAGGAAAAACAAATTTCACCTTCAAAATTGACCTAACCCATCCTAACCTAACCCATTCTAACAACCCATCCTATCCCAACCTAACCTAACCTATCCTAACCTAAATCACTTATAGTTTTGTAGGGAGCCCAGGAATCACTATAAATCAGGGCTGCCACTGCTTGGGATTTTTCCCAAGATCTTGGGATTTCAGCCCCGACCTGGGGATTTGGGGATATATTTTGAAAAACTGTCGAAATCTTGGGATTTTTCATACCAACTAAGTTAAAGTGAAAATTATTATTAATTTCTTCTTGTTTTCATTAAAAAACAATTATATAAAGCGAATTATATTATACATGAAAAGACTGGTAATAATTATTAAATAATTAAAATGAGAGATAAGTACTGAAGACATACAACAGGTATTGTACACATTTAGTTCTTGTTTACTTTTCGTTCAGTAACCGTTTAATTAGACTGCGTTTGGTCAGCAGCGTTGCCGAGTTGTTACTATAGTAACAAATTTGTTACTTTATATCTTGTTTGTACTTTTGTTACTACTTTAACGAAATTTGTTACTATTTATGTATTTTTCATTACGATCCTTTATTAATTTTTATAAATCCATAAAATTCATTTTGTCATATTATTGGAAATAATAGTAAATTTTCTTTATTGTCCTATTTCATGACAAACTTAACCGTTTTGCCACATTCATCCGCATGTGTTGAGAGAATTTTCTCGAAGGTGAACAGTGTGAAAACAAAAATAACTAATGCCTTAAAAACAGAAACTGTAAAAGATAGGCTGTTGGCAAAACAGTGCTTAACTAGAAATGAAGCAACTTGTACTACCTGGCAGCCGACAAAAACATTAATAAGAGAGCTTGAAGACTGCAGAGTACATAAAAGATATGAAAAAAGACTTAAAGAGCAAAAAGAAAATAATGAGACTGTCCGTCTTTCTGCAGACGTCGAAGAAGACGAGCCTGACGAGGAAATATAATTAAAATAGAGTAAGTTTAATGTTTTCTTTGTTTATTTTAATGTTTTTATTATCTTGGGATTTTTTAGTTATTCTTGGGATTTTTTGAGGTCAATTCTTGGGATTTCCTAAAAATCTGAGTGGCAGCACTGCTATAAATCACAGAGCCAGGCCTAATGTACTTCTGAATGAGTGGAATGAGTGTTCCATTCTGGTACGAAAGTAATTCAAATTCGAAATGGATGGAGCACAGTGATTGGGCAGACATGTAACGAACACACAAACGAACGTACGAACACACAAACGAGCGTACGAACACACAAACGAGCGTACGAACACACATTAGATACACCAAAAAAATGTTTATATCTCGAAAACGAAGCATTTGCGACAGAAACGCTATAGAAGGAAAGTGTCTTAGAATTAAAAATTCTACTTAATGAACATATAACACTGGCATGCATCAATTTTGCTGTCAAGGGTTTTGTAAGTGATTCTTATAGAGTTTTTCCTGCTGATTTCGAATCTGCAATCCGTTTTTCTCAATCAGCTCAGGTTATCCGGCTATGGCCATATTATGGCCTCATAAGTAAAATAGAATTTTTCGTGATTTTGTCAAAGCGGAATTGGAATAGTAACATCTATCATCACTTGTTTCACTTGTATAATATCTTTTTTTACTTTTCAGGTATATAGATAAAATATTTCATAATGAATAGAGCGTGTAAAAATGATCCCAATAGATTCTGCTACATATGTGGGACGGTTACCATGCCAAATAACCAGTCCCAAATCACTAAATTTGTGAAGACAATGTATAGAGCATACTTTGGAATTAAGCTAGGGGACCAGGACAAAAATTTTGCCCCTCATATGTGCTGCAAGACGTGCATTGAAAATTTGAGAAGATGGAGCAAAGGCAGAGCGAAATCTTTGCCTTTTGGAATTCCCATGATTTGGAGAGAAGGAAAGGATCACGTGACAGATTGCTATTTCTGCATGACAAACCTCCAAGTTGGGATTATAAATTTATTTTTCTTAAATATTTTGAAATCCTCATATGAAACTTGACATAATATTCACCATAATGTAATATTCACCATATATAGCATAATATTCACCATAATGGTAATCATACATTTACATATACATATTGTTATAGAAAATACATTTACACATACATATTGTTATACAAGTTACATATACAATGATTGTATATTTTCTTTCTTTTTCATTCATATTGTCCCTGAAGGGACAATATGAATGAAAAAGAAAGAAAATATACAGACTCCATCGACCTATTTCATATCTTACAGACCGCAGCCTTCCCTCACGAGCCGCCACTGTCTGAATGCTGCTTCTATTTCATATGCAAGTTTTATATCCGTGTTTCTATTTTCAGGAGTTAACAAGAAGAATAAACACATTGTTGTATACCCTGACATTCCTTCTGCTATGAGACCTGTACCCCATGGTCCTGGAATTCCAATACCTGACCCACCTCAAACCCTGGACTTTGATGATTCTGATGATGAATCAATGACCAATGCCAATGACCAGTCCCAGTCGTATATACCTTAAAATACCGCTTCAAATGAGCCGAGGCCTCTCAACCAGGCCAAACTTAATGATCTTACTGGTCAGGGATTTAGGACTTTCCAAATTAGCTGCCAGATCTTGGGCTCACGACTTCGAGAGGACAACTTGCTGGCTCCGGGAACAACATTCTCCTGGTATAGGAAACGAGAGGAAGAATTCCGCAAGTTTTTTGCAGTGCACGAAAATACCTCTTCCTTAGTGTACTGCTGCAATGTTGAGGGGCTAATCGAATCCTTGGGCCTGCCATATAACGCATCAGAATGGAGGCTATTTATAGACTCGTCTAAACGAAGTTTGAAAGCAGTACTTCTCAACATTGGGAATAGGGTTGCATCAGTCCCTGTAGCACATTCCGTACAACTTACTGAGAGCTATGATAACATGAAAATTTTACTGGATACTCTCGTATACGACCAACATAACTGGAGGATCTGTGGAGATTTGAAGGTAATACTAATATCATAAGTAAACTATTGCTATTGACTATGTTGTTTTTCCAAAGGTTATTTGAGAGCGTATAAGAACACTTAACTTCCCCACAGAAGTGATACAGTCCAAGGCATAGATTTTTTTATCTGATAGAACAAATTCTCTAAATTCTTTAAATATTTTCATTTTTTTTCAGATTGTGGCATTTGTATTGGGAATGCAAGAGGGATACACGAAATACCCATGTTTCCTCTGCAAATGGGATAGCCGAGCGGATGAGAAGCACTATGCACAGCGTGAATGGGCATCCAGAGAGAATTTTGAACCTGGGTCGCATAATGTCGTTTCAGTGCCCCTTGTACCACCAACAAAAATTTTGCTCCCACCACTTCATATTAAGCTGGGCTTGATGAAAAATTTCATCAAATCAATGAATAAGGAGGGTTCAGCGTTCTGATATCTTGAGAGTAAATTTCCTCATATATCTGATGCTAAACTAAATGCTGGGGTTTTTGATGGTCCTCAAATTCGAACTTTGATCAAGGATACTCAGTTCGAAAACAATGACTCCAACTGAGAAGAATGCCTGGCAGGCATTCAAATCAGTTGTCACTGATTTTCTTGGCAAGCGGAGAAGTCCAGAATACGAGTCTGTTGTCGAAAACTTGATGGAAGCTTTCAAAGCTCATGGGTCGCGCATGTCCATAAAAATGCACTTTTTGTGGTCCCACTTGGACTATTTTCCTGAAAATTGCGGGGATTATAGTGAGGAACAGGGTGAATGATTTCACCAAGATATCAAAATAATGGAAGAGGGGTACTAGGGAAACTGGGATATCAATATGCTGGCGGACTATTGCTGGTGTTTGAAGCGAGACATGCCCGAAGAAAAACAGACGGAAAGCCAAAAAAACTTCATTCCTTCCTCAATAAACTTTTTTCCATATTCATTGTATGAATAAAAGTATTTATTCACACAATGTTTTCATTTTTCATGAGTGTTCTTATAATATTACTCGTATCTACAGTGTTTAAGCTAAAAAAATCAATAAATTTGGGGATAAAATTGGACTTATAATAAATGGTCAATAGAGAAAAAACCTGACCTGATTGAGGAAAACCAATGTCATTTTCGAATTCAGCATGGTCGAATTATATAATATGAGTTGAAAAAACCCTCACAGCAGACAAAAAACTTTCATATGCATACCAGTGTAATAATTGCTGGACATTAGACGGGTGTAATACTATAATAATACCAAAGTTGTTGTTTCGATATCTATTTTTGTCGTTGATTAAATTATTTGAGATCTAATAGGCATTTTGTTTCTGTTTGTTTCAACGTTTTCTTGTGTTTTAAATTTTCATGTAGTGAATCAGTAAAATAAAGGTTCATAATATCTTCGATCTTCTGAATTGCTAAATCCTTGTTTGCACGTTATGTTTCTCAGATAATCGGAAACCTTCAATGTTGGCTCATATGTAGACTTGAAAATTTAAAAAGAGCCTGAGTAGTCTTGAAGAACTGGAGTCGCCACTGATTATATATATATATATATATATATATATGTGTGTGTGTGTGTGCCTGTTGTATATATCTACCATATATAACTTGAATGTGGACTGTGTAACTTACTTTTCTCTGTTGTAATTCTATGAGGGCCTTGGAGGCCTTAGCAGTTTCCTCCTTGGTGAGGTAGTATAGTCTTCCAGTTGCAGTAGATGCCTCTACCTTTGTCAAAACATCAGAGTATGTAATTGTAAGAATATCTGGTTGATGAGGAAAAAAGAATGATGGGTTGGGACCATGAGGATGAAGAAAAGATATTTTTACTTCCCTCTTCTCAGTTGTTTTGTCCAAAATGCATACTAACCACCAAAGGTTATCATATACAGCACTGACAAAACCATGTAGTTTCTCTTCAGGTATAAGTTCTTCTTCATTGACTTTCTCAATATGTGAATATCCTGAAGCTGAGAAATGCTTAACCTCTAGTGAAGTTAATGAAACTGGTTTTAAATGGTGTATTTTCTGAGTACCAGCAATGGTTCTTGCTTTTGAATGTCTAGTTTGGAGGAGAAATTTTTCATTTTCATAATCTTCATTGGTTGAAAAATGTGGTGTAATATTATTATCTTTGGTAAATATTAGGGATGCACCGGATATCTGGTATATATCCGGTATCTGGCCTATCCAGCCCCTTTTTACTATCTGGCCGGATAGCTGGATATCAACTAGATATCTGGCTGGATAGCGGGATAATTAATTAAATATAAAATGGGAAATTCAAAGAGAACAAATTGAAAAGTAATGTTTATTTAACCAAAAATGGCACTTACAAATTTTTCCAAGAATAAAACAAATTCCAATTTTCAATTTCATTTAAACAGCATGGTGGATGATGACAGTGAAAGTAATTACTAGTTAACCTAACCTACTCAGTACAGTACTGAGTCTGAAACTCAATCATTGCCATCATAGATTTACTGTGATTCCGATAGCTTACGATTTTTCATGATGAAAAGCAAACGCTCTGCATTACATGGCAAAAGTCTGTTTCTATTTTCTGTATAGATTTGTCCAGCAGCGCTGAACAAACGTTCAGAGCAAACAGAACTTGGTGGAACACTTAGATACTTTACAGCTAGTGATTTGAGCTTTGGGTATTGAGAACAATTATTGCGCCACCACTCTATTGGGTCCTTCTCCCTAGGCCACAGGGGCTCAATTAGATATTTTTCTATTTTGGCTTTAATGAGTGCCATCTTACTCTTACTCTTCTTAGGTTTTTTCACAAGAGCAGAACCAGAAGTTCCTGGTGATGTCATGTCAGTATTAATTTCTAGGCTACTGATTTCTGCCTCATTAGACTCGTCTAACTGGTTCAAAATGTTGGTCATTGAAACATCTGGGAGGCATTCTCCAACATCAGTTTCACTGCTGCTGGTGTCGGTTTCTTGCTTTGACTCTCTTCCAACTATTTGATCAAAGCATTCCCAAATGTCCTCATGAGTTTCCATTAAGAGACTGCTGCTTGAGTGTGGTTTTTCTTTTCCTTGTTCTTTTTTAGAAGTGGTCTGAATGTTTTCAGTGGAATGAATGCTTTTCTCACTTTCAATTATTTCGTCTACCGCTAATTTTTTTGCTTAATTTTCATCCTTGAGAAATTTAGTCTTGAATCTGGGGTCCAATAGAGTGGCAATTACAAAGCACCTCTTGCTCACCACACTGTTATCATGACAATAGAACCTTTTTTCCACTGCCTTTTTCAGCTCTTCTTTCATTGTTTGTACTCCTGAGTCCTTCAGCCACTTTGAGAGGTAGGAGTGCAGAGTTGCAACTGCAGGAATTACATAGCTTACTTTCTCCTGGTCTGCACTGGCCTGTTTTGTCATTTCATCAAACAGTTTCAATACCCTAATGACGTTTTCAATCAAAGCAAACTTGTATGCAGCCAGGATTGGAATATCATTTTCAGCTGCATATGCTGTCACTGCCTGTCTCTGTTCATATAGTCGTTGCAGCATGTAGTATGTTGAATTCCATCATGTAGTAACATCTTGAATGAGCTTATGAGTTGGGAGTTTTAAGTTTTCTTGAATTAGTTTGAGTTTAGTACATCCAATTGCAGAATAGTTGAAATGGCTGACTATTTTCTTCAATTTTGCAATGATGTCAGCAATTGACTGTTGTGACAAAATGGCATCTTGCACAACCAATTGAAGAGTATGTATGAAGCAGCTAACGCCCTGTGCTGGTGTCAGTCCTGTAAGCAAAAAGAAGATTTTTAATATAGAACAAGTTTGATAAGTTGATTTAGAACTTTGTTTACTGTGTAATGTAGTTAGCTTCTAACCAAGTCGTATTTTACAAATATGGTGATTCATTTCGAGCATATTCTAACCATGTGATTGACTAGCATAATAGCATTGTGTAGTATAGCTGTCTGGCGTTTACCTCATATATAGATAGCTATAGGTCGATGTAGCTAAACCCCATGGAGGCAGTCCTAAAACCTAACTGTGAAAAATTTTGTGTTTGGAATAAGCCACCCTGGTTCCATCCAGATTAATAACTGAAACCAGAATAATAACAGGTCTAACTGCTAGCTAAGGGTAGAACTGGTGAAGGCATCAGACTAACTTAATTTAGCTAATTTTAAGGAGCAGCAACCTGCGCTGACAATAATGTGGATACTGTATTACAGTAAACCCTTGATTTAATGGACTAATAGGGGGGAAGGGGTGTCCATTAATGCCGAAAGTCCGTTAAATCGAATGTAACCTAGGGGGGGCCATGTGTTTTCCAAGAGTTTCACATGCAGATTTCAACTCGTGACTTCATACATTAACACCACTAGATCTCTGTTGAACATACGACTTATACACAGCTTCTTCTAAGTTTTTATCTTGTGCAACTTTCATGTGTTTTCTACTCCACACTGTAGAACCACATTTAGAGCTATCAACACTGTATTTTAAAGAAAACTGTTGCAATTTGGCCTTTGATTTATGGATATCAGAAACAGTTTGTTTTTTTACGCCGTAAATTTCACAAATACGTGCTACTGAGACACCTTGTTCTAATTTCTCAATTAGCTCTAATTTCTGTGCCACATTTAAGTTCACACGCTTTCTTTTAACTCCTCTATCACTTGATGCCATTTTGAATTGTAAGGCTTGCAAAATTATTTAATAAATAAAGTCACAATTCGGAAATCACAGAAACATACTGTATACAACCTGACCGCACGGTGTGGCATTTAAGATTTTTAAATTTTTTTTTTTACATTTTTAAAATTATTATTAATTAATGTACTGTATTATTATTTGTCTGGTCCGTTAAAAGAGTAATTTTTGGCAAAATCGCACACTACTATCCTAGTAGTGTGCGATTTTGCCGAAAATCACTCTTGTTCTCCAAGATGAGGTGCAGAGTTTTCACTGGAACAATCAGATGGCAACTCTACATCCATTTGTTTTGTATTATAACAAGCAAAATGAGATTGCTCACCTAAGCTTTGTTGTCATATCTGAGTGCAATATTCATAACACAGTTGCAGTACATTTGTTTCAAAAGCACCTCATAAACTTCATAAAAGGGAACATCCCATCCATCAATAAAATCATATACTTTTCAGATGGCTGTCCTGGACAATATAAAAACTACAAAAACTTTCTGAATCTTTGCCACCACAAAGATGACTTTGGAATTGATGCAGAGTGGAATTTTTTTACAACAAGCCATGGGAAGGGACCATGTGATGGTGTAGGAGGCACTGTTAAGAAGTTATCTGCTAAAGCTAGTTTGCAACAGCCTTATGATAAACAAATCCTTACTGCACAACAGCTGTATATATTTACTTCACTTGGTTTCAGTGACATTTTAGTTTCGTTGTAATAATTAGCTTGCATCTTGGTCAGGAAATCATGGATTTGGTATTCTTGAAGTTTGCTACAGGGTCATTCCATGTCAAGGCAGCCACCTAAAACACACACCCCTTTCAATTTTGCTCATACTTGGCACAATAGCAGATATACATGCCAAACTTAAATTCCCAAATTATTAGAGCTGACTGACCTTTGGTTACTGAGATACAAGATCACAAAGTTGTGACATTTTGACCTTTTTTGCGTTAAATGACTATTTTCAAAATGGTGTAACTAAAAACTATTAAAGCTAGAGCATTGATTTTGGTCTCATTTTAAAGCTCTTTAGTAGCCCCTTGTTTATTGTCTCTTGTTAAATATCTCTACTGTGAAAAAATAAAAAAAATCCCTTCAAAAGTTGACCTTTGACCTTGAATAAAAAAAAAATACCTTCTCCTAAAAAATTCAATTTTTTTACATTAATACCTTGAGTCAATGAGTCATGTACAACAAAATCCCAAGAAGCTGTAAGTGGCTGATAACTAGTTCAATGTATAAAAAATAATGAATTCAAGCAACATTTTGAAAAAAGTCATTTTATACAAAAATTGTCAAAAAGTCATGACTTTGTGACCTTGTATGTCAGTAACCATTTTTGTCTAAGGTCAGCTCAATCTCTTACAAATATAACCCATATCTACATACTATCTGCAGCCTTCTACAAACAAGCAAATGCTTATTTTTAAATATTTGTTCTTTACCCACCTCACCTGTATGTTGTGCATGTATGTGATGGTTTTCAGTAGTTGACAAGATTCTTGTGGGCCACCCAATTTATTGTGATTTCTAGAAGAGAAAACAATTTTTAATGTATACCTAGATAGCTACCTAATTAACAAATACAAGTAACATATTAAAATGTACATACAATATGTATAGGTATAGTGCTCATTGATTTCCATTTATCACAACTCAAAATGTATGCAGTGTATATATAGTTACATGACCATTTTAATTTTGAATTCTTACCTTTCTGTGCTGTAGATCTGCCAAAGCTTTGGATGCCTTCAAAGTAACTTCTTTGCAAATCCTGTATGTTCGTCCATTAGTAGTAGATGCCTCAACTTGTGTTAGAATATCTGAATATGGTAAGATTAATTCATCTGGTCGACCAGGATACACAAATGATGGGTTTGGGCCATGAGGATGAAGGAATGTGACTTTTACTTCTCTATTCTCTGGTATCTTTTCCAGCACACATGCCACCCACCAATGGCCATCATATGCAGCAGTAACAAAACCATGTATTTTCTCCTCAGTCACAACTTCTTCCTTTTCAGTAACTTTCTCAATATTGAATAATCTGATAATGAATAATGTTTAACCTTAAGAGAAGTCAATGAAACTGGCTGTAAATGGTGTAATTTCTGTGTACCAGCAATAGTCCTTGCAGTTGAGTGTCTTTCTTGGAGAAGTTGGCTTTCCTCTTCATGCTCTTTATTGGTTGAAAAATGACATTTTATATTTACAATATTTTCACTTGCAAATGTATATAACTGTTCTGCAGTAAGGATCTGTTCATCATAAGGTCGTTGTAGACTAGCTTTTGCAGCTAATCTCTTAACTGTGCCTCCAACACCATCACAGGGTCCCTTTCCATGACTTGTTGCAAAAAAATTCCATTCTGCCTCAATTCCAAAATCATCTCTGTGATGGCAAAGATTCAAAAAGTTTTTGCAGTTCTTATACTGTCCTGCACACCCATCTGAAAAGTAAATTATTTTGTGGATGGAACCGATGGATGAGATATTATCTTTTAGGAATTTTATCAGATGCTTTTGAAACAAATGTACAGCAACTGTGTTATGGATGTTACACTCTGAAATAATAACAAAGCTAAGGTGAGCAATCTCATCTTCCTTTTTATAGTAAATAACAAATGGATGTAGAGTAGCCATCTCATTGTTCCAGTGAAAGCTCTGAACCTCATCTTGAAGAATAAAGGAATAATTTTCAGCAAAATTACACACAGCAAGGACCTCACCATCTTTCAAAGACATTTTTGTTTCACGGTAATAAGTTGCTTGCATCTTTGTCTTGGTCATGTATCTGGTATTCTTTCAGTTGGTTACAGAATTGGTCAATATATTCATCTGTATTCAGTTCTACTGATTCAAGATTTGACTGATCTGTATTGGTCCACTTTTTAAAATTTATGATATCAATGAAGTTGTTTGTAAATATGTCCAGTAGTCTGTTTTTTAAATCTGATGGATCTCCACATTGTTCACATTGTCTGAGGCAGCATTTCTGTGAGGCAGGATTGCATTCCATAAAGGCAACACAATGACGTACATTCTTAATAGGTGTGTCATCATTTGCAGTTAGTTTTTCTAATTCAGTTCCTACAAACATAAGTTTGGCATTCTGATGAATTGTACAGACACATACTGAGTGAGTTCCTGTTGCTCCAGCAATAACACACTGCTTTGGACGCAATTCTGCAAATTTACTGAATCCCACCTTAACCAAAGGATTTCTTTCTTTGAAAATATGATAGGCTTCTTTTAAATTGCAAAGTAAAAGATGCTTTTGCAAATGTATCCTTCCTCTTTCATTGTCAATGATACTACAATATAAAGATCCTGGCATTATAGTTAGTAGTCATAAAAAATTTGATGTGCTTTATTCAAATCTAAGCTTCATTTGTTGTGCAAATTTCTAACATATGATTAAAATGTAAATTTTCACAATGAAATATATCAGGGTAGGTTCCATTTTGGAACAATTGCACAACAAATTAAGCTCAGATTTGAAAGGTAATTCTACATTGTTAGGTTAGGTTAGGTTGGAAAAGGGCTCATGTGGTACCTATTTTTAGGAAAGGAAATAAAAGTGAATTAGGTATCTATATAGTCCGGTAGCACAGACCCTGATTTTACTGGAACCCTGCATTGTTTGTTATGAAGCAAATTTTTACATATTTTGAAAGCTTATACCACTCCATTCAAGAATTCATCCAGTGTACACCTGACCCCCGCTTGGCTTTTTCAATATGGCTGCCATTTTCCAAGATGGCTGGTGAAACTGAAAAATACCATATCCTGGTCAATACTTGATGGATTTTGATGATCTTGATGTCATTTCTAGGGGTTTTTAGGTTGGTGAGTTGATCTGGAGGGGTTGCAGATAGTTTGGGAATTGTTTTGACCCACATTCATCAATACTCAAGGTTATTGGAGGTCAAACGCCCCCTGAAATAAGGAATATCCCATATCGTGGGCAGTCATGGAGATATTTTGGTGATCTTACTGTCGTTTTTATGGTTTTGGGTGAGACTGAGTAGTTCTATAGGGTTTAAAATGAAATCAGGGATTATTTTCCCCATGGTAAGGTGAATTCGAATATGTTTAATTATTCCTCTTATTTTTTTCAGGTTGTTGAGATTATTGCTGATGGTGCTCCCTACCTGGTGGTTTGATGATGTCTTGGTTCTGCTGATTCCAGAATTGTTTTTTAACTGCTGAATATGAAGAATATACCAGGTGAGCATTGTTTAGTGTTCATTTGCTGAGGATAAATTATTTCAATGCGATTTGTACTCTGAAGAATGGGTAAACAAAATTCTTATTTTTCAGGTTCTACAAAAGCTGCGGACAAATGTTTCTTCAAGGATTTCCTGCATAGCTGTCCTGGAGGTCAGAAAGGTCTTTCAAATTGTGGGAGGATTCAGAAAATCATAGAGAGCAGTGACATCAGAGGGCAGCCAGATGTTCGAGCGAGACTAGAGCCTTTCTTGGAAGATGGAGCAAAAATCCTTTGTTGTCACAAGAACTGTGTTTCCACTTATGTGTCCAAGTAGAATTTATCAGCATTCATGAAAAAGAGAGAATGTGATACCCCTACAGTGGAGCCAAAAAGACTATGTAGTGCTGTTCTCAGTGAAGGCCCAGTATATGACCCTAAAAAAAACACACTCTTTTGTTTGAAAGTCAGTGAATGTATATTACCCGAGAAATATGACATCAAAGTTCTGGTGCAATACCGCATTCCAGCATCTAGGTTTATGACCGATAAGCTTGGTGATAAAAAAACAAATTACAAAGATGTGTTGATAGAAAAGTGTAAACTGAAAAATGATGAGCAGGGACAAGTTGTACTCAGTAGGTTGTTGGGCATGAAAGGAGATTTACTGGCTGAAGAAGCCCAATACCATAAAGATTGTATGTCTACCTTTCATGTTGAGGTTGAGAGAGCTTGCCAGAATAAGTCAAGGGTTGAACCTGAAGACCGCCCCTTCATTGCTTTGTGTGTAGAATTGTCGAAGGACAAAATGAAACCATGGAATTCAATTGAAGTAGAGAAGCTTTACGTCACTCATTGTAAAAGTTAAAGATTACTTCAAAGACGAAATTGTAGATTTACATGGGGATGGTATCGCTACATTGTTAGTTTTCTAAAACTATGCTGCCTCATACCTGAATATTGCAAAAGATTGTGAGGAATCTGTTGATATTGATGAGTGTGTGAAGAAGCTGGGCAAGCAAATCGTGAGTGAGGGCAAAAAGAACAAGGAAGAATTCACTTCTTATCGTAACCCAGCAACTGTAACCCAGCACAAAGACATCATCCCACAAATCCTCAAACTACATGCTTTGAGTGGTTGTGATACAGTTGCAGCAATACATGGCATTGGCAAAGCCACTGCCATTGCCACAGCCAAGAAGGGTCGGGAGCTCGAGAAGCTGGGGTTCCTTGATGCATGCTTTGAGCATATCAAGAAAGAGGCAGCAGCTTTCATTGTTGCATGCTATGGGGATAAGAAATCCTCATCTCTTACTGAGTGTCGTCAGTGAGTATGGGCTCAGAAGACAGGGAAGTCGGGAACTGCTGCACCCAAACTATGTTCTCTACCACCAACTGAAGCTTTCCATCAAAATGTGCTCAGAGCCCACTTCACTGTGGCAAATTGGCTCGATGCACTAAAGTGTGACCCACCACCACTTGATCCTGTGCATTATGGGTGGGAGAGAGACGAAACAAACAGAGTTCTCATCCCCAAAACAGTTGGTGAAGGAGTGTGCTTAGCACCAGATGAAGTTCTGAAGCTAATCAAATGTGGGTGTGAATCACAATCAGCATGCAGGGGGAGTTGCTGCGGCTGCATGGGATGCGGAATCCCTTGCACAATGTTCTGTGCATGTGGCAGTGGCTTGGATTGCAACAATCCATTGACCCAAAACACAAACGAAGAGCAGACTGATGATCCTAACAATCCTGACACAACCATGTCTTTTGATATTTGCCCCCAATAAATGGTTACCTAATGTGAATAACTGCATCAAAGTTGTCAATGCCAATCCCCCAGCTAGGTGTGAGCTTTGTTTTGCTTATGACGTCATATCTTGTAGCTTTGCAGCCTTCCACAGAATGCATGTGCCCTGCACTTCAGCATAAATTGTGGTTTATATCCAAATATCCATATAATGTGGGTTATGTCATTTAAGCATTATGATCTGGTTTTATCTGCAGAAAAGATGTTAAGTGCTCAGCAGTTAGCTAGATTGTAGAAATTGTCACTGAAATAAAGCAAATACAGTGATGTCAACTGTGGCATCATCATATTTCAAGGCCAAACTTTAACCTCAAATGACCTTGACTTGACCCATGGAGTTGCAAAATGATATCTTACTGTTATCATGTGCCTATAGAACTACTCAGTCTCGCCCAAAACCATAAAAACGACAGTAAGATCACCAAAATATATCCACGACTGCCTGGGATATGGGATATTCCTTATTTCGGGCAGCATTTGACCTCCAATGACCTTGAGTATTGATGTATGTTGGTCAAAATGACTCCCAAAGTATCTGCAACCCCTCCAGATCGACTCATCATCCTAAAAAACCCTAGAAATGACACCAAGATCATCAAAATCCATCAAGTATTGACCAGGATATGGGATTTTTCAGTTTCACTGGCCATATTGAAAAAGCCAAGTGGGGATCAGGTGTACACCCAATGGATTCTTGAATGGGGTGGTATAAGCTTTCAAAATATGTCAAGATTTGCTTTATAATAAACAATGCAGGATTCTCACCCGATACAGCCAGACTATATAGGCCAGTTTGTCTGATATCACTCATTGGGAAAGTTCTTGAGAAAATAATAAATGATAGTATCCAGAGTAACTTAGATGAACAGCTACAACTTAGTATTTGATTCACAAAATGAATTTGGATCAGGCAGGTCTTATTAACATCTTTTTGTAGAGTACTGTACCCTATATCACTGACCAGTTAGACCAAGGGGAAGATAATGATATTATTTATTTAGATTTTAGTGAAGTTTTTGGAAAATTCCTCATAGAAGACCTTTATATAAATTGAAACAATGAGGGGTCTTGGGGGCAGGTTTTGAATTAGGGTAAAGAAGCAGTTAAAGGATAGGTAACAGTGTGTGTTACCAAATGGGCTCAAGTTTGACTGGCAGAAAGCTTACCAGGGTTTATCAGGGATCAGTCCTTAGATGCTTACTAATTTATAGCATACTTAAGTGATTCAGTTTTAATTCTTTATTATTCAGACTCTCATTTATATAAATAAAAATTCACAAAAGTGGTGACTAACAAAAGTTTAAAAATGGATGATGATTCAAAAGAACTAGATTTCACTGAAGAAAAGTGGAGCATTAAAACAGAAGTAGTTGAAATTAAAGAGGAGAAGATTGAATCCTATGAAGGAAATCCTTCTGAAGAAGTAACATTTAACAGTGGGAACTTCACTCCTGAATGGCAGGTAATGAAAGGTTTTGAATAACCTTGATAATTGTGTCAATGAACTTCCTCATGCACTTCATATATACAGTATTCATATATAGTTTAATAATTAACAATAATAATAATTGGTAGATGTGTGATCCCAGAAGGGCATTGTTTTGATTCTCTCAACTTCTAATATAGTCCAAATAGTTTGTCATTTTTACCTAAATCAGTAATTAAGTTTTAACTTTGGCTTTGGAAGGTAATTTAGTTTACAATTTTTATTAATAAATCATAGAAGATAGGAAGGCATTTTATCATGGATTGAATTTGTGAAACATAATAATCATTTACTTGTTTTTCAATTAAAAACCTTTGGTACTTGGTTAATTCCAGAGTTTGCGGGTCAAAAATGAAATGATGGGTATTTCTGTGAAAGATGATTCATTATACGTTGATGATTATGAAAAGGAAATTGGTGATTGTGACCTGAAAAATGTTGAAAATTCTTCATTGAAAAAGGTAAGTTTAATTAATTAACTGAAATGTAAGGACATATTTTCACAAATGACAATAAAAAATAGTAACGCATCTGAAAATTAAGAACAGTCAAATACTAAAATATTTAATCCTTCATAAAAGTAATTTCTACAAAAAGTTTGAAGTTAAAAATGTAATTGCTAAAGAACTATTAAAACATTTGCCATTTGTGGATTTGGGGAAAGCATATAGAGTAAATGGATCTGCCTCATAGAAAGTGATTAGAATGTGTGATGGCAGTGATATGTTGAATATAGTGAGCAGTTTTTATATGGGCAGTATTGCTTTTGTAAGTGTTAAGGGTAAGTTGAGTAACTGGTTCAGTATTAAGGTTGGCATTAAAAAATCTCTTGACAAAAAAATTAAAATAAAAAAAAATTAAGAGGTTTTATTATTTTTCTTGTATTCAAAAGAAATTAAACGAAGATAAAGAATTCATTGGTGATTTAAAAGCAGAGTAAGTGTTTTACAGTAGATATTCCATGAAGAGCATGGGATAAGCATGGAGTTTATGAGTAGGATTTTAGACTTAAATGATAAAGTTATGAAGCTTTATAAGGAAGAAGTTGAGTTCATTGATTTATGATATTTTTATTGATAAGAGGTATTTTTACAGTTAGGATGTTTTACATTTAAATAGAAAAGGGACTACTTTATATGGTAGACATTACTATAAAAATGTAATAATCCAGAGGAGGATGAGAAAGACAACTCAATACAGTAATCCCCCAACCTGCAAGAGCTAAGAGATAGGACAAGGACATTTTGCTACCCTTTTTTAAATCAGCATGAACTAAGATTGGAAGATAGATCAGCACAAATTTTTGAAAACTGTGGTAAATACAAAAAATGACAACAATTTTTTGCATGTGCAGTATGATACGTACGATACAATATGATATGTGTACAATACAGGGTGTCTCAAAAGTCTATCTATTTTGAAAAATAAAGGGAATTACGAAAAACTGGTTTAAGACATGAAAAATATATTTATTTCAAAGTAAGTGCCACAAAGAATTAGTGCAATTTATTTATCTGTCTCCACATGGCGACCATCAGTGTCTCTACAGAGCTCAAAGCGATAAGTTGTTTCCCGGAACACACTTTCCAGCATTTGAGGTGTTATTTTCTGAACTGCATCGGTAATACGATTTCGAAGTTCAGCTACATCACTAATTCTTCTACCAGTGTACACCTTAGACTTAATGAAACCCCAGGCAAAAAAATCTAATGGTGTTAAATCGGGTGAACATGCTGCCCATGGTTGTGTTCCTCCACGACCAATCCAGCGACCGGGGAAGCATCTGTCAAGATAATCACGTACAATTATTGCATAATGGCACGGTGCTCCATCCTGCTGAAAAACTACTGTGTCAAGAATGCCATCTGTAAGAAGTTGAGGTTCGAGGAATTGTTCAAGCATGTCAAGATAAATTTATAAATTATACAAAATTCGAAATAAACCAATTAACTTTTTTTAAATACACAAATTTGCACCAGAAGTACATATCTTCATGCCAGCATAGCATTTTTTTAAAAAATATCTAATGTCACCGAAATAGATAGTGACTTTTGAGACACCCTGTATAATATACGTATCATACAATATGATACTTACGTGTACAATATGTACAGGGGGCAGGGTTCGCACCCAAAAACCCAACCCAAAACCCACTGGAATTTTTAGTGGGTTTTGGGGGTTTTGGGTTTTTGTTCTGAGATGTTTATTTTAAAATAATTGAAATTTTTCTGATTGCTACATTGTTCAATTGTAGCTAATTAGAATGATTTGGCATGTTGATTATTTCAAGTAAGCTGACTTATAAAACAATTCTTAAATTATGCAATGTGTAAATAAAGATTATGAAAAATTGAAAAGTTATTAAAAAGTATTTGCACCCTTTGTGAACACTATGGGCAATTATTGGATCATTTAACACATTGCTCCAACCATCTTGAATTAAAGTTACAGTAGAATTGACTAAGTCTTTTTTCATTAAATCCAGTACCTACTTCATTATTCACTTTGATTAGCAAGTCATCAGATAATTTTTTTCTGCTTGGAGGACAATAGCCTGGTCTTAAATTTTGGACCCATTTAATAAATTCTTTATTCTCTACAACTACAAATGGAATATTTGCTGAAAAGAAAAATCTGGCCATTTGCAAATCTAGTTCTTTTTGATCTGCAGTTGTTCTAACCACATATGGCATTTTCTGACCTTGCGTTTTCTTGGCTGGAGTAGAATGAAAAAATAGTATGGAAGATTCAGAAGTGGTTGAAGTGAATGACGTTTCACTACTGTGAATTGTAGCGTCATCATGAACCAGGCTTTCATATGACTTGCTTGAAGAGGGTCTTCTCTCAAAACTGCTGTGTCTATGTGTAGGAGGAAGAGTTGCTGATGTAGCTGTATTTGTAAGCTCATACGCTTCATCATGAGCCTGTACCCATTTTTTATTGCATCGATCTAAATGATGGTTCACTCGTTCTATTTTTTTTTTGAAAATACACATTTACACTATTTGCACCAAACTCTATTTGGTTGGTCACTCAACATTTCTACTTCATCCCATTCAACAGCTTTAAGTCTGCCACCAGTATGTGCGGGTCTAACTTTAGGCATTATTAAATAGATATTAACTAAAACTGATCTCCGAAAAAAAGAGATGCAAAAATAAGAATAATGTCTACTGTCTAGGCCTGTAAACAAATTGTAATAAAAATTCAGAAAAACACTAGTGTTGATTCAAAATAGAACAAAAGCCACACTTTGTTAAATGTAAACACAATATGTTTTGACAGAATGCTGTTATCTTCTTCAGTTGAAAGTGACCTTAAAAACTGAAACAAAATATATAAATTCTAAAAATCATAGCTTTAACTTTAATTTAAATTATGAAACCCAAAAACCCATGTTTGAGTCTCGGCATACCTCTTGCCTCATTTTCAAAACTCCACTTTTCTTTTACTGCATTTTTCTAAATGATGTTTCACACACTCAATTTTTTGAGTGATACTTTCTTTGCAATAATTGCATAGTACTCTAGTAGGCTGATCACTTAATAAAGTCACCTTGTCCCATTTGCTAGCTTTAGATCTTCCACCTCTATAACTTTTTGGCATCTTAAAAATTTAAATTTGAGTTAGGTCTAAATAAAGCTGAAATCTGCTGTTAAGAAATAAAGGAAAGATCTAAAATTAAAATGGAGAAAATTCTAATATGTCATTATTATCTCTCAAATCTGAACTTTCTGTGAAATAAAGATGTCTTTTTAATATATATTGTAGATTAGATAAATAAATTAATAAAATAATAGATATATTAGGCACTACATAATTATCAAACCTTTCTAAAAAAAATTTCAGCCCATCAAAAAACCAAAAACCCAGTTGGGTTGTTTTTTTTGTAAAATACCTGGGTTTTTGCCAACCCTGACGGGGGGTCCTCATTATCCAAGTATTAATTATCCAATTCCCCACATTTACGCAGCCAAGTAATTTTAGAACCATACAGATAAATTCCCCATACTTAAGAGGTTTCTGCAGATAATGTATGTGGAATGTGGAAGCACAATGGAAAACCATTTAAATTTCCCTCAGACTCGCTTTCCCCTACCTCCAACACTCCACCACCATGCTTCACCTCCAACCCCGATGCTGCACACACACTCTCTCACTAACTGTTGCCAGTGCTGAACCCATCTGTGGTTTTCTGGTGTTTTCATTCTGATTTTGTTGATTTATTGCAATATTGTTGCAGCCATGACTTCAAAGCATACTGCTAGTGGTAAAGCAGCTACTGGCCCTAAAAGAAAGCATACTAGCTCTGGGTTCGATGTGAAATTAGATGTCATTAAACGCAAGAAAAATGGTGAATGAATGATAGACATTGCACATGTTCTTAACATCCCTGAAATTACCATTCGTACAAGGGTTTCACAAAAACTCAGGTTTTTCACAAAAAAAACAACCCAACTGGGTTTTTGGTTTTTGGTTTTTTGATGGGTTGAAATTTTTTTTAGAAAGGTTCGATAATTATGTAGGTCCTAATGTATTATTTTATTAATTTATTATCTAATCTACAATATATATTAAAAAGACATCTTTATTTCACAGAAAGTTCAGATATGAGAGATAATAATGACACTAGAATTTTCTCCATTTTAATTTTAAATCTTTCCTTTATTTCTTAACAGCAGATTTCAGCTTTATTTAGACCTAACTCAAATTTAAATTTTTAAGATGCCAAACTCAAAGAGTTATAGAGGTGGAAGATCTAAAGCAGTGATTCCCAACAGGGGGGGCAATTTGAAAATGCTACCTACAATAAAATGAAATTTATACATAATAATTTTTATAAGTAAATTTATTTTAAAATTCAAGGAAATAATATAATTAGCTTCAATCTCAAGTTTCTTGACTCATATTTAATGTAACTCATATTGAATGTACTCATATTATTGAAATTTAAAATTATAACTTTTCAACTGAGAAATTTTATTTCAAGGTAATAATTTAGTTAGCTTCAACCTCAAGTTTATTTACTCATATTGAATGTATGGTAACTCATATTAAATGTATTCATATTATTGTAAATTTTAAATAATACCTTTTCAACACCAAATTTGTTTTTATATTAATGGGGGGCATCAAATTTTTTGAGGTGTTGAGGTGGGGCATGGCGCAAAAAAGGTTGGGAACCACTGATCTAAAGCTAGTGAATGGGACAAGGTGATTTTATTAAGTGATCAGCCTACTAGAGTACTATGCACTTATTGCAAAGAAAGTATCATTCGAAAAATTGAGAGTGAAACATCATCTAGAGAAATGCAGTAAAAGAAAAATGGAATGTTTTGAAAATGAGGCAAGAGGTAGGCTATGTTGAGACAAATTTGGAGCATCAGTTGAAACTGATTCACTTCCTCCAACTTTGGCTTCTGGCAAAGATGATCCAAAGATTATAAGTGAAAATGTGCCTGAAATGAGTGACACCAATGTGGGTTCATCATCCACATTCTGTCATTCAACACCAATAAAGCATAAAAGGCAAAGATCAATTACACCATAAATGCAAAAAACTTCACTTTTTTACGTGAAGGTCAAAATATGAGAATAAAAACCCACTCTAATAGACAGAGTTTATTTCCACGACAGTTTCGACGCCCACTGGCATCCTCCTCGGGTGGATACAGAAACACAAATGAAACAAAACAAGAGGGAAAAACAGTTCAGGGATCGACCGTTAAGAAATTCGCACCTAGGTTGGATTCCATTCTCTCGAGACAGGAGGGGCATTTTCATTAAGTACATTCGCACAAATTTTTTTTAAAACTATCTTCCTGTTCTAAACATACAGATTCTATTATTTTTACATAATTATTACATTTATAATTAAATTTATTACATTTAATATTGCATAATTATTAATTCCAGAAATTATAAATTTATTATTACATTGGTTATTACATTGTTGTTTATTATACAGAAATTATAAACCGAAAAACGAATGAAAAAAGGCGATTAGGAAATAATCCAGAGACCATTGAGAAATTCGCACCTAGGTTAGATATCGTTCTCCCGAAACCAGAAGGGCATTTTATTACAGAGTCAGCTTATAACTACATTTCCACAAATTAAAAATATCTTCTTGTTCTATACATACAGATCCTAATGTTTTGACATAATTACTGCATATATTTATTTCCACATTAATTACTTCCATTATTACATTTACTAAAAGCGAGTAAGGAAACATTCCAATCCAGAGACATTTAAGAAATTCACACTGTAAAAGTTGTGATTTAGTATACGTGGGAGAAACTGGAAGAAATATTGAAACCCGTATCAAGGAACACAAATATGCCTTCAGAAGTTGTAATACTAATAATGCCATTTTTTATCACGCTAGCCAAAATAATCATGCTATAGATTGGGAATCAAGTAAGGTACTTTATAAATGTAATAATTATGTCAAAAGAAAAATAATAGAATCTGTGTGTATAGAAAAAGTAGATAATTTTAATTTGTGCGAAGGTACTTATAAGTTAGACCCTTTAATGAGATTCTTGGTCAATAAATCCCTTACGGAGTCGTGGGAACGTGTTCGAACCTAAGTGTGAATTTCTTAAATGTCTCTGGATTGGAATGTTTCCTTACTCGCTTTTAGTAAATGTAATAATGGAAGTAATTAATGTGGAAATAAATATATGCAGTAATTATGTCAAAACATTAGGATCTGTATGTATAGAACAAGAAGATATTTTTAATTTGTGGAAATGTAGTTATAAGCTGACTCTGTAATAAAATGCCCTTCTGGTTTCGGGAGAACGATATCTAACCTAGGTGCGAATTTCTCAATGGTCTCTGGATTATTTCCTAATCGCCTTTTTTCATTCGTTTTTCGGTTTATAATTTCTGTATAATAAACAACAATGTAATAACCAATGTAATAATAAATTTATAATTTCTGTAATTAATAATTATGCAATATTAAATGTAATAAATTTAATTATAAATGTAATAATTATGTAAAAATAATAGAATCTGTATGTTTAGAACAGGAAGATAGTTTTAAAAAAAAAATTTGTGCGAATGTACTTAATGAAAATGCCCCTCCTGTCTCGAGAGAATGGAATCCAACCTAGGTGCGAATTTCTTAACGGTCGATCCCTGAACTGTTTTTCCCTCTTGTTTTGTTTCATTTGTGTTTCTGTATCCACCCGAGGAGGATGCCAGTGGGCGTCGAAACTGTCGTGAAATAAACTCTGTCTATTAGAGTGGGTTTTTATTCTCATATCAATTACACCATTTGTGGTAAGAATGACTGTGGACAGACCAAAAGGAAGAATTAGATTTACGAGTTGCAAGGTTCTTTTTTGCAGCTAACATACCCTTCAACATTTTAGAAAATAAAGAATTCATAAAATTAATCAAAGGTCTAAGATCAGGATATGAACCACCAAACAGGAAAAGGTTGGCATCTGATCTGTTAATAAAAGTTAATGATGAAGTAATCCATGAAATGAAGAATGACCTTAATCTTGATGATTGTACCATTACCCTTATACAAGATGGCTGGAGTTCAGTAGGTAATGATCCTATTATTGCGCACAGTATTCATAATGGAAAAAAGCCACATCTGATTTGAGCAGTAGATGCTGGAAGTACAAAAAGACAGCAGAATATTGTGCACAGTTAGCTAGAGAAGCAATAACAAAAACTAAAGAAATATATGGCATTGATGTAAGTATAACTATTTTGTAGGTACATTTTATTTTAGTTAAACTGAATGTAATTCTCCACCTTGGTATACACAAATGCTCAGTTCCTTACGAGTTATGACATTTTATTTTCAGGTATTTGCTATATGCACTGATAACGAAAACAATGATAAGAATGAGAGAAATTCTTAAGGAGGACAACTACAGTCTTAATACTTATGGCTGTTCAGCACACCATCTAAACTTGGTAGAAAAAGATCTCCCCAAAATCAGTTTCAAGCATGTAGAAATTAACAAATATTTCCGAAACCATCACCAACCTCATGTAAGCTAAAAACAAATCCAATAAATTAGCTACTGTCAGCTTTACTTTTATGCATTAGCACTGTCACCAGTGTGAATCCTAATTCACGGCTCATTAATAAGTTGCATAGGCTATTTATTTATGCTGTCAAATCCAGCAATATTTATAATACAAATTTATATTTTAGGGTTGGTTAATGGAGAAAGGAGGTATGATGCTGCAACTACCAAATGAAACCAGATGGAATTCTCAGTTAGAATGCATAAAAACCTATTTGTCAAATTACTCTCTATATATAGAAATAAGAGGAGAGCATATTGAAGACATCGATCACAACATCGGAAAATTGATAGATAACTTATCTATACAGAGAGAGGCACTCAATTTACAGTCACAACTCTTACTTGTTGGAAATGCTCTAGATAAGGTGTGTTTATATTATGCAGTTAAAATTACTTAACTTTAAATACCAATATTAATTTAAAGATATTTTATAGACTTATAGTGCACATTTTATTTATAGAATTCTGTACTAAAGCACTACTAATAAATAATTAAAATACACTTCATTTTATGTGTGTTGTAACTTGTAACACCAAAAAATAAATTCTAACAATGCATAATTCTAAATGTTTACAGATGTTTTCATTCAGCTATATAACTTTATAGTTTTTATTTTTTTTGTTCAGTTGCAGGCTGATAATACATTATTATCTGATGCTGTTGAAATTTGGCTCAATTTAATCCAAGATGAAAAATTAGCTCCATACAAAGAAGATATTAAGAGATTTAAAAAAGCTATGGAGCCATGTCATCTTTTGGCAAATATAACTGACCCAAAGTATGAAGGTAAATAGGACCTAAATGCTTAACTACTATCAATATATGAAACACAGGTAACTCAACTGTATGTGCAGAAGAGTTTTTTCTAATCTGAATCAAATCATCTGGCATTGCCATATTAGATAACAATTAGCATAAATTAGATACCATAACATAAATTATATAATTATATTATTAGCTTTATTTTTGTTTCCACACACTTCTATTATTTTTCAGGACAAAAACTGAATAGAGTTCAAGAGGAAGAGGCTGAAGAATGGCAGATTGAAATAAATTCAGAATACATGGCAGGATATTATGCATTCCGCTTAAAAGACACCCTAATTTTTCCTCCTTATTTATTCAAAGCTAGTATAGTGAGCTCTACATCAGCTAGTATTTGGTGGAAAATTGTTGAAATGAAAGAAGAAAAAAAGAGACCAGGTTACCATTAGGTTTTGCTAAATTTATGAGATCTATTCATAGTTGTCCACTGTCCAGCCAGTTCTGGATTATTGGAAAGATTTTTTTCAACATTTGGCTTGGTATGGAGTAAAATGCAAAATAGGTTAGGGAAAGAAAAGGCAGAAATGTTTCAAATCTACCACCACCTAAGGTCAAAAGATGCTGAACATACCAATCAATAATCAATATTAGGTACCACTTAAATTATTTAAATTATAAAGCTGAAAGGAAACATGATTTATTTTTAGATATAGGTAGCTTCTGGAAATTTTAGTTTATATTGGCCTTATCACATTAATTATAGTTTATAGTTGTTAATATATAAGACTGCATAACCATATTATAAAATATGCCAAGTTAAAAATAAGTTTGAGAAGTAAATTGATGTGTGTTTTTAGGTTGGGTTTTTGGGTACCAACCCTGATTCATACCATACTTAAGAATGCGGCAGATTTAGAAGCAAAAGCTACAACAATGATAAGGCACTGAGATTAAAATAACACACAGAAGGAGTGATGTAATGGAGATTATGGAAAGATGACTAGCAACATGGATAGAAGAGCTGTATCACCAGCACACCCAGTACATAAAAGGGCTTAAAAAGTGTATTTTACAAATGTTTTACCATAATTTTGAGTGTCATTTATTGTGTTAAGGTTCCAATTAAACCTTATTCTCATTATTTCTTATGGGTTTTAGGTCCCTGCTTTAAGTGGATTCACTTAGTGGTGATTTCATGGTCCCCATTATCCTCGGATAATGAGGACCTGTACAATCAGGGTTGGCAAAAACCCAGGTTTTTCACAAAAAACTAACCCTGCTGGGTTTTTTGTTTTTTTGATGGGTTGAAATTTTTTTTTAGAAAGGTTCGCTAATTATGTAACACCTACTATATCTATTATTTTATTAATTTATTTATTTAATCTACAATATATATTAAAAAGATATCTTTATTTCACAGAAAGTTCAGATGAGAGATAATAATGACATATTAGAATTTTCTCCATTTTAATTTTAGATCTTTCCTTTATTTCTTAACAGCAGATTTCAGCTTTATTTAGACCTAACTCAAATTTAAATTTTTAAAATGCCAAACTCAGAGTTATAGAGGTGGAAGATCTAAAGCTAGCGAATGGGATGAGGTGACTTTATTAAGTGATCAGCCTACTAGAGTACTATGCAATTATTGCAAAGAAAGTATCACTCGAAAAATTGAGTGAAAGAAACATCATCTAGAGAAATGCAGTAAAAGAAAAGTGGAATATTTTGAAAATGAGGCAAGAATACATTCAGAATATATGGCAGGATATTATGCATTCCGCTTAAAAGATGCACTAATTTTTCCTCCTTATTTATTGAAAGATTATAGTGAGCTCTACATCAGCTAGTAATTGGTGGAAAATTGTTGAAATGAAAAAAAAAAAAAAGACCAGGTTGCCATTAGGTTTTGCTAAATTTATGAGATCTATTCATAGTTGTCCAGCCAGTTCCAGATCATTGGAAAGGTTTTTTCAACATTTGGCTTGGTATGGAGTAAAATGCGAAATAGGTTAGGGAAAGAAAAGGCAGAAATGTTGGTTTGAATCTACCACCACCTAAGGTCAAAAGATGCTGAACATACTGATCAATAATCAATATTAGGTACCACTTAAATTATTTAAATTATAAAGCTGAAAAGAAACATGATTTAGTTTTAGATATAGATAGCCAATTAGAAGATAGATAAATTAGATACAGTATTAGATATAAGGTTCATAATGAAACATGTCAAATAAATAGTTTCTGGAAATTTTAGTTTATATTGGCCTTATCACATTAATTATAGTTTATAGTTGTTAATATATAAGACTCCATAACCATATTATAAAAAATGCCAAGTTAAAAATAAGTTTGAGAAGTAAATTGATGTGGGTTTTTGGTGGGTTTTTGGGTACCAACGTTATGTACAATACACATATGATACTTTAGCATATGCAGCTGGCAGCAACATGCCTGACAGTAGCATGTCTCTTGTACAACTGGCTAGTTTATATTGAGTCATCTTTCTTGTGTTTCTTTGGATTATTACATTATTTTTAGTGATGTTTTTGAAATTTTGTTTTTTCACAAGTTTTTACCATTTATACTTCTTGTTATGCAGCAATGCTCTAGTGGCATAAACACTTGTGGCATTGAACTTCGCTCTTCTGCAAATATATTAGCAAAGCACATGAACATAAAGTTTCAGGCTAGTGATGGTTGGCTTTGGCATTTCTGTAAATGCCATGGAATAGTTAATAAGAAGACATATGGTGAATCTTTGAGTGCACTGATGGAGGAGATTGAACCATTTAAAAAATTTGTGAATGATATCATTAAGAAAGAAGCACTGATTTTATTGAAAGTTTACAATGCTGACAAGACTGGTCTTTTTTGGTGTTCACTTCTGGAAAACACACACGCCTATAAACATGAAAGCTCTACACTTGGCTGTAAGATAAGCAAGGAAAGGATCTCAGCCTTACTTTGCGCCAATGCTGATGGACTTCATTGTTTGAAACCTGTTGTTGTTGGTAAATCCTGGCAACCATGTGTTTTAAAGGACATCATGAGAGAGCTTCGAATGATCTTCTACAACTCAAAGAAAGTGTGGTTTAGCTTGGAAATCTTTAGTGACTGGTTCTTTAATTACTTCATTCCTGAGGTTTGCAGGTACAGACACAGGTGCTAAAATTTCCCTAGAGAATATCGGGGGTATTCTCATTCTCAATAATGCACTTGCGCATCCTAACACAGATAAGCTGTGCAGCAGTGATGGCAAAATTGTTTGACCCTGCCACCTAATACCACCTCAGTTATCCAGCACCATGGATCAGGGAATTATTGTTGCCTGCAAGAGGTTGTATTGGAAGAAGTTCCTTAAAGAGGTGATGGTTGTGTTGGAAGAGGATGAAGATAAAGAGAAGGATACAAGAGGGGAATGAATGTTGCAGAACCTCAAGAACTACAACTTGAAGTCTGCAATCTTCACCTTTGCTGCTGCATGGAAGGAGATGAACATGAAGACTTTAGCCAATGGATGGAAAAAGCTGCTCTATGATATTGATCTTGATGTAGACTTTGAGGGCTTTGAGGTCAGTGATTACCATCATACAATTCAGAAGGCTGGAGAAGATGATGCTATTGAGGAGGATGTTCTGCAGTGGTTAGATGATGATAAAGGCAATTCTGGGCACTAGGTTTTGACTGAAGAGGAGAATGCTGAAGGCATTCTTGCTGGTGAACCCCAAGAAGAGAACAAAGAAGAGGAAGAAGTGCTAGTCATGAAACCAAAACTCTCCATTGTAAGAGACTACCTGGATGGCATCATCAATTACATTGGCACATCATCAGACTGTGAAGTGCAGCCATATTATGAACACTCACTCATTTAGGGAGATCATAATAAGGAAGCAGCACCAGAATAAAACTCAATTGAAGCTTGATTCCTCCTCCCTCCTCCTCCAGTAAAAAGAGGGCACTGGCACTTTCTAGCTCCTCAGACTCAGAGGGGCATTCCAGGACAAATCACCCCAAAATTTAAAAATTTGTCACCACTCCAACCCGGATTTTAATGAAAATTGACATATGGGGTTCTTCCAGGTGCTGATTTCACTGGTTCAAATAAAAAAGTTCTATGACCCATAGTTTTTGAGATTTTGGGGACCCCACTTTACCACCTAACTTTAATGGGTAATAACTCCCAAACATCTTGTTGTAGACCTATAAAACTATACATTTTTAGAATCAGCATGAAGAGATCTATTAAATGATACCACATTCAAATGTGTAGAACAATAATGAAAATCCCCCCCCTTGTATTTTTATTTTTGACCCCCAACCCCCCCTAGACTGAAATCCCCCCAAAAATTTTTCATTTATAAAACTTCCATTAATTGTTAAAAGATACAAACAATAAAAAACATGGGTATCAAGTTGCAAGATATTTAAAAAATTATTGACAAAAATATGTACATTGACATTTGTACATTGTACAGTACATTGAAATTTTGACATTTTTATGCAGACTAAAATAGAGAACTACAAATGATATATTTGCATCCCATGTATAACTTATATTCACGCAGTCTCTCTCTCAAATGTTTGTTAATTATGATTATTTTTATTACAGATGTGCTTATTTTGAGTCAAATCATATCTTATTTTTGAGATTTACAATTGTGTAGTTTTAGTAATGAAAAATGGTTAGATACTGTGATGATCCTTTACAAAAACATAAGAAAAAGATACACAAGGATATAAGAACCATCAGCCAATCACTTTATGATTGATGTAAATGGAAACTACAAAGGAATACTGTACTATGTAGCAACTGTAGAAAATTATTGACCCAGAGACCAGAGATGCCTTCAACATCACAAAGTGAAGAGTCTGATCAGTCTTCTGAGAATGTTATTTCAGAAAGTGATGAATCTACAGAATCTACAGAAGCTAAGGCTAACAAAGACCCTAAGATCCACTCTAAGGCTAGCCCGATAATGATCCAAGTATATCAAGTAGTGCCAAAGAAGAGGTTTCTCAAGTTCTAGAAAGTCTTGCTGTGACTCCAGTGAAGAAGCGTAAGTATTTAATGATAGGTACTTTTTATATTTATAATTTTTTTATTTATATTATTTATTTATAATGCATTTACTTTCAAGACAGTTTTTCAGCAGTTGCTGAAAAACTTAATGAAATTAATATGTTGACATATTAAATTTATTAAACTTATTAAACTTATGAAATTAATATGTTGACATATTAATTATTATTGTCTATATATATATATACGGTATATATATTAAATGGAGTCAAATATTTATTAATTCAAAAATTTCAGATGGTTTGGGTTCCTCAAGAAAAGAAGCAAAAGCTATTCAAACAATAAAAAAAGCACATCGTTCTTTAAAATGAAAGCTAGAAACAAGTTTAGAAATTGAGATCCCAAGCCTATCAATGGCTACAAAGTTGGATCATGAAACTCAAAGGTATGAATTTTAAAATGATATGCTATTATTAAGTAGGAATATACCTAAACTAAAACTGAAGCATAAAAACAAAATGTAGGTATTCACCTTTGATAGTAGAAACTAGAAGCACAACTACCTAAAGATTGGAGATCAATGGGCCCATTAAATCATTTGGAATTCATTTGGTAACAAAATCATTTTTGGTTTAATTTGACTCTATCTCAAAGAAGGCTCATTTTGTTACACTTGAAATCAATATTATAATCCAAAAAATTTAATATGCACAGCACATGTAATGTTTTGTTTATAGCTATTATACATTCATGAATTTGTTTCAGGTCAAAGATTCATCTCATGAATGAACTGGTTGAAGCTTTCCATTCTACTGACAGTTGTTGTTGTTGTTGTTTAGCGGATCAGCCCACCCTGATCGAGCAAGCCGGCGGCACACAGGTAACCAATTGCCCTCATAACTGACAGTTATGAGAGGAAACGCAAGATATTGACATTATCTCCATTTACCATATCAAAAATTATAAATCTATTTCAGACAACTGAATATTTAGTTTAGAAAAAGCAGAAATATAAAACAAAGACTTGGAATTATTCCTGAAATTGAACCCATGTCAAAAGGAAAAGTAATAACTAAAGGTACTAAAGATTCTGTTCTGAAATTTTTTGAATCGGATAAAATTAGTCGTTTGTGCCCAGGTACAAAAGACTGCCTGAGTATCAGAAATGAAAGTGGGTATAAAGAATCTGTGCAGAAAAGACTGGTGTTAATGAATCTGAAAAGCTTTTAGTCTCTATAAAAATAATCCAGATAGTCCCCAAATTGGCTTCTCTAGTTTTGCCAGCCTTCACCCCAGACATTATGTTTTAGCTGGAGCTGCTGGTACCCATTCTGTGTGTGTATGTACATACCGAATGCCAAAATACAATTCTCAGCTTTGGGTGTCAAAGTTTGGAATACACAACTCTTATGGAGAAAGCAGTGTGTGATGTCAACAACAGGAATTGCTTGATGCAAATATGTAATCTCTCTCCAAAAGAACAAGGTATTAAGAATTTTTTGCTCACTTTTAAAAGTGTTAATGATCCTGAATGTGAAGAAATAAAATATAAACAATGGGTTACTACAGATCGATGCAATATGGTTGAAAAAACAGAATCTGTAGATGATTTTATAAATTCATTAAGCACAAAAATTGTCAAATTGATACGTCATCACTTTATAGCAAGAATAATTTAAATAGCTGTAGTTCTTGGTGACTTTTCAGAAAACTACTCATTTGTAGTACAGGATGCAGCCCAAGGTTTTCATTGGGAAAATACCCAATGCACAGTGCATCCTTTTGTGTTATATTATAAGAGACCAGAAAGTAATGAAACAAAACATTCAAGTTATTGTTTTTTATCTCCAAATACAAAACATAACACTACAATGGTTTACACTTTTTTAAATACACTCATACCTATTATTAGAAAATCCCACCTTCATATCAAAAAATTACATTATTTTACTGATGGATGTGCAGGACAATATAAAAATCATTTCAACTTTGTTAACATTTGTAAACATGAAGATTTTGGGCTGGAATGTGAGTGGCATTTCTTTGCCACAAGCCATGGTAAGAGCGCTTGTGATGGGATTGGGGGTGCAATGAAAAGATCTGTAGCCAGAGCGAGTATGCAGAGAACATTCGCAAATCAAATATTAACACCAGAAGGCATGTTTGAATTTTGGTCAAACAATATAAGTGACAGCATAATTTTTTTTTAATAAATTCTGAAGAAATTGAAGCTATGGAAAAATTTTTAAATGACAGATATGAAAAAAGTATGTGGCTAACAGGAACACAAAAATTCCACAGATTTGTACCTATTAATGCAAATAACAAAAACATTTTAATTATCTTCTGATGAAGTTGGTGAGGTGAGGATTATAAGCAAAGCTTTCCTGGGTGAAGATAATGTTGAAGTTAATCCGAAAATAGGAGAGTAGGCCTACATAGTTTGTACTTAAATGATCAGAAATAGTTGGGATTTGTACATTCCTATAATGAGGAATTTGATGACTTTGAGGTTAGCTTTTTGCACCCATCAGGATATAGTGTTTACTATTACTTTCCACAAATTAGAGATACATGCCACATATCAAGAGATAAAATTTTAGGTTTATTAAGCACACCAACTTTAAAGCCAGGAACAATGCATATTCAATATGTTTTCCCAGAAAATGAGTTGAAAAAACTCATGTAATTATGAATCAACTTGATGTAATGTGTGTGTTCAATTTGTATTTTTGCTGTTTATTTTCATCCATGTGAATATATCATTTGTAGTTCTCTATTTCAGTCTGCAGGCATAAAAATGTCAAAATTTCACAATGTACATATTTTTTCAATAATTTTTAAAATATCTTGCAACTTGATACCCACATTTTTTTATTGTTTGCATCTTTTAACAATTAATGGAAGTTTAATAAATGAAAAAAAATTTTTTTTTTTTATTTCACTCCCTTGGGGTGGTGGGAGTCAAAAATAAAAATTTTTATTATTGTTCTACACACTTGTATGTGGTATCATTTAATAGATCTCTTCATGCTGATTCTAAAAATGTATAGTTTTATAGGTCTACTGTAAGATGTTTGGGAGTTATTGCCCATTAAAGTTAGGTGGTAAAGTGGGGCCCATATCTCAAAAACTATGGGTCATAGAACTTTTTTATTTTGACCAGTGAAATCAGTACCCGGAAGAACCCCATATGTCAATTTTTATCAAAATCTGAGTCGGAGTGATGATGCATTGGGTGATCTCTCCTGGAATGCCCCCAGAATAAAAGTTGTTCTGAGTCACCCAGTGGTGTAGTGCTAAATAAAGAAGTGAGGGAACGCATTTTGAAAGTGTTACTCAGATGCGGGGGGGACAATGGCGAGCGCGGCGAGCCCATACAGCTGGGGGTCCAGGGGCACTGTAAGCACCCCGGGAAATCTTTTGAAATCTGACCAATTTCAGGGATATTTTGAGGTCATATGCACTGGATATTAGGATATTTTTTTTTTTTAAGTTCGGGAAGAACCATTCGCCTCTATTTAAAAGGGCATATCTCAGCGGAAAAACAAAGAAAAAGTGAGAGGAAAGACAGAGGAAAAAGAAAGGGTGGAGGGGACAGTCGAAGTGGAAAAAGACCAAGGATGAGAAAGACTGCAGGGTCGAGCCCCATCATCCTTGGGTGCTAGGGCCGGGAGGGCGCACGTGAAACCTCCAGGAACAAGCACGTACAAACGAGCACAAAGAGCACTCAAAAGCACGAGCTTAGAACCCCCTTGCGGGTTGATATTAGGATATATTCCAAGGTTGAAGATGCAGTATTTCCAGTGTCATTAGATATATGACATCCAGTACGATCAATAAAAATAGCTAACAACTGGAATGATTAACTAAAAAAAGTTAACTGGTACGCCGTGGTGACTGTTTCACCAGATCTTTATAGGCTAGCATTGCCTCAGTCGAAGCTAAAAGAAATGAAACAGTTAATGATTCTTTCTCATATTTCTTCTAGGGGTGGGAATTAAAATTTCATGATGTTAGAGATTTGTAAGTTTGAATTTATTTGAAATAGTGAGGGAATGCCGTTCCATCTACCAAAAAAAGTAAGGGAACACCGTTCCCACAGCACTACACCACTGGAGTCACCACTATCAATCATGGCAAAATTAACTCTTCTCTCAACCACAATGGTTAAGTGAAGTTACTGTAAAATATTTACATTAAGTTGCAATGTTTATTTTATATTAGTTAGTATTTTTCTGCTTAGTATATTTTTTATTTTGGTTTTTATTGCTGTGCTATTAGATATGTATTCTTTAATGGTGCTCATTGTTTAAGTTTTTACTGTAAAACACTTACAATAATTTACAATAGTGTAATGTTTACAGGGGGTATTCTATTATAGTTGGTGTATTTTCTGTTTACTGGTGCTCATAATACATAGTGTATATACAGTCATTCCTCCGTATTCGCGTGACTGACATATGCGAGACTGCCTATTCGCAAGAGAATAATAGTAACCATTAAATCAGCATCTGCGAGGGAAAGACCACCTATTCATGATTCAAATTGGCTGCCATCTGGCTGATGCGCAAAAGTGTACTAAATGCAGGTCCATCCTCACGCAGCTGCTTCTCCCCACGTGCGAGTGAGAGCCGAGAGTAAGTCAGTCACTGAGTTGCCTTCGTTAGCGATGCATTGTCTGTGCTGAACTTTGTGTTTACTTTCATGATTTTGATGGTATTTTGCCTTATTGTTTTATTAACTATGAGTTCCAAGTGCAGTGTTAGTGGTATTGAAAGTACTTACCCTTCATCGGTAAGTTTTCATTACATTAACATTACACTAATATTTTTGTTTGTGTTCACTTAAAGGGTATTAAAACAACAATGAAAAAGAAAAGTTTTCCATAATTTTCTTTATTACAGGTGTTAGAAATATTGATAGGCTATGTTTGTGTTCGGCTAGGATTTATCGCTGTTGGTAGTGGTAGAAAATGATTTCATGTTTTTTTTTGTTGTTTCTTTTAATTCGATTTAGTATTAATCTATATAATTATTAACATAATTGGTGTTTTTTTCGGCATTTATGGCTAAATTAGGGGGGGAAAAAGGGATTTTCAGGGGAGCTGGGAACTTAACCATATTTTTCCATAAGTTTATATGTTCAACATCCGCGAGATCAACACTCGCGACGATTTTTAAGAACCTAACCCTTGTGAATACTGAAGAATGACTGTACTGTATGATGTTATTGGATGTTATTTTTGTTTGTATTTTTATTGCTGCTATTAGATACAATATATATAAGATTGTCAATAAACATCTGGATTTAATGGACTGCCAGCATTAATGGACACCCTTTCTCCCTATTAGTCTGTTAAATTGAGGGTTTACTATATTATTTTGCATGTAGTATTATTATTATGCTGGAAACTTAACCATATTTTTCCATAAGTTTATATGTTCAACATCCGTGAGATCAACACTCGCGACAATTTTTAAGAACCTAACCCTTGTGAATACTGAGGAATGACTGTACTGTATGATGTTATTGGATGTTATTTTTGTTTGTATTTTTATTGCTGCTATTAGATACAATATATATAAGATTGTCAATAAACATCTGGATTTAATAGACTGCCAGCATTAATGGACACCCTTTCTCCCTATTAGTCTGTTAAATTGAGGGTTTACTATATTATTTTGCATGTAGTATTATTATTATGCTGGAAACTTAACCATATTTTTCCATAAGTTTATATGTTCAACATCCGCGAGATCAACACTCGCGACGATTTTTAAGAACCTAACCCTTGTGAATACTGAGGAATGACTGTACTGTATGATGTTATTGGATGTTATTTTTGTTTGTATTTTTATTGCTGCTATTAGATACAATATATATAAGATTGTCAATGAGGAAAACCCAAGGGTTATTTTTGAAGATGGTGTCCCAAATCAAGGGTTAACTTCAGGAGTGAGTAGGGAGGAGGTGAAGGTGGCGTTGAAAGGAATGAAGAAGGGGAAGGCATTGGGACCGGATGGGATACCAGTGGAGGCGTGGAATTGTTTGGGAGATGAGGGCATAGATCTATTGTGGGATCTGATGCAGAAGATATATGAACAAGAGGAAATGCCGGAGGAGTGGGGGGATAGTACACTCGTACCTATCTACAAAGAGAAGGGGGACATCCAGGATTGTGGAAATTATAGGGGAATAAAGCTTATGTCACACACGATGAAGGTTTGGGAAAGGATTATAGAGAAAAGGTTAAGAGAAGAGACAACCGTGGGGGAAGAGCAGTTGGGTTTTATGCCAGGTAGGGGAACAACTGATGCGATTTTTGCACTGAGGCAGTTGATGGAGAAACATCAGGAGTGACAAAGGGGACTGCACATGGTTTTCATCGACCTAGAGAAAGCATATGATAGAGTGCCATGCCAGGAGGTTTGGAGGTGTATGAGAGAGAAAGGTGTGCCGGAGAAGTACGTTAGGTTGGTGCAAAGTATGTATGAAGGAGCAAGGACCCAGGTTAGGAGTAGTGTAGGTGTAATGGAATGGTTCCCTGTGAGGGTTGGTCTACATCAGGGATCTTCTTTGAGCCCGTACCTTTTTGTTTTGATTATGGATGTGTTGGCCCAGGGGATAAAAGATCAATCCCCTTGGTGTATGCACTTTGCAGACGATATTGTTCTGTGCAGCAACAGGAGAGAAGTAGTAGAAAGAAAATTGGAGGAATGGAGGAGGGCTTTTGAAGACAGAGGGTTGAAAATCAGCAGAAAGAAAACGGAGTACCTGAGGTTCTACGAAAATCAAGACTCAGAAATTAGTTTAGAGGGAGCGAGGTTAAAGAGAGTAAGTAAGTTTACGTACTTGGGATCGACAGTGGCTGAGGACGGTGAGCTGGACACAGAAATAACACAGGGTGCAATCTGGTTGGAAAAATTGGAAGAAAGTTTCAGGGGTGTTGTGTGACCGAAGAATAGGCACAAGGGTTAAGGGAAAAGTGTATAAGACTGTGGTAAGACCGGCTATGATGTATGGGGCTGAGTCTTGGGCTATAAAGAAGATCATGAGAAGAGACTAGATGTAACGGAGATGAGAATGCTGAGATGGATGTGCGGAGTGACAAGGTTGGATAGAGTAAGGAATGAAAGGATAAGGGGCACAACAAAGGTTGGAGAAATCTCGAGGAAGATTCAAGAAAGTAGACTGAAATGGTATGGACATGTGATGAGAGGGGATGAAGATTATGTGGGTAAGAGAACGATGAATATGGGGTGTGGCAGGAGAAAGAGAGGCAGACCGAAGCGAAGGTGGATGGAGAAGGTGAGGGACGATTTGAGGGAGAAGGGTTTGTCGGAGGAAGAAGCCCAGGACTGGGCTGTGTGGAGGAGGCTGGTCAGAAATGCCAACCCCGCATAGAGGCGGGAACGGGCGAAGAGAAAGAAGAAGAAGATATATAAGATTGTCAATAAACATCTGGATTTAATGGACACCCTTTCTCCCTATTAGTCTGTTAAATCGAGGGTTTACTATATTATTTTGCATGTAGTATTATTATTATGCATTTATTGGACAATGATTTAAAATCTTTTATTCAGGTAAAAATTAGTTTATACATGATTTTTTAAAACTTTTATCCCCTAACCCCATTTATATTGTTATGGGGAGATAGTTCTGACCTGCATGAACTTTGTCAGGAATGGAACCCTCATGCAGGTTGGGGAATCACTGTATAAACTAGCTGATCATACAAGGCATGTACTACCAGGCATTAGGGTGTGTCAATTTCGGAGGTGAAAATTAATTTTTGCCAATTCCTTCACTGAGGGGTTTTAAAAATATGTTTTTGGATGTGAAGAATTCAAATCTACTATTATTTTTGTGATTGCTCAATACTTAGCTTGGTAAATCTATGTTTGATTAAAAAGCACATAAATTGCTCTCGGGAAAACAACATTTATTAATTTTAGCTTCTCAAAATGTCAGGTAATGCTATAAAAATTTTAGTTCTCTGCATAAAACATATCCTAGTAATCATAAAACATATCCTTGTAATCATAAAACAACATTAGAAAGTAATGACATCAGTAAAAAAAAATATTTAAACAAGTTTCAAGTCTTGCTTTGATTTGTTCTTGGACATCAGCCACCGACTTGCTTCTTGGCCTCTAATATAGCCCTCACGTTTCTCATGTGTATACACCCTGCCTGCTGCCTCTGTGACTTGTTTCACACACCTCTCTATTGACTGAGCATGACAGGGCCACTGTGGAACTTGCATAGGCTTGTCAAAGAACTTCTTTACTTCCGCTGTAGTCAGTTTACATGTCAAAGGAGGTTCAAATACCCCGTCAGAGCAGTCTGTCAGCTCCAACATGGAAGAAGCACTGGGGTTGATGGAAGGTGTCTTCCTGGGATGTACAGAAAGATCTCCAAGTATGTCATCATCTCCACCCCTCATGTCAACAATCTTTTGGACACCAGCTCTCCTCTCCTCACTGTCATCTGAGCACAAGAGTGTCTGGATTATCATTTCGCTGAATGCATACCATGCTGAGCGCTTGATGGTTGGCAAAACAGCATCCACTACAGCCTTCTTTTGCAGCCTAACTAGCTGCAGCTGAAACAAGATGTGGCATGGGCCTTCTACCTAAGAGTGTTTTACTTTGATGTTGAACCAACAGGGGTAGTACACACCAACAATGTATTCCACTATCAGTCTTAAGTTGTTGAGGGTTTTGCCTTTAAGGCCATGTTTTGAAACCCATATGCGACAAAGCCTGTTTGCTGTTGTCAACCACCTTGAATGGCTCACTGGACCAATTTCAAGAAGGGCCAGATCTGTGGGAAGTTCTCCTGTCCTTATGGCCTGTGTGATCCTATACCCGTACACTTGATCAGTAGAGAGATCCTTTATGACATTGTCACTCAGTGAAGTAAGAGGCTCTCCAATTGAGAGTTTGGTGAATGAAGGATCAATTTCAAGTTCGGTTGCAGTGTCTAGCATCTTGCCAATGTTACCTGTCCACTTGTTGTTAGACAAGGTCTTCCCATCCAGTGCTGTGATCAAGTGTCGCAGGGGTAACTCGTTAGTGTGGAGGGCACAAACCAACCAGATCAGCTTACGGCAAAGCTTGACCTCTACCCAATGCATGGAACCACCCTCCCAGCCAGTGTTAACATTTGTAGAATCACCTCCAATGGCCTGCAGGCTTTTATCAATGCCCTTCTTCTTCATGAAATCTACAAGATTATCAGCAATAACTTCAGCAGGTTTTTTTCTCGATGAGCCTTTCTCAGGAGTGAAGTGGTAGAGATATCTTCCACCTGGCTCACTGCACACAGAATAATGCTCCTCTTTGATGATGCTGGGGAACTGACGATCTGAATTGTCTGCTTTCAGCATAACTTTAGTTGTATCTTGACGGCCGTCAAAGAAGATGCAGTCAATTTCACCCTTCTTACAAAGATCATCAAATTCCTGATCCAGGGATCTCATAACTTTTTCTTGGGCCCTCTTGACTTTATTGTGATCAACTACAAGTCTCTTGTCTTCTTCAGTGATCAAGCCAGCATCCATAAAGGCAGCAGTGGTGATGGCAGCTGTGGCACGCAGGCCAACACCATATCTGATGCTTGCATAGCAACATTAGGTATTTCTAATGTGTTGTACTCTGGCTTTTTATTGGAAGTTGAAGACGTGCTTGGTATTTCTAATGTCACTTCATAACTTTCATCCTTTCCATCTTGAGCATCAGCTATTTGTTCTTCATTTTCATCATCAGAGAAAATTATTCCATTTGATGGCATTGAAACATCCTGCTTACTTGTCTGCTTATATTCAGCAAGCCTTCTTCTTTCGTCTTCTTGCTGCTTCTGCTTTTTGACTTGTCTGTTGTGCTCAGGTTGATCTGGCAAGCCAATCTGATGTGGTCCAATAGAACCAGACTTGTCTCTCTGACCTTTAATGAAAGCAAGTTCCTTCACAGGGATCTTCATCTCCCTAGGGCATGTACAGTTAATGTGAGTTTCGTTTTTGCAACCAGCATCTGCAAGGCAGCCAAATTCAGAGCAGAGAACAATTTTACACTTGCAACTGAGGATGTCAAAAAGCTTGTCAAGTTTTGCAATGAAAGCCACTTTGACATGTAGCTTTCCTCTCCCAAGAGATATGTTTTTGGCCTGCTCCCAGCTCTCTTGGATCTTGTTTAAGATTGTGACTCGTGAATTTACAACGGGGGCTACAAAAGAACTGTGTGCTCATTCCCACTTTTCAAGCACTTTAGGGTAAATGTCCTTTGCAAGACTGGCTGCTGGGTAGTTTCTCACATCCTCACCACTTTGTTCTCTTAGCAGTAGCCCATATTTCAGAACGTCTCGCAGAGTTGGGAGTTCAGAGGGCAACAACTCTCTACCAGTTCCAATTAGGTTGCTCATATGTGTGAATGTCCCCAGTCTTGTCCTCCTTTTAGAAGCCATTGTAGGTCAATTCCCACTGGTTAGGATGGTAGCACTGACGGACAAGTAATCTTCAGCACACTGATGAATATGTTTCAACCTGTGAAATAAGCAAAAACAGCAGTGCATTATATATACAGCATATATAATTATTAATATAATAATTATTATATAATTCCACAAAAAAGTAAAAAAAAGTCACTATTTTTATGTAGCTTCTTACCAAGCAAAACTAAATTATATTAAATTAACAAAAATATCTTTAGAATTCCTAAGTCATGCTGCAACTTTTTAGCACCCCTCATATTTGGAATTTGAAAGTTGAAAAATTTGACACACCCTAACCAGGCATGTTGCTGCCAGCTTCAAATGCCAAAGTATTGTATGCATGCTTAAGTATTGTATTGTACATGTATCACACACATAAGTATCATATGTATCATACTGCATATGTGAAAAAGTGTTAAGTACTTTTTTACTATTTACCACAATTTTAAAAAATTTGTGCTGATCTACCTTTGAATCTTAGCTTGTGCAGATCGAAAAAAGAGTAGTGAAATGTCCTCATCCTATCTCTGAATTCATGCAGGTTGGGGGATCACTGTACAATGTAAATTCCTTTAACATTGTGGGAGGTCTCTGACCTCCCCCATTTTCTTTGTCATAAAGCTTCTCCAACCCGTGCCTTGGTTTCATTTTCCTAAATGCATGCATGTCCTTTCATAGTTTTCATTATTATGTAAGTATGGTTTAATTATTATTAGTGTTTTGGTTAATTATTTAGGTATTTATTTATTTATTTATTTGTTATGTAAGTTGTTAGCTATGTTTTCATTTCTTTAAAATTTATTTTCTCTTTCCCCATTCAAATATATAATTTAAATACAAATGAAAAACATGTTCTGTGGCTAGAGGCTTTTTAAGGGCTCAAGGCCCAATCTTTCCCTTTTAAGTTTCTCCCTCTTCTCTCAGGGCCCAGTTTTTTTTTTTCCTCTATACCATGATCAAGTTCGTAAATTTGATCTAGAATGAATACTCATTTCTTTAGAGAAAGTTGCAAGCCATATTTTTTCTACAAGTTAAAGAAATTATAAACGTGAAGGAGAATGTAAAAATAAGAAAAATAAACTACAAAACCTTTAAGCCCAGTGTTCCTTTTCCTATGAGTTAATGACATAAGAACTTATGAATGTAAAGAAAGGATGTAACAATAAGGAAAATAAGCTTCAAAATCTTTAAGCTCAGCCTTTACTTTTCAAGACCCTCATTAAAGAGGGGAGAGGATGGTGAAAGCCACACATTTGCTGTTTGCTCATATGGATGATGAAAGGAAATGTATGAAGTCTCAGAAAACAAAATCAGAACAGTAATGAAACAAGGAGGAACTCGGAGAAACAAATCAGAACAAATTGATCATCAAGACAGAAGATTAGAAAGACTATGGACCAAAGTATTTTTTTTTGATAGAGTACGTAGGGTTCATATAAAAAAAGGGTGAAGGGATAATAGGTAGGGTAGAAAGGTAGGGAGTGCATAGCATAGGGCTGAGGGGAAATCAAAGGTATTACTGAGGGGAGGGTGAGCAAGTTGGGTGAAGAGTGGGGGGCTGTATGCTCTTATCTTCAGAGAAGTTCATTGTTAATTTTTTGTATCCATATTGTAGTAAAAATTGTAACAGAAGTGGCTGTGTTTCATTTTGTTTTGGGGCACTTGGTCACTAGTCATTTCAGGACTTTGGTGGGACTAATTTTTACTTTTTTTTACAGATGAGTTTATGTATTTATTTATTTTAACTAATGTTATTACTTTTTTTTTGCAGATTATTATTATTTCATTTTTGGGGTGTCTTGGGGTTGGGGAGGGGGGGCATACCTAGCACATTGAATTATATGTTATAATTCCCCTAATTTATGCAGAATGTTCAGGAATACATTTACCACATAAATCAGGGGATTTATATGTTTATTTTCTAATGTTTTAATGTTGAGTTATTATATGTGTGGTAGTAATTATATATTTGCTATGCTTATTATGTCTGAAATATAACCCTTACATTAAATGAGGACTCCCTGTATTTGAAATATAAAAGAAGCTAAGTATGTAGCCAATAAAATACTTGCTAAATTTCATAAAAACAAAGAAAAACATACAGTATGCATATAAAAGTTATTCAAGTTTTATAATTAATGTTTGGCATAGGCTGTGGACTATGGGTCACTAGTTATTTTTTTTATGTGGTCTGCAAAGGTGTTTGTCATGCTATAAGTATTCATGCCAAAATTTAGCTTAGGATCCAGAATTTGTTCATTCTACATTGTTTAGTTTGGGCCAAATGAAAAACATCTATACAGTAGACTCGTAACTTGCGCAGATTTTTCTTACGTGGTTTACGCGGTGGGTTATAATTTTACAGGCAGCTGCATGTGTGTTCCCAGAAGAATTCAGGAAATTGGTTGAGGAAAATGGATATCTTTCAGAGCAGGTCTTCAATGCTGATGAAACAGGTTTGTTTTGGAAGAAAATGCCAACCAGAACCTACATCTCCAAGTCTGAGAAGCAGGCCCCCGGGTTCAAGGCTGCGAAGCACCGCATCACCCTCCTGCTGTGTGGCAATGCAGCAGGGCATATGATAAAGCCATGCTTGATTTATAGGTTTGCCAACCTTCGTGCTCTGAAGGGAAAAAATAAGAATCTCCTCCCTGTCTTCTGGCAGTCAAACAAGAAAGCCTGGGTGACAGCAATGGTTTTCCTTGAGTGGTTCCACAAATGTTTTATCCACGAGGTAAAGAGCTACCTAGAGAAGCTGGGCCTGCCTTTCAAGGTGTTGCTGGTCATTGACAACACACCAGGCCACCTGGATGCCATAAAATTTGCACACGATGATGTCGAGGTAGTATTCCTTCCACCCAACTCCACCTCCATCCTCTAGCCTCTCGACCAGGGTGTGATTCGGTGCTTTAAGGCAGCGTACACATGTCTCACCTTCATCCACATTCGCTACGCCATAAAGGATGGCACTAACAACAGTGTTATGGCATGCTAGAAGGAATTCAACATTGCCAATTGCATCACTTTTGTGAAGGAGGCCATGGATGCACTGAAACCAGAGTCAGTTAATTCTTGTTGGTGGGCACTGTGGAGTGACTGTGTGCGTGACTTCAAGGGATTCCCTACGATCGACTCTGAAGTAAAGGACATTGTAAAGGTGGTCAGGGCTGTAGGCGGTGATGGGTTTGAAGACATGGTTGAGCAGGAAATTGAGGAGTTCATTGAAGGGCACAGGGAAACTCTGACTGATGCCGAGTTGGAGGAAATAGTGAGAGTGGATGAAGAAGGTGGCGATGGCAGTGACGACGATGATGAAGAACAAGAAGAGTCAGCATGGTGGGATATACACAAGTTTAGTGAATTGTTTCAGGTGGCCGAGCACTTGAAAAACTTAGTGTCTGAGTATGACCCCTCTATCGAGCGCAGCAGCAACTTCTCACAAGGTCTTACAAGCCTTATGGCTCAATATAATAATATGTTCCAGCAGCTTAAGAAACGAAAATGACAGCTTCCCATCACCATGTTCTTGAAGAAAACCTCACCATCAACATTGTCAGCAGATCAGCCAATGCCCTCAATTTCTCACAGTGACCTCGAGCTGCCCACATACTTCCCTGCATTGTTATCTGAGCTTGATGATCCCTCCATGGTGATGTGGGAAGAGGATGAATAAGCTCAAAACAACAACACCCAGAAACACCCATCTCCATAAGCTCATCATTCATAATTATGAATGATGAGCTTATGTTATACTGTATATGTACATATAACAGAGTTAGAATATATAGTGATTTAAGGGTGATTTAGGGGATTTTTTTTGGTTTCTGACTTTACACGGTTTTTGGCTTTACGCGGGACCCCACGAATGTAACCCCTGCCTAAGTTGCGAGCCTACTGTATTAGTGAGTGAAGTGTAGGTTGTTCAATTCTCAGGTAGATTTATAGATCTTAAAATAGCATAGTCAAACAGTACACTTTGGCACAAATGCTACAGCACCATTTCTGTAACTCTACCATGGTCCACTACTGACACTTCTTCCTTTTGGAGTGTTTTCATAATGTGGTTAATATTTTATTGAAATGAACTTAATCGCCATTTTTAATCTCCCGAGTGAAAACTAAATTTAAGCTTCACAAAAAGAATAAAGTTTGATTTTGATTCTTTGAAAATATAAATGGTTGCCTATATTTTAAAAGTAAATCCTAATCAGAATATAGTTTTATTTAAAGTGATATGTAAAAAAATTAATTATCAGCCTGGATTTGAAGCTCTGTCCTATTCATGGTAGGCTATATTAAAATATTTATTAGTTTGATTTAAAATATTAATTATATATTAATAAATTACTGTTAAATCAACAACAACAACTAGTTAATATGGTCTGAGGATATTCAACAACAAGATTTGTATAATGCTAAGTTAATTAGCATTATGATTGTCTTGAAATAAATTTCAAGTTATTTTAAATAAAATTGTTTTTGAGGAACATTTTAAAAAAAAAATTTGAGGGGTTGAATTTTCCTAAAAAAAAAAAAAACTTCCAGAAATATACCATTTATATAATAATAATTAGCTTCACAGAGTGATAGTAATTAGTGCCATTTGCAGGTTATTGTGTGATTATTAAACCAATCTTCCATATTTCCAGAGTAACTTCATCTTTCTCAAAAATGAGACAAACTCTTGTGGATTGAATGAAGAATTGAAAAACAAATGTGCTTCTAAAAGAATTTCATTAAGTAATAATTCTCAGGCAGGAAACCTTGAGGTATTTGACAAAGAAAATGAATGTACCAGTAAAATGACAAGGAAAAAGCAGCATGTTATACGCTCAGAAATTAAGATGTTTAAATGTTCTGAATGCAGTCATAGAACTCATAAGAAAGATCATCTCACATCTCACATGTTGACACATTCTCAGACAAAATTGTTTAAATGTTGTAAATGCAGTTATGGAACTAATAGGATGTATTGTCTAAAGCTTCATTTATTGACACATTCTGAGAAAAAGTGGTTTAAATGTTCTGAATGCAATTTTAAAACTAAAAGGAAAAGTAATCTAAAATTTCATTCATTAACACATTCTGAGAAAAAATTGTTTAAATGTTCTGAATGCAGTTATGAAACTCATAAGAAAAGCTATCTGAAATCTCATATAATGACACATTCTGAGACAAAATTGTTTAAATGTTCTGAATGCAGTTATGAAACAAATTGGAAAAATAATCTTAAATTGCATTTATTGGCACATTTTCAGGCAAAGTTTTTTAAATGTTTTGAATGCACTTATGCAACTAATAGGAGAAGTGCTCTAAAATCTCATATGCTGACACATTCTGAAAAAAAGTTGTTGGAATGTTCTGTATGCAATTTTAGAACTAAAAGAAAAAGTAATCTAAAATCTCATTTTTTGATACATTCTGAGAAAAAATTGTTTAAATGTTCTGAATGCAACTATGGAACTAATAGGAAAAGGGATCTGGAATCTCATATATTGACACATTCTGAGATAAAATTGATTAAATGTTCTAAATGCAGTTATGAAACTAATAGGAAAAGTAATCTAAAATTTCATTTATTGACACACACTGAAACAAAATTATTTAAGTGTTCTGAATGCAGTTATGGAACTAATAGGAAGTATTGTTTAAAACTTCATTTATTGACACATTCTGAAACAAAATTATTTAAATGTTCTGAATGCAGTTATGAAACTCATAGGAAGTATTGTTTAAAACTTCATTTATTGACACATTCTGAGAATTTGAAGTGGTTTAAATGTTCTGAATGCATTTTTAAAACTAAAAGGAAAAGTAATCTAAAATTTCATTTATTGACACATTCTGAAACAAAATTGTTTAAATGTTCTGAATGCAATTATGGAACTAATAGGAAAGATTGTTTAAAACATCATTTGTTGAAGCATTCTGAGCATTCTCCTGGGCAGGTTATACCTGCCTAGGAGAGTTGGTGGATTAGGGCTTGCGCTAATTGACCAAGTTCACAAAGCCACAACAATAGGATTAGCACAGTACATAAAGGAAGGAGAAGGAAGGCTAGTCAGATTTGTAAGAGACCATGAACGTGAAAAGCCTCAAACAACATCACTCTCAAAAAAGGCAAATGATTATCTAGTGGATGCTGGCATAGGACCTGAACAGCTTGAAGACTGCAAATAAACCTCTCATGGAAAAGATAAGCACCATCAAAAGAAGGTATAACAAGAAAAGATCAGAAGAAAAGGAGAAGAACTGGGAAGAGCACAAGTTCAGCAAAGTATACAAAGAGGACGTGCTGAACAGAGCATACATAGAGAGGGATAAAACTGTGGAGTTTCGAGTAAGGGGGGCACTGAGACCAGAAGATGAATGGCTGGTAATGGCAGCGCAAGACCAGGCACTACGGACAAACTGGTTCAAAAGGAATATTGAGGGCAGAAATGAAAGTGAGATGTGCAGATTGTGCTCAAAGAGCCCAGAGACTGAGAGTCACATTCTATCGGGCTGTGAGATACTCCTGCACAGAGAAAACTACACAGACAGACACAATGCAGTCTGCAAGCTAATCCACTTCAAGCTGTGTAAGAAATATGAAATAAGGCTAGAAACAGAAAAACACTAGGAACATATTCCACAAGGAATAGAGGACATTAACAAAGTGATGCTCCTATATGATCACGAGATACCAACTGACATCAGGGTATCAGGATGTGGACCAGACATAGTTGTGAGAGAAAAGGAGGGAAACAAGTGCCTCTTGGTGAAAGTAGGAGTCCCAGCAGACTGGAATGTAGTGAACTATGAAAGGGAAAAGATCTTAAAATACCAGTGACTCAAACATGAAATAAGGAGAATGTTGAATGTGGAACCTGAGATCATCCCAATAGTGGTGGGGGTGACAGGGGCAGTAAAGAAATCTACAGTAGAGTTCCTGAACCAACTGCCCATAAGTGTGATGTCTGGAGAAGTTGTAGGGGAGATATTATGATACAGCACCTCTATTTTACCCCTAGTACTAGGCTTTACCTAAAAATTCCTTAGGGTTAAGGTTTAACGCCGGAAGCAAGAAACTCTCTCCATCTGGAATAGAAGGGAAAAAAAAAAGACAAAATTGAAAAATGTTCTATGCGCATAAGATCATGTATAAAAACTATTGCACACCAAGTCTATACCTGCCAAGGAGGGTTGGTGGATTAGGGCTTGCACTAATAGACCAAGTGCACAAAGCCACAACAATAGGATTAGCACAGTACATCAAGGAAGGAGAAGGAAGGCTAGTCAGATTTGTAAGAGACCATGAACGTGAAAAGCCTCAAACAACATCACACTCAAAAAAGGCAAACGATTATCTAGTGGATGCTGGCATAGGACCTGAACAGCTTGAAGACATTGCAAATAAACCTCTCATGGAAAAGATAAGCACCATAAAAAGAAGGTATAACAGGAAAAGATCAGAAGAAAAGGAGAAGAACTGGGAAGAGCACAAATTCAGCGAAGTATATGAAGAGGATGTGCTAAACAGAGCATATATAGAGAGGGTTAAAACTGTGGAGTTCCTGGTAAGAGGGTCACTGAGACCAGAAGATGAATGGCTGGTGGTGGCAGCACAAGACCAGCCATTATGGACAAACTTTCAAAAGAAATATTGATGGTAAAAATGAAACTGTGATGAAAAAGCCCAGAGACTGAGAGTCGCATACTATCTGGATGCGAAATACTCCTACACAGACAGTAGTATGTAAGCCCATGGTGACCAACACATGGTGCATGTGCCAAATGTTGCGCATTGGCCTTTCAAAGTTGGCGCATCATGCTTTTAGAAAAATCATCCTTTACTGAAATATCACTGTATTATACACCAAGAATCATTGTGTGGGAACACTTTAAATCTCTAGGGTGTTATGTCAACAGTAGCAAAATGTGTGAATAAAATTAGAGCAAGAGGATTATACCGACAAGAATTCAGAGAATATTGTGATATGCTAGAATTGGAATATGGTGATCTCATTCTTCATTGTGATGTGCATTGGCCCTCCAGAGGACAGGTTCTGAACAGGTTCTGGCAATTAAAAGACAGTGTTTTTCATTTCTTAGAAGAGAAAAATTAGTTACCTCAGAAAAGGGCATTCTTAGTCTTATGTGACAGTGAGTGGCTATTTGATTTAGCATTTCTAGTTGATATGACTAGTCATCTCAATAACTTAAATTTGAAACTACAAGGTAGCAACAGATTGTTTGCTAACCTAGTGAATGATATTAATGCATTTAGAATGAAATTAACACTGTTGGTTTTCCAATTAGAAACCAAAAATTTAGACCATTTTGAGCATCTAAAAATGCAGAGCAAAAATAATGATAGTGAAATTGATTTATCAAAATATATTGCGAAAATAAAATTAATGCAAGATTCTTTTGAAGCTTGTTTCAGTGAATTTGCCAAAGGGGAAAATAACATATCGATATTTATCAACCCATTTGCCATTACTGAACAAAAAATCAGTGACTTGCAATGCCTTGCGAACAATTTCCAAACCTTAGAAAATTTGCTCAGAGTTACATCTGTCAATTTGCAAGCACCATACCAGTGTGAGCAAGCATTTTCATCTATGAAACTGATGGAAAATAAACAATGGTCACAACTCACTGACTCCAATCTAAAAAATCTGCTTTTCTTTCAGCAACAAATTTAAAGCCCAATATAGACAAGTTGGCAGGATTAAAACAAACTTAAAAATCTCATTAAAGATAAGATTTTTTTTTTTTATTATATATATATTTGTTGTCATTTTAAGATTTTTTTTGGCACATTGGAACTCTGGCACAAGAAAAATGGCACTTGGTATGCAAAAGGTTGGCCACCACTGATGTAAGCTAATCCACTTCAAGCTGTGTAAAAAATATGAAATACAGCTACAAACCAGAAAGCATTGGGAACATATTTCACAAGGAAACATATAATGGTCATGACTCACTGACTCCAATCTAAAAATCTGCTTTTCTTTCAGCAACAAATTTAAAGCCCAATATAGACAAGTTGGCAGGATTAAAACAAACTTAAAGATCTCATTAAAGATAAGATTTTTTTTTTTTATTATATACATTTGTTGTCATTTTAAGATTTTTTTTGGCACATTGGAACTCTGGCACAAGAAAAATGGCGCTTGGTATGCAAAAGGTTGGCCACCACTGATGTAAGCTAATCCAAGCTGTGTAAAAAATATGAAATACAGCTAGAAACCAAAAAGCATTGGGAACATATTTCACAAGGAATAGAAGACAGTGATAAAGTGCTGTTCTTATATGATCCTGAGATACCAACTGACATCAGAGTATCAAGATGTAGGCCAGACAAAGTAGTGAGAGAGAAGGAGGGTAACAAATGCCTCTTGGTGGAAATAGGAGTCCCAGCAGACTGGAAAGTGGCTAACTATGAAACGGAAAAGGTCTTGAAATACCAGACTCAAACATGAAATACAGAGGATGTGGAATGGAGAACCTGAGATCATCCCAATAGTGGTGAGAGTGACAGGGGCAGTAAAGAAATCTACAGTGGAGTTGCTGGACCAACTGCCCATAAGTATAACATCTGGAGAAATTGTAGGGGAGATATTACGATACAGCACCTCTATCCTACGTCTGGTACTAGGCTATGTACCTAAAAATTCCTAGGGTTAAGGTTTAACCCCGGAAGTAAGAAACTCTCCAGCTGGAGTAGAAGGGAAAAAAAAAAGAAAAAAAAAGACTAGCCATGCAACTGTACAACTTGACCATTATCAAGAGATTGATAAACAGGGGAATGGCCTTAACCCATTAGTGCCAAAAGTTGATCAACTGGGATGATTTTGCTGAAAATTCAAACAGAGGCTAATAAAAGGATTGTAAATGGCTACACAAAGTTTTATTTTCAAATCTTTATTAGTTACCAAGATATAAGGTGTCCGTTTTAATGGACGCCAGGCACTAGGTGGATAGGAACTAAATAGTTATCATTTATACTTAGATGTTACAATTATCTTTTCATAAAAATGATTACACTGAAATCACCAAATGCAGTGGCTGATATTTATGCACACAAAAATATATTTATATAATACATATAATACATACACAAAATTCAGTGGCTATTTATTAATATGATATTGAAATTAGCTTCAATTAGTAATCAGTATCATTTTTGTGCTACTGGACATGATATGCTTTGAAGCATTTTGGGTGAAGCCCTATGTTGCACTTTTCGCACTGAAAGTGACTTTTTCCAGCGCAATGCTTGCATCTTCTTTCTCTTTCGATGTATACTATCCAGTGTCTGTCCAGTGTTATCATAGCGACCTATATTAGCCAAATGTGAGAACAGTCTTTTACCTTGAAGCTTTGGAGTACCATGTGTCTTCATTAGAGAGAGGGTTACATTTTCACTGAATTGAAAGAGAATGATTGTGTGTCTGGCTTTGTTCATCAAAATGCATGCATTATTTATGGAAACAGATATCATGTAGGAGAATATCAGCCACCACCACTTCCTCTGTCTAATCCGAATTCGGTATGTGCCAACATTTTAATCATCTGATCAACAAATCCCATGTACTTATTATAATTTTGAATGGATTCAGGCTGTGGCACTTTAACATATTTCTTCTCCATTCTATCCCATCTTTCTATTGAACTTATTTTCTCAGTTTCAAAGTTCGACACCAGAATGACATCATTGTTATCCTTCCACTTTATAATAATCAAGTTATCTGATACTCTGTAATCAGAGAAGCCTCGTATGGCCTTCTTCATTTCAGATTTTGATTTTAGTGGACACTTCTCTGTTCTGTTTTCTCTCCAAGTTCCTGATGCACAAATACCTTGTTTAGATAGCTCATCAATGAGGCTAAGACCAGTAAAGTAATTGTCAAACAACACTTTATAACCAGCATCATTAGGCACACGAGCTTGAGACACAAGCTGCAACACAACATTGCCACCAACGCCAATCTTTTTGTCAGTTGTTGATGTTTGATTTGAATTCTTTCCCATGTAGATATCAAAAGACTGCAAGTATCCTTTCTTTGAACACAGGGCCCACATTTTGAAGCCAAATCTGATGGGCTTACCTTTGATAAATTGTTTTGCATAGTGTTTACCATAATATGGTATCATGCTCTCATCTACAGATAGATAGATGTTCTTCCAAACCACTGTGCTGAAGGAACTTTTCTTGCAAATGATCAAACAATGGCCTGAGCTTATTGGCTCAATCATCAGTTTGGTTTGTATTGTCAGCCAAATGAATGTTCCTAAGTATTGCTTCAAATCTATCCCTCCTCATATGTTTGGACAGTACTGAGGACAATGTACCAAAAGATGACCAATATTTTCTTTTATTTGGGAGAGGGCAGTGCACAGAGAGCAATAAACCTGCAATAAATACAAATAATTCAGACTGATAAATTTAGATTATGATTATTTTGAGCAGCGTAACTATTGTTTTGTTCAGTTAGTAATGTGATCAAATCTTTGTCAAAAAAAAGCTGAATAAATTCGACAGGTGAAGAACAAGTTTTTGATTGTTCAGATATTTCTTTCGGTTGACAATCAGTTGTGAGGGATATTGCAGGTTTAATTTTCCTCCATTTTCTAATTATCTTTTTCTGAGGGTTCTCTCTCACTAAATCAGATGTGCTTTCATCGTCTGTATCTAATACATTTTGATCATTTGAATATCGAGTATGAAAAATTTCCACATTGGCTTTCAAGACTCCTTTCTTCAAACGGATTGAACTGCCAGTGGCTTCATCATATGAATGGTCACTGTCACCATCTGACAATTCATCAGTATTGGGAAGTCCCATATAAACATTACCACCTGTATCTAGGTCCTCTAGAATAGCCAAAGCTTCAGCAGTTGTCAGTCAAAGAAAAAATGCAAATGTCACAAAAGGTAACAAATAACTAATAAATAAATAATAAACAAAATAGTAATTAACTAATAAACAAAATAATAATTAACTAATAAACCAAATAGTAATTAACTAATAAACAAAATATCAATTTAGTTTCCCCAAATTTAACACAGGAAACGTTTCTTGTAGAGTTCAATGAAAATGGACACTTGAAGGGGAAACATACCAGCACTCTACTGCCAAGTATCCATTATAACTGACACTGATTTTTGAACAAGCTATTTAGAAAATATAACAGACATATTTGATATTATGTGGTTTCATCATCTAGAGCAACTTATGAACTTAGTGTCAGTATATAGCTATCTACTGAAACTACATTATAGAACTAACAAAATATTCACTTTTTACTAACTTCATGAAAATACTCCGATTCGCGGCAGCCATCATAATGTTAGGATGCTAGTGAAAGAAATGTTGCCAGATGATGGTTGGGTTTTTTTTGTGAAATGTAATCACAAAACAATAATTATTGTGTTATAATGAAATATCCTAAAAAATAAATGCACACAGAAAGTAATGCACATTTTTCAGTGTCCATTTAAATGGACACCAGGCACTAATGGGTTAATTCTCCAAGCAATTTCAGCCCTGATAAAGAGGTCCAAGTCTATACTACTACTCAAGTAGGACAAGTAACACAAACAGAGGAGCAACCCCGACAAAGTGACTTGCTAGGACTGCCCCAGGCAGCCACCATTTCACACAGCATCAAAAACAAATGGAATAATTTTACTTACAACCCCAGAGAGGGCATAAGGACCCATTGGTCAGTGCAGAAGTTAGAGATACCATGGTGCAGTTTCTGTGCCACAAATGAGAGGTTTCCAAAGAATGGAATCAGCAAAAGATGCAGAGAAATGCTTGAAAGGAGAGGAATCATAAATAAAGAGAAGCTAGAAAAAACACCCAGACTGCAGATTCCACAGCATCAGTGCAAACATCAAGCTGGGGAGATCAGAAATTACATCAGAAGAAATCAGAAAAGTCAAAGAAGTGGAAATCTTTGTTCAAGAAGGCATTGAGGACACTATGAGTGAATGGACATAGACACAAGAGAAATCTGTACTTACTGGAAAGCTTGTATATAGGACAGATGATCCCAGAAAAAAGAGTGAACTATTAAAGTTTGTGCTTGAGAGAAATGAGTTTGATGCAAATGACTACATGGTGTATAGATTTCAGAAATGGTGCCTATGCAGATCATATGGTGGACTGAAAAAAATTAATTAGACAAACATATCTTAAAAACAATTGCAGAAAGAAAACCTGAACATGAGTGGAAACAAAGAGCCACATTACCATCATATCAAGAGGCACAAGAAGTAAAAGACAGAGCAAGCAGGTTTACACAAGAGCTTTTTACACTAACAGTTAATGTCCTAGAAGAAATCAGAAGTAGAGGAACAGAAGGAAAAAGAAAGAGGAAACAACCAGTAGAATCATTAGAAACTGAATCTGAACATTCCCTACATATTGCAGAAGCAAGGGTAAATGAAGCAACACCAATATATAATAGATGGGGTGTGGTCTGTACTGGCTCTGCAGCTTCTCCACCCTAACTCAATTGCCATCTCTGTACAGGGGTCTTGTCCACCCTTGTATAGAGTACACTTCTTGTGTGTGGGGTGGCTCATCCCACACAATTCTACTTGACTGGATGGAATCAAAGGAAAAGGAAGAGATAGAAGTTGACATGCGCAATCCCCCTCCTCTCCTCCAAGTGAAACTATTCAATGATAAATCTATATCAGAACCAGACAATGATAAGAGAGAGTGACTGAAGGTGAGGAAGAGGGAGATGAAAAGGAGTCTCCTGATCCACAGAGAAAATACACATGGATTGAACCAGAAGAGACCACTGCCTGTAGAAATAATATAAGCCCAGAGCAAAAAGGGTGCACCAGAATAGTATACGAGACAAAAGAACTACTACTGATTAATAAAGCTGTAATGGAAAACAGTAGAGAAAAACAAAGAAACTTTGTACAAAATGGCAAATGACAGTGTTTCCCGATTCATGGGTAAGAAAGATAATGAGATTGTACAAGATCCACCCACCCATCAGGATCTTGGAGACAGACTTAATCATCCACCATAATAATGAAGCATTAGAAGTAAACAATGTGAAAATCAAAAGGAGGATTTATCAGGGAGATTGTTTGTATTTGCTTTGAACTCAGCCAACTGATACATGAATTATTATTATTATTTGTCATTTTTCACTTCTTAATAAATGGATTATTTATTTATTGTTAAAATTAACCCTGGCATTGCGACAACTGGGTCATTTGATGTCAAACATCATAGTCAAAAGTAAATAGAACAATAAAAATATAAAAACACTAAAACTAAAGAGAAAAACAAACAGAAAAATATCAGCTAAAATGAATCATAAAAATTTGAGGAGGCCAGCTTCCTCAATAAAATAAAAATATCCCACTCCCGGGGAAAGTCACATCAGGTCCAAGCTTCCTGGAAAGGAGGTAATACCACCCTCCCCCCTGCAATAAGAAAGATGCTTCCTCCTGAGGGCACCAAGAGTGGGGCACTCGAGGAGCAAGTGCTGGATGCTGAGGGGAGCGCCACACCCACACCGGCCTTGCTTCCCCAGCCATCAGGTACCTGTGTGTTAGGTGTGAGTGGCCAATGCGGAGATGCGTCAGGGATGTCTCCCATCTCCTGTGCATCCTGGGATATGTCCATGGCCCGACGAGATCTGTGATCTCCCATATCTTATTAGGGGTGGTGTTCTCCCACCTCCTCTGCGAGGAATCTAGGGCAGATAGATGCACCTAAGGGAACAGATCACGGTATGGGAGGGAACAGTGGACAGGTGCAGGACGAGACGCGGCCACTTTCGCCACTTCATCTGCCCGTTCGTTGCCCTGCACACCAATGTGTGCAGGGACCCAGCACAAATTGACCACACGGCCACGACACCCAATTAAAATCAGCAACTCTAAAATATCTAAAACAATAGGGTGCTGACTAGTAAAAGACTCCAGAACCATAAGAGCTCCTCTAGAATCACTAAAAATAGTAAAATGCCTCCCACCACAATTAAATACATTCTTTAGGGCTAAAAGAATGGCTGATAACTCAGCAGTAAAAACAGATGCTAGATGCTGAGGGAGGGAGACTGCTCCACTGGCTAAATTCAGGAAAGACTACCCCAAGCCTGATGCCAGCATCAGATTGGAGCCATCGGTAAAAACAGGCACTGAGTCCATGTGGTGGGAAGCATGGTCTAAAAGCATATTTCTTAAAAAAAGATCAGCCTAGTCCTCCTTGGTACCAATAAAATGCTGACAGAACCTCACCTCGGGCAGTACCCAAGGTGCAAGCTTTGCTGATGCCACAGGATGGACTTGGGACCCGTAGGAGGGAGAGGTCAGCTACCACCAATCTCACCCTAAAACTAAAGGGTTGGGGAGATTTGGGGTGAGCTTCATAAAAACTGCACTCAATAAAAACATCTGGCTATCAGAGATCGGCATCGGCGGTCCAGGGGCAGCTCCCCAGCATCCACAAGGAGGCTAGAGATGGGAGAGGAGCAAAAAGCACCTGTGGCCAGACAAACGCCAGGATGATGCACAGCATCTAAAATTTGAAGTCGGCCCGGGGTCGCTGAGGTGTACACCTCAGCCCTGTACTCCAATTTTGATAAAACTAAGGCACCAGGACCTTTAGGAGATTTAAGGATCTCATACAGGAAGCTTTGAGAGACCGGAGGTGAGGAGCCCAGATTGTGTAGCTGTAAAAGAGTCGCCCTGTCAGCATCCCAGGTGGTGTGTGCCAGGACCTTTAGGAGATTTAAGGATCTCGTACTGAAAGCTTTGAGAGACTGGTGAGGAGGAGCCCAGATAAGCCTTCGGTCAAAAATTAGCCCAAGAAAGTGTGCTTCCTCATCACAAGAAATTCTGTGACCATACAGAGAGGTGTCAGGGTCCAGATGTACACTACGAATGCGACAAAAATGCATAGCAATGGTCTTAGACTGGGAAAACCAAAAACTGTGCTTGTTCACCCAGTGAAATGTGGTCAATGGCTATCTACATTTGCCACTCTGCCACCAACATTTGTGAAGTGGTAAACCAGATAGCCAAGTCGTGTGTGGAAGAGTGTACAGTCCCCACAAAGGAGGCCCACGAATCATGGTGTGTGGTCTTCAGGAACCACCTATAGTGAGCCCTGGCCCTACGAAATTCTACTTTTAAAACGTCATTGTATCTGTGGGCACAATAGCGCATAGCAGCTCGCCTGTACGCTCCATGTGCCACAGCACACCTGATTCCACCAGGGAACAGGGCATCATGAAAATGTTCCAGGTGTCCTTGGTATACTCTGGAGAACGGCCATGATGAGGCTATCCGTGAGATACTTCACGGCCTCATCAACCATGGGAGAGTCATCCACACGCAAGTGTAAGGTGCCCAACTCCGAAAACCAGCACCAGTCAGCCCTGTCCAGGCACCACTTTGGGAGTCGGGGAAACTGGTGGACTTCCCGCAGCGCTTAGAATGACTGGGAAGTGATCACTGCCATGAAGGTCAGCAACCACCTCCAATGAAAAGTAAGAGCAATGTCTTGGGGGTGCATATTGATAGGTCTTTTGCAATGTAGGTTCCTGTCTGAATATGGAAGTGCGTAGGGTCATCAGTGTTTAAAATATAAAGATCCCAATCATCGAAAATAGAGGCGAGGAGGTCACCCCTAGGGTTGGAGATGGCATCTCCCCACAAAGGATGATGGCAGTTCAAATCGCCAAGAATAATGTAGGGGTGTGTGAGCTGATGTAGTACTCCCTCGAGAACACCACGTTGCATGATGGTGTTAGGAGGCAAGTACAGAGAACACACTGTGTACCATTATGTCAGAAAACATCTCCCAGCAACAACCTGTAGTGGAGATCTGATGAGTAAGGTGGTAAAAGGGACATCTCAGCGGTGAAGGATGGCAGAGCCGCCATGATGTCCAGCTGGATCAGGAGTTGAGTGAAGAATGGTGTACCCACTAGGGGCAGGATAATCCTTGTCTCCCACCATCATCTGCAAGCATACACAAACTGGGGACACCTGGGCTAGGAATAGCAGAAGCCCCTCCCAGTTGGCCCATAACCCACAATAATTCCACTGAAGGACCTTGAAAATTCTAGGTGGGTTCATTTCTGGAAAGGCCCCTCTTTAAGGTCCCTTTCCAGAATTGCTCTTACCTTGCCTTTAGAGGCAAGTTGTATCTTAGGGGTGGAGTAGCGTTTTGTTGTATCTGGGTCCCTCCCCAGCCCAGAGGCCGATGTCGGAGCCACAGGCCTGGGTGATGTAAATTTGGGGGGCTTGTAGGGGCCCAAGGGCACCCATACAGAGCCACTCACCAGTGAGGATGCCACAGGGCCTTGACCCCATGGCCTCGGGGCCTCTGCTGCTGGTGGAGTGGCAGCAGGAGGTATCCAACAGAGTAGCTGGTGCCACTGGGAGAGGAGTGACAGTGGGAGCTGACACCCGGGGTGCCTTCATGGACCCACCAGAGGGTCTCGAATGCTGAACTTTGAATGGTGGAGTCCCATCGAGGGACTCGTCACTAAGAAATCTCTTCTGTGTGGATGGATCTACCACCCTACAAGTTGCAACAAGTGTCACAGATGGTTTTGGTATAATCTTAGAAGTGGAAGTGCCAGAAGTCGGAATAGTGCTGAATGACGTAGATCGCACTAATGGAGCCTTTGGCTGTTTGGCTCAGGACAAGACGACTTTGGATTAGAGGAATGACTGGCAGCATGGTGTGCCATCACTGAAGCAGAAGATATCCCAGGACGAACATGCTGGGAGAGTGTCATGCTCTTTGCTTCAGCAAAGCTTACCCCGTCCCTCGCCCTTATGGTCAGAATGGACTTCTCTAGTTTGTACTGGTCACAGTCTCTGCAGGACTCAGGATGGTCCCCACGGCAGTGGTAGCACGAGACTGGACTCCCACAGTCCACACACTTGTCCACACTTCCCACAATTTACACACACAGCAGGGAGGCCCTTCTGCAAGTGGCGGCAGAAGTGGCTGACACGTCCATGCGTCTGGCAGTGGAAACATCGTTTAGGGTTTGGGGACATACGGCTTCTCAGGATGTCGAAGCCATGCCATCTTTATGAATTCAGGCAAGTCAAACCTATTAAAGGCTATAAGTAGTGTTGGGGTTGGGGTAAGAACGCCACCCACCTTCTTTTGGAAGTGTTCTACTTTCACGACTTGCTGGTCCTTCAACTCCCTGACAAGCTTTTCCACAGAATAACGCACCCAGGTCACGGGAGAATACAACCCCCTTCACTGGTTGAACGTAGCATGGGGAGCACAAGAGACATCAGCATCTAGCACAGCTGATATAGCGCACAACCAAGCACTCTCCTCTGGGGATGACACCTCAACAAAGAGGCTACCATACTTTTGGGCAGAGACTCTCGTTCACAGCCGCATGCTGCCACCAAGGTGTGATGGACATCAAAAATGTCAAGGTCCATGATGGATTGATCTTCCAAAGCGTTGATTACTAAAAATTTCTGGTAGTTTCTGGGTTCAAATACCCCTGGTAAAACTTCAGTGACAGATCGGGTAGAACTCTTACTCCTCTGGTGAGAGCTCTTGGAACTCTGTGCCTTCGGGGTAGTCTTAACACGCTTCGGCTTGAGGGGGCAGAGGCCTTCATTCCATCGGAGCTACCCGGGGCCCGGAAGGGCTCCAGGGTAGCTATAAGGGAAGCGCTTTCAGGGAGGTCCGTGGACATGCCAGGGTCGTCAGGAGACAAAGCAGGAGTGTCAAGAGAAAAGGTCCGAGGACATGCCTGGGTCGTCAGGAGAAAGGTCAGGCTGAGAGAGTTGGGGATTGTATGTTTCCATAAACATATAATTAAATATTCGCCACCACCCACCACAGAGCCCAACAAGGGAAGACCATATACACCACAGGGGTAGTGGAGAGGTATACGCAACCACCACTAAGTCTGATGGTACCCGCGGGACCAAATGGGTCACCAACCTCATGGTGGAAGCTTGACCCGAGCCAATGAGAAGACCAGCCAATTGGCTTGACTGGGCCTGTAATAGTCAAGCCACCCGTCTAGCAGGGGTAAGGGACCAAAGAGGCATGTTGCTAGCCGCAGGGCGCTGCGTGCGGCATCACAGCCTCCAGGACTCTCATCTTCCAGCCTCACGGGTCGCCACGCACGGCAAACACATGGGAGAGCTACTACTCTCCAGCCCTTGGTGGAATAGGCTGGAGGAAGGGTCACCAGCCCACTCTCATGGCCAACGGCGCCCCCTGGGAACCATTTAGTCTCATCCTCCCAGCATGGGTAGCCCTTTCCTCGACTAGGAGGAAGTGGGGACAAGCCCCCGCTAGTGTGGCTCATCAGATCAGGTGGCTTCCACTAGGGGGGTAATAAATGGATGCTTGGAAGTGAAAGTGATTCAGATGCGTGTTTTACTGATTTTTTCCTTTTGCCAAAAAGCTATTCAAGTACTTGAATCTGTATTCTGCATACCTGCAGTGACTCAACTCTCACTTTGTGGGAAGAAGAAAACTGTGATCAGAGGTGACTCAAGTACTTGAGTCACTTCTTGAGTTTTTGCATTTTGAATGCACCTTTAATCACTTTCACGTAGCACCCAAATAATCTGAATCCCATTAATTTTGCCTGAAAATGCTTTCATGATTCTAGTGCCATATTCAGATTTGAATACTGTAAATATATTCATATTACTGTCTTATATGAGACCTAAATTGTACAAAAAAAATATTGAAAGATATTGTAAATATTTATGTAACTTTTATTCTTTTTCTGATTAAAGGTTTTTGTTTGTATATTTTTAACCTGAGTAAATATAGCTTGATAATGTACTTACCCGCAATATACGAAATACAAACAGGAATTTCAGTAGACACGATGTACATTGTACACTACAACCATGCAAGTGAAAATAATATGATAAGCCCAGAACAAAATGGGTTCACCAGAACAACATATGGAACAAAAGAACAACTGATCAATAAATCTGTAATGGAAAACAGTAGAAAGAAACTTTAGTATGACACGGATTGATTACAAAAAGGTTATAATGTTTCGGACCAACAAAGACCCTAGGATCCACTCATGGCTGGTCTACCTAAATGTGTTCGTAATTGTGTATTTTGCATGTCCTCCGTGGTGGCGGAGGGGACCTACAATTTTACGTGGGTTCCGAACCACAAAGCCTTAAAACTATACCCAATCTATCAACATATGCGTCTAATCGATTTTTAAACATGTTTATAGACGTGCTACTTATTACTTCTACCGGCAAACTATTCCAGCTATTTACTATTCTATGGGTCAAGAGGTTATAGGCAACTGCTGTCTCGAACCTTCTACTTGTCAACTTACACCCATTATTTCTAGTCCTATTGAGATATTTCGAAAAAGCTATATCTACGTTATCGAACCCATTCATAATTTTGAAAACCTGGATTAGATCAACCCTTCGCCTTCTAGTCTCGAGTGTATTCAATTTTAACTCCTTAAGCCTATCCTCGTACGACTTTGACCAAAGCGACAGAATCATCTTAGTTGCTCGTCTTTGAACTTTTTCGATTTTGTTTATATTTTTGCGCATATGCGGATTCCAAAATTAGATCGCGTACTCCAAATGGGGTCTAACTAATGATTTATAAAGAGGAACTATAATATCGCGCGATTTGTACTAAAAATTCCGAGCTACAGAACCTAACACTTTGTTCGCTTTATTGACCGCTGCTGTACTTTGTTTCGCTACTTTTAAGTCACCAGTGACTATAACAAATCTTTTTATTTCTCTACGCTTGTTAAGTCTTTCCCTGACATACTATACGCAAAATTACCGTTACGCGAACCTATATGTAAAATTTTGCACTTAGGGACGTTAAATCTCATTTGCCATGTGACTGACCAATCAACGATTTTATTCAGATCTTCCTGGATTTTACCTCTATCTCTTCATTAATCGCCCTACCACCCAGCTTCGTGTCATCCGCAAACTTTGAAATTGTACTGACTAGGCCGACATCTAAATCGTGAATATGTATAAGGAAAAGCAAGGGGCCCAATGCAGAACCCTAAGGAACACCACTCGCAACATTAGCCGAACAGGACTTTGCTCCATCAACGACCACCCTCCGTTTCCTACCTCGCAACCACTCTTCTGTCCAATTTATTACTACACCCATGATTCCATGAGCCTTAGTTTTTTCAATGAGTCTTTTGTGTGGTCCGGTGTCAAACGCTTTTTGAAAATCTAAATACACTACATCAACCGCCCGATGTCTATCGTAAACGTTAACCACGCTTTGAAAAAATTCTAAAAGATTAGTTAAGCATGATTTGTTTCGCCTAAAACCGTGCTGCATATTTCTAAGTTATGTAATTCTAAGTGTTCGACTATACGATCCCTAGTTATTGATTCCAGTAGTTACTACAGACGTTAAACTGATTGGCCTATAATTTCCCGCCGCACCTTTATCACCTTTCTTAAAGATAGGTGTTACGTTTGCTAACTTGAAATTATCTGGTACGCACCCCTCAGAAATAGATGCATTAAAAATCTTTGTTAGCGGCACAACAATGCTATCTTTTAGTTGTATGGGATATATGGAATCCGGCCCCGGTGATTGACACATTTTCATTTTATCAATATAACGCATTACCACCCTTTCACTAACTACAACATTATCGAAAATATTACCATTATCAAAAGGTAAATTATGTCTATGACCGTAGGAATATTCGTTACATCTTCTATAGTGAAAACTGACTTAAAAAATTCATTCAGCAACGTAGCCATTTCCTTCTTTTCAGAAACTAGATTTCCGTTTACATTTTTCAAAGGCTCCAAGACACTTTTTACTGGATTTCTATTGTTGACGTATTGAAAGAATCGCTTGGGGTTTTCTTTATTGTCACGAGCTATGGAGATTTCAATTCGCGCTTGGACTTTTTTATTACACTTTTCGCTTCACGCCTTAGAGATACGTAGTTGTTTCGTAACCACAAATTGTCTTTATTGCACTTATGTAGCCTATAAGCCCTATCTCTACTCTTTATAATGTGTCCTACTCTAGAAGTAAACCACAAGGGCTTGTTTACTTTCGCACGCTTAATTTTGTACGGTACACATTAGGAGACAATCCTAAATACTGTTTCAAACGATTCCCACATTAGTTTTGCGTTGGAGTTCCCTATTACGTTTTCCCAATTGACGCGTGACAATTTATTTCGAAATTTACAAAAGTGTGTGCTGCGAGTTAGGAATTTTAGTCGAGTTAGCTGGTTTCGAGTGACTTAATGAAAGGACAAACTTTACCATATTGTGATCGCTATTGCTTAACGCTTCTATTACTTGAAGATCAGTAATTAGCCTATCATCTGTAGTTATTACTAAATCTAAAATACTGTCCAACCTTTTGAATAAGAAAGCTATCCTCGAGAAAATTAACTAAACAATTACCTTCCGCGTCTCCCTACATTGTATCGTAATTCACGTTGGCTCAATTAAAATCACCCATAACTAAAGCCTGCTCACTACCTATTATTCTCTCTAGTTCACGATATAACGCTTCGTCCGTATCAGCTGTTTGATTAGGGGGCCTATATATAACTGCAACAAGAAGTTTGAAATCGTTCAATTTAAGTTCTGCTATAGTCGAATCTATCGGTTCTGGAATTGTGTGCTTTACTTCTATAACGTTCGCAATATTATCTTTGATATTCAACATAACACCGCCTCCTCGCCTACCTATTCTGTTTTTAACAAAAAGTCTATAACCTCTAATTTGATACTACCCTACAAGTCCTACAAAGGACTGTTCCTCACTCATGAGTAAGGAAGTTGATGAGATTGTACAAGATCTACCCAACCATTAGGATTTTTGGACCTTTAATCATCCAACATAAGAATGAAACATTTGAAGTAAACAATGTGAAGATCAAAAGGGATTTATTAGGAAGATTCCATATCCCTTCTTTTGTTTGTATTTTAACCCACTAAACCAACTGATAAATGAAATAGCTAAAGGGAAAAGAGCAGCGCAAAAATCTCACACTTACTGTTGTTGTAGTTCTTGACAATGGATGCAGTAGGCGAAATGTAAGAAAATGACGTGTACTTTAAATTTTTAGCACTTTTTGTTATCGTTGAGAAGCCAAGGAATGCCTTAAAAGATGAATGTCACTTAAATTTTGAGTGTACTCCACAAATTTGAACCAAATGGCTTTCGATGCTAAGCTCAAGATTTTTATGACTGGTATTTTGAAAATTTATGGATTGGTTTTTCTTTGATTTCCAAAAAAGTATGAAGTTTTGTAGAAGTATAGTTTGACCAGATACAGTTAAGCATGAAAACTCTAATATCAATCCAGATGAATGGAAATGGTGCTCTTGATCAGAACAGCTTACCATTCCTGGACTGAAATTTTTAAAGGGAGGAATTTAACAGAAGCAGGGAATTTACATACTGAAAGGGGTTCTCCATTAACAAGTGCTTGCTTGAAAAGGAAAGAATAAATTTGTTTGTCACTTAATTCAGTGCTTTCTGTTAAGGGTGCTGGGAACCACGGGATTGTCAACCTCATAAGGTTCCTGTGACCAGAAACTTTGCTGGCATTGAGGATATCTGAGAAGGCAGAGAGATGAGGAAGAAGTTACTTAGAGAAAATACATGAAGTTTGCGGAAGAAGTAAAAATATTTATTGATTTACTGGAGTTATATAAGTTGAGTTGCTTGCTGATGCCAATAAAAAGTAGTGGAGGCACTGTAAAAAATATTTAAAGCATGTGTCAGTAGCCCAATCAGTTTTAGAAAAATTGTAAGGAGAGTTAAGCTAAACAGGTACTTGAGCTTCTTAGACGAAAAGAGAGGTTACTTAAAGAAAAAGCTACCTTATTTCTGGCAGATATTAAAAGCAGAGAACATGACTCCAATTAAATTATTCAAAAAGATGTGTATATCTGCATTTTCAAAATAAAGCAGAAGGATTAAAAGGGAATACTAATGCTCAAAGTTTTTAGTTCTACTTTTTTGTTAATTTTAAACCTATTTTTTGTTTAAAGAAATAGTTTATTTTTTACAACTGAAAGGAATATTTTTATTTTAAGTCGGAAGAAGTGAAGGAAACAGTGTTGCCAGAAATTTTATTATCTATACATCCATCCATCCATCTATTACACTGGTGAACACTCATTTTATTGCCAATCATATTAGAGTGATTTTGGGGTAACTTTGTGGTGCTGATTCCGAATATGACATCGGTTTTGCTAGATTGGCTCTAATTTATGAAATAATTGGTACCCCATTGAAACGCGCAAAAATGCAAAAAATTTAATGTTCAGGCGGAGCCTACTTACTGGTTGGGTGGCCGATGACTTATATACGGAGGGGGAATATTCTAGAATGATCGCGGAGTAAACACAGAATATTCGCGTGTCTCACCATCTAGAATGTTCCGGTAGTTTCCCATATGCACGCGTTATGGTTACGTTTCCTATTAATTAAGGGTATTCATTATCTCAAGAACTAGAGCCAAATCGGAAAAACTACTTTCATTTTGGAATTCAGCAACCCCAAAATACCCTAAATTCGTACGAATTTCCTTGGCAACGAAACAAAAAAAAATTTTGTTGACCTGTTATCAATATCTCGTATCCCAAAAACTCTAGCGTTGGGTAGACACCCCAGTTAGGTTACTTAGGTTCTAGCAAGCAATCAAAAGCACTTACCGGTGCATTGAATTAGATATTCCTTTGGGAGCCTACCATTAGATTCCTGTGTCCCACAAACGGCCTACCTAACTCTCTCTTACATTACCAATTTAGAAGCTATAGACATTACCCCTAACTATACTTAAGTATGGACAACTTTCTACCCTATTTGTCACCTTAGAAACCACCTAATTACACCACCAACGATTAGGTCAGATTGGAAAAAACATCTCTAGGCTAGCCCAAAAACAATACGAACAGCCGCGTTGGTTCGTTTATGGCTTGCTCTTGCCATTCAGCTTAGATTTAGTGATATTTCCCCTTTAGTGACTTTTAGACTACATACATATATATATACACACACGTCACCTCAGTCCTCCCCTACAAGTTTAGTCTGTCAGGGGGATGAGGGGCCCTAGACGACCTGCGGAGCGGGGTTGATGTAGTAGGATTAGGTGCAACCTGTATAGGCGGGCGAGTTGAACCAATTTCCGGAGGATCAGTTCTCTCTTCCGGAAGACTCTGGTCCTTCTGCAATTCACGTTCCCATATCTGGTCCTGATGGCGTTTAATAGAACGACCATCTTCTAGTTGGCACTTGAAGGAAACAGGGCCTGTTCTCTCCTGCACAGTTGCAGGAACCCATTTTGGTCCAGCCCCATAGTTGCGAATCATAACTGGATCATTAGGTTGCGCTTCTATAACTCTCCCTCTTTTAGTGTCGTGGTACCACTTCTGTTTTTCCTGATGGCGTAAAACTCGTTGTTGTAACGTTTCGTTTGGACGTAATAAATCGAAAACTGAACGAATTCCCCGGCCAATCATAAATTTAGAGGGAGACACCCCAGTCGTGGTGTGAGGTGTTATTCGATATTTAAACAAAAATTTATCCAACACCACTTGCATTTCCTCCCTACGAGAATGACGCAAGGCCGACTTGAAAGTACGGACCATGTTTTCCGCGAGACCGTTAGTAGACGGGTGGAAAACACGACCGGACATGTCTGATGCCATTTAGGTGGACGAAGGAACGAAACTCCTCACTGGTAAAACAAGTAGCATTGTCGGAAACCAGGACTACGGGTAAACCCCATCGAGCGAAAACCGAACGGAGTAAGCGAATAGTAACACCCGAAGTCGTGGAAGTGGTTGGGAAAATTTCCACGCACTTAGATTAGGCGTCCACAATGACTAGGAAATAAGTATTATTTATAGGACCTGCATAGTCAACATGGATCCTATGCCACGGTATAGTAGGCCATTCCCAAGGATGAAGTGGACTTTTCCTTGGGAGATCTCTGTTCTCTAGGCAGCTTTGACAGGAACGAACCAATTATGGAAAACTGATGAGTGGGTAGTTGGGAGGTAACGAAAATGGTTCACTGAGTAGGTAGGTAGTTAATCTAACAATCATTAAATTCCTTTTATGTCAATAACTGGGTGGATGAAACCAATTGGTTGCTCACCAGAGTTATTCTCCACACTAGTATTTATATACTGTGTGGGAGGAGCGTGCTCGGTAATAAGGATACATTACCGCTCAACCAACCGAGGAATAAACCAAGACAACGCTGGTACAAGAAGCCCCGCGAAGAGGAGAACAAAAGGAGAACGAAAACGAAGAACGGGGCGAGAGGACGTACCAGCAAAGTGCGCTCTCGAAAACATAACCGGAGAAGGGAGACACTCCGATAACAAAAAGTAAGTGACTAATTGAGTTTTTACACCAAAGTTAATCTCATTAAATTAAGCTGGGTCAGACAAGTTAGGCCTACATTGTGGCCTAAGACCCAGCATCAACTCATAGCTTAACAAAGGTGAAGGTAGATTGCCCTAACCTAATTCTTGTGAGGAATCCTACTGTGGACCTCAATTTATCTGCCCGCTCTGGACCATTTCCGGAATCTCTAGGCTGACCCCTCTAGGCTAGACTTGATCTACTCTATAGTTAGACTGGAGATATAAGGGGTGGGTTAATTGTGGACCAATTCATACAGAGCATTTTTCGCACAATGATTCAAGTTCTCCATCTAAACCAGGCCACCAGAAATAAGCTCTCGCCAGCATTTGTTGCGCCCATGTGTTCAGCGTGAAGTTCCTTCACTTAATTCGACCTGCCTTCATTTGGAATAATCACTCTGTGGCCCCATAAGAGACAGCCATTTTGAATCGAGAGGCCAGACTGACGTTGATAAAAGGGCTGTAATTCACTCTCAACCTTAGTAGGCCAACCAACTGAGCAGAAATGGATGACCCTAGACAGAATAGGGTCTGATTTTGTCCATTGCTCTATTTGCACCGCAGATATTGGAGTGGATTCCAAAAACTCCACCAAGTGAACCCATTCTGTAGGTATAGGTACACAATCATTTGGATTTTCTAAGGGCAACCTACTTAGCGCATCAGCCGTACCTAGAAGTTTACCTGACCGATGTACTAAGTCAAATTTATTGGCTTGTTGAATCCTACCTGAGGCCATAACTGGAATATTTTTATTAGGTGAAAATAAACCTAAAAGAGGCTTATGGTCAGTAATTAGTTTAAATTCATGACCCCATAGATAGAAATGAAATTCTTTTACTGCAAATACTAAGGCTAATGCTTCACGTTCCACTTGTGCATATCCTCTTTCAGTCTCAGTTAGTGTTCTAGAAGCAAAACAGATAGGCCTATCTACACCATCAATGTGGTGAGATAACACTGCCCTAATTCCATAAGAACTGCTGTCTGTTGAAACTACGAGAGGAAGTTTAGGATCATAATGCACTAGGAGAGTGGACTTTAGTAGTACGTCCTTGGAAGCCTCAAATGCTTCCTTTTGAGTTTTCTCCCATCTCCACTGTTCCCCAGATCGTAATAGCTTATTTAGGGGTTCAAGGAAAGTCGATGCATTAGGCAAAAATTTCCTATAAAAGTTTAGGAGACCTAAATAAGCTTGTAACTGTGTGATGTTTTGTGGAGGTGGTGCATTTTCTATTGCTTCTAGTTTATCCACCGTTGGATGAATGCCTGAGGCATCTATGCGGAACCCTAAATATGAAACCTCGTTAGTGACCCATGAACACTTTTCTCTCTTTAGCTTAGTCCGGCATCCCGGAGCCTTTTTAGAACTGTGGTTAATCTAGTTAGGTGTTCTTTTTTAGACGAACCTGAAATGAGGACATCATCTAGAAAGCAAAGTACCCCTGGAATGTGACCTAGAACTTGGTCCATTGTCCTCTGAAAAATACCCGGAGCCGATGCTATTCCATAGCATGGCCTATTGTACTTATATAGGCCTCGGTGTGTATTTATGATAGTTAATTCTTTAGAGTTTTCATCTAAACTTAGTTGAGCATAGGCTTGGGACATATCGAGTTTTGTGAAATATTTACCCCCAGCAAGAGAGCTAAATAATTCATCAGGCTTGGGTATAGGATAGCAATCTAGAAGGACGGCTCTATTTGCTGTTAAACGGTAATCCCCACATAACCGCAAGGACTTGTCCGGTTTTAGTACAGGAACTACTGGGGCAGCCCACTTAGCGTGTGTGACTGGTTCAATAATTTTATCTGTTAGCAGCCTGTCAATTTCTAAATCTACCTTCTCCCGCAGTGCATGCGCAATTGAACAAGCCTTACAAAATTTCGGAGTTACATTAGGATCTACTTCTATGCAGACCTGATGGCCTTTTAGGTTGCCTGCTTCAGGCCCAAAAACAGAAGAAAACTCATAAGAAATTTTTATAGTGGGCACACTAGGGGCCACTTCGGCCCATCGAGGTGACTCACTATGTAAAAACTGCCTGTACATTGGCAATAACCAATTTTTACAAAACTAATTAAGTATCATTTTAAAACTAATTAATTATCAATTTAAAACTAAAGATAGAATCTCTGGATCCAGAGGATCAAAGTCATAATAGGCTACTATCCACAAATATGTTACACACTATATCTATTTATAACTGACATGCAAATATATCAGATCCAAAGAATCCAGTCAATTTCATTATGGTACCCATCAATACCAGTACCATGCCAACCAAAAATAAGTCATGGTCCATATCAATTGCGGACCAAGTCACAATTTACAACCATATACATTACAATATATATACTTAGGAGGAAAAGTGTAGGTGTGGCTGTAAAGACTGTACAGTAATGTAGAAATGTGTGTGCACCCATTTTGGGTCTCCCATTTAAAGGTGTTTGTGGGGCAAGTGAAGATCATGAGTTTTTCAATACCTCACAGTACTATCGGGGGCACCGCTCGGCAGAGGAATATCTTTAAATAGGGTGTGTAAAGACAGAGAGTATCCCCTAACCCAAGATGCTGCCTCCCTATATCCCACAACACCTGTGTTGAGCTGTGGGATCTATCACCCAAATGCACATAATATATATGAAATAAACTAGTACCATTCATGCAATAAAAATGGGCTTAAACACCATCACCAGATGTCCCTTGCAGACATCAAACTATCCAACCTTCGTTTGAAAGAATCAAGCGTATCTGAAGTCACCACTTCTTCTGTCAGACTGTTCCAAAACTTAATTACTCTGTTTGTAAAACTATGTTTTCTTAAATTTGTTCTACATCTTGGCTTAAATAATTTCATACTATGACCTCTAGTCTGATTATTGTGATCTTTAATGAAAAGAGACTCAAAATCTATCTTATCCAACCCTTTTATCATTTTATACACCTCTATCATATCACCCCTTAACCTCCTCCTTTTTAATGAGAACATGCTTAGATACGCCAGTCTTTCCTTATATGTCAATTGTCTTAGAGATGGGTTCATTCTTGTTGCTCGTTTCTGTACTTTTTCCAGTTTTTCAATATCTTGTATCAAATAGGGACTATTAAATTGAATGCAGTATTCGAGGAGGGGTCTCACATATGAAATGTATAGTTGCTTTATAATATTGGGTGATTCGTATTCAATGTGTGTGTGTGTGCGTGCATGAGATTGAGTCTAGCATTTGCTTTATTTCTGATTACCATACAGTGATTTGAGGGTTTAAGTTCATTTGTCACAGTGACACCCAAGTCTTTCTCTTTATCATTTTTAATCCAAACTCCATTCATATTGTATTCAAATTCTGGATTTCTTGGCCCAATATGCATAACCTTGCACTTATCAACATTAAATTTCATCTCACACTTATCTGCCCAGGCTGTTACTCTGTCTAAGTCTTTTTGTATTGTCATTGCTCCTGCTACTGACTTAACATTATGGCCTAATTTTGTATCATCAGCAAATTTTGAGGTTTTACATGATAGGCCCTTCTCTAGATCATTTATATAGACAACAAAAAGCAGAGGTCCCAGAACAGACCCCTGTGGGACTCCGCTCAATACGGGTCTCCAAGTAGACTTATTTCCATTTAGATGAACTCTCTGTTTTCTATTTCTCAGCCATTCTTCTATCCAATCAGCTATATGACCTCTTATACCATGGGCTCTAACTTTTACCAACAATCTTGCATGAGGAACAGTATCAAATGCCTTTGCAAAATCTAAGTATATGTACTATATCTACTGGCTCTTTATTGTCCAAATGCAATAGGACTCCATCATAAAATTCAATCAAGTTGGTTAGACAGGACCTTCCATTTCGAAAGCCATGCTGGCTATCATTTATAAGGTTGCACTCTTCAAGGAACTCAGTAACTTTACCTCCAATGATACTTTCGAGCAATTTGCAAATAATGGAGGTGAGGCTGATGGGTCTGTAGTTTTTTGCCAAGTTTCTATTTCCTTTTTCAAAGATTGGAGCCACATTTGCTTTCTTCCAATCCTCTGGAATTTCAGTACATATCAATGATTTATTAAAAATAATTTCTAGTGCCTGTGCTATATTATTTTTGGCAGCTTTTATGACTATTGGATGCATTTCATCTGGCCCTGGAGATTTTTCCATTTTTAATTTATCTATTGCTTTTAAGATAGCTAGTTTTGTTACCCTTAATTCATTTATTTCTCTATCTTGTCCTGGTAGTATAAGATCAGGAATATTATTTAAATTTTCATTTGTGAATACTGATGAGAAGTATTTGTTTAGTTCTTCAGTTATTTCAAGATCATCATCTATAGTTTTATCATCTATATGGAGGGGGCCAATTTTCTTTTTCACTCTACTTTTCAAATTGAAGTGACTGAAAAACTTTTTAGGATTGTTTTTTGAATTCTTGGCTAGGCTTTTTTCCAGGTCTCGTTTGCTATCTCTGATTACTTTCTTGCAAATGCTTCTTTTACTTTTATATATTTCGGAGTCTATGCCATTTTTAGTTCTTTTGAATTTATGAAATGCTTTTGTTTTTTCTCTGATTGCTCTTTTTACATTGCAGTTTAACAACTTAACAATGAGTCTATGTCAGATGGATATGAGAGTGTATGCACATCTGCCTGACCCCTTGGCAAGATTTTCTCAATCGGCATTTTCAAAGCATCAATCCAATCACGGCCTAGTAGAGTAGGCCCTTGCTCATCCACCACAAAAAGGGTTAAGGGATGAGACAAAGTTTTCTGGTTGAGTGTAACTGTGACGGATGCTTCTCCACAAATAGGTATTTGTATGTCCCCATATTATTTCAAAATCGTTTTAGATGCATGTAATTTAGGTGTTTGAAAATTTTATCAAAAACTGTCTCGGACATGACAGTTCGGGCAGCACTGTATCTATAGTTCTAGAGGAACTGTAATTCCATTTAGGCCTACCTCTACAAATATGGGCCTGTATTTTTCCCACTTTGCTGCTCATAAATAGGTACTCCCTCCAATGTTCGAAGTATTTCCCTTTGAGGATTTACACTAGAAATGTTAAAATTAGAATTTTCACAGAATAAAAACCCACTCTAATAGACAGAGTTTATTTCCACGACAGTTCGACGCCCACTGGCATCCTCCTCGGGTGGATACAGAAACACAAATGAACAAAACAAGAGGGAAAAAACAGTTCAGGGATCGACCGTTAAGAAATTCGCACCTAGGTTGGATTCCATTCTCTCGAGACAGGAGGGCATTTTCATTAAGTTACATTCGCACAAATTTAAAACTATCTTCCTGTTCTAAACATACAGATTCTATTATTTTTACATAATTATTACATTTATAATTAAATTTATTACATTTAATATTGCATAATTATTAATTACAGAAGAAAATTAAATTATTATTACATTGGTTATTACATTGTTGTTTATTATACAGAAATTATAAACCGAAAAACGAATGAAAAAAGGCGATTAGGAAATAATCCAGAGACCATTGAGAAATTCGCACCTAGGTTAGATATCGTTCTCCCGAAACCAGAAGGGCATTTTATACAGGGTCAGCTTATAACTACATTTCCACAAATTAAAAATATCTTCTTGTTCTATACATACAGATCCTAATGTTTGACATAATTACTGCATATATTTATTTCCACATTAATTACTTCCATTATTACATTTACTAAAAGCGAGATAAGGAAACATTCCAATCCAGAGACATTTAAGAATTCACACTTAGGTTCGAACACGTTCCCACGACTCCGTAAGGGATTTATTGACCAAGAATCTCATTAAAGGGTCTAACTTATAAGTACCTTCGCACAAATTAAAATTATCTACTTTTTCTATACACACAGATTCTATTATTTTTCTTTTGACATAATTATTACATTTATAAAGTACCTTACTTGATTCCCAATCTATAGCATGATTATTTTGGCTAGCGTGATAAAAAATGGCATTATTAGTATTACAACTTCTGAAGGCATATTTGTGTTCTTTGATACGGGTTTCAATATTTCTTCCAGTTTCTCCCACGTATACTAAATCACAACTTTTACAGGGAATGCTGTAGACACAGGCTTGTTCCTCTTTTGCAACGTTATTCCTAACCAATTTACTTTCACGGTAGACGAATATTTGAACGCCAAAGCAAACTTAAATTCTTTCGTCAACGGTTTTTACTCTTTCTAAGCCGGCAATGTAAGGCAAACTCACATATTGTTTTTGGTTAACTGAAGGTTCCCGAGGGGCATAAAAAGATTTTCTGGCTTTAAAATACGCCTTTCTGATAAACCACTCAGGATATTTTAAATCCTTAAAAATGTTCCAAATCTTTGAATTTTCCGGATCCAGCAAATGTGGGCTACAATCCTGAGTGCTCTTAGAAACATGGAAGAAATAATTGAGCTTTAACCCCTTCATCATGATATGAAAAATAATGAATGTACGAATTACAATGAGTAGGTTTTCTATAGACCGTGAAATTGGGCTTTCCGCTTTCGTTAATGACCAAAACATCTAGAAAAGGTAATTGTTTGTCGTTTCTCCCATTCATATTTAAATTTAATAGAGAGGGAACAAGATTATTTAATGACTGAAAGAAAGTGTCAAAGTTGTTCCAGTGGTCAGGCCAAAAATGAGAAAATATCATCTACATAACGAAACCAAATTAGATTCCCTGGGACATATTGTTTGCAACAATTCCGACTCATAATACTCCATATATAATGTACTCAGTATTGGGGATAAAGGGGACCCCATTCCCATACAAAACGTTGCAAATAAAATTCTTCACCGAAGGAGAAGGCATTATTGGTGACACAGAGTTTTATCAGTTCTAAAAATACAGATGTGGGCATGCCTAGTTCTACGTTACATGTTGCAATTTTCTATCTAAAAAACTAAGTACATCATCAATGGGAAACTTTCGTAAACAAGGACTCAACATCAAAACTTATCATTCTTCCCCGTTTTAAATCTAAGGACATAACTTTGTTAATAAAGTCACAGGAATTAGTGATGTGCGAGCCTGAAAATTTACCAACTAATGGGGATAATTTATCTGCAAGAAATTTAGATAACCTGTAACTAAAGGAACCCCTGTGTGAAATAATGGACGGAGTGGTATATTAATCTTATGGGTTTTGGGTAGGCCGTAAATGTGGGGGAGTTTGGGGTTAATCTGTAGAAATCTTTTAGGATCAATCGCCGGGACATCTTTTAATAAGTTCCTGATGGTTTTGTTGAATTCGGCAGAAAGACGCTTTAGGGGGGACGATCTCACTTTGGTGTAGGTGAATTCATCACTAAGTAACGCTTAATGTGGAAATAAATATATGCAGTAATTATGTCAAACATTAGGATCTGTATGTATAGAACAAGAAGATATTTTTAATTTGTGGAAATGTAGTTATAAGCTGACCTGTAATAAAATGCCCTTCTGGTTTCGGGAGAACGATATCTAACCTAGGTGCGAATTTCTCAATGGTCTCTGGATTATTTCCTAATCGCCTTTTTTCATTCGTTTTTCGGTTTATAATTTCTGTATAATAAACAACAATGTAATAACCAATGTAATAATAAATTTATAATTTCTGTAATTAATAATTATGCAATATTAAATGTAATAAATTTAATTATAAATGTAATAATTATGTAAAAATAATAGAATCTGTATGTTTAGAACAGGAAGATAGTTTTAAAATTTGTGCGAATGTACTTAATGAAAATGCCCCTCCTGTCTCGAGAGAATGGAATCCAACCTAGGTGCGAATTTCTTAACGGTCGATCCCTGAACTGTTTTTCCCTCTTGTTTTGTTTCATTTGTGTTTCTGTATCCACCCGAGGAGGATGCCAGTGGGCGTCGAAACTGTCGTGGAAATAAACTCTGTCTATTAGAGTGGGTTTTTATTCTCATATTTTGACCTTCACGTAAAAAAGTGAAGTTTTTTGCATTTAGAATTTTCACGCTTCGTTTTCTTTGAAAAACACACTTTAGCTATGTGGCCTATTTTACTACAGTTTCGGCAAACTGCTTCTTTAAAAGGGCAATCCTTCTTCCAATGGTGTTTTCCACACCCTGTACATGGCTTGGAAGGCTTAGTAGAATTAGTAGGCTTAGTCGTATTCGCCTCATACCTTTTATTTGCCTGTCTAGTAGGCTCCTTAGGTCTGCCAGGCCTAGAAGATTTAAAGCTATTTACGTGTTGGGCTTTACTACTGTGATTTCCAAAAGCTCTAACATCTTTAGCAGCTGCTTCTCTAGCCGTAGCTATTTCTACAGCCTGACGAAAAGTTAGGTCCTGTATGGCTAATAGGGCTCTCTGGGTAGACTCCTCTTTGAGACCCATTACAAACCTATCTCTTAGCATTTCATCTAATTTGTCCCCAAATTTACACGTACGGCTATGGCTTTTTATTCCTGCAACAAACTCTGCAATGCTTTCATTTCCCGTCTGATGCCTTGAATAAAATTTGAAACGTTCATAGATGAGAACTACTCGGGTTTGTAGTGATCGGTTAGGGCCTGTACCAATTCATTATAGGTGCAGGTTTCCGGTGCTTTAGGAGAAACTAGGTCCATAACTAAACCAAACGTTTTAGGGCCTATTATAGTTAAAAAGGTAGGTACTTTCTTAGCATCAGGAATGGAATTTGCCTCGAAAAACAACCTCACCCTAGTGGCATAAGCTTCGAAGTCCTCCCCAGAGTCTTCGTAGGGGCTTATATGGCCAATCACCGACATGCTAGAGCAAAACCGAATTAGGCCAAATCACGTGAAGTAGGTTAGATTTGGTTTAAATTTGATCTAGTTACTCCCCAGTTAGGGCTGAATAGTGAATTGTATTAGAGTTAGGGCTGAGTAGGAATTAGTTTTAGAGTTAGGGCTGAGTAGGAATTAGTTTTAGAGTTAGGCCGGCGGGACCTACGCTATAGTACGGTAGCTTACCCACACAAACAAACCAAATCGGACGACCCACTAGGCTACATCCAATTTTCCAAACAACCACTTGAACCCAATAAGCCAAATTAAACCAATGAGCCAAATTTAACCCAATGAACAAAATTTAATCAAATGAGCCAAATTCAATCCAATGAGCTAAATTAAATCCAATAAGCTTAATCGAATCCCATGAGCTTAATCGAATCCCATGAGCTTAATTGAATCCCATGAACTTAATCGAATCCCATGAGCTTAATCGAATCCCATCCTCGTCGCCAAATGTGATAGCGTGGGGTAGACACCCCAGTTAGATTACTTAGGTTCTAGCAAACAATCAAAAGCACTTACCGGTGCGTTGAATTAGATATTCCTTTGGGAGCCTACCATTAGATTCCTGTGTCCCACAAACGGCCTACCTAACTCTCTCTTACATTACCAATTTAGAAGCTATAGACATTACCCCTAATTATACTTAAGTACGGACAACTTTCTACCCCATTTGTCACCTTAGAAACACCACCGAATTACACTCAGCACCAACGATAAGGTCAGATAGGAAAAAACATCTCTAGGCTAGCCCAAAAACAATACGAACAGCCGCGTTGGTTCGTTTATGACTTGCTCTTGCCATTCAGCTTAGATTTAGTGATATTTCCCCTTTAGTGACTTTTAGACTGTATATGTATATATACACACACGTCACCTCAGGTGAGAAAGCAGAAACAGCCCAGATGTTTGAGGCCATTGCTCCCCTGCACGAGTTAAAAAAGGGAAGGATGAGTTCCCAGCCCAATCCTTCCCCATCTGTATCGCAGGAAATGCAGAGCTAGCTGCACCTTACCGCGGGTGGTGAGACCAAGGCAAACTCTTTTGTCTTTGTCTTTCATTTTTGTCTTTCATCTGGTACTTTTCCTTCCTGCTGGAAGTTCGCTTTCATACAGCCTCTCCCAAAGAAAGGCGACCGCCCTCAAACCTCCAGCTATCGTCCAGTTGCCTTGATCTTTTTCCTTTCTAAAGTTTTTGAATCTATCATTAATAGAAAGATCCTTAAAAGCCTCTCTTCTCTCAATCTTCTTTCCGTCAGCATAGGCTCCGCAAGGGACGCTCGACTGGCAATCTTCTTGCATATCTCTCTGACTCTTAGTCATCTTCCTCGCGGGATTTTGGTGAAACCTTTGCTATTGCGCTAAACATATCAAAAGCTTTTGATGGAGTGTGATACAAATCTTTAATTTCCAAACTGTCCTCCTTTGGTTTCTACTCTTCCATCTGTGTCTTCATCTTTAATTTCCTTTCTGACCTATTTGCAGTTGTATGAGTAGATGGCCACTGTTCTTCTAAATCTATTAATAGTGGTGTTCCTCAGGGGTCTGTCCTGTCACCAACTCTCCTTTTATTTATCAATGATCCATTAAGTAATTTCCTGTCCTATCCACTCCAATGCCAGGGGCGGATCCAGAGCACAATTTTAGGCGGGGAGCGGTCACTTTCCCAGACATGTCAACTCTCACGAATTTTAAGTCTCAAACTCCCTTATGTGGGATATGTTTCCAGTTATCAAAATCAGGCAAAATCTCTCAGATTTTCATACTTCAAAGTTGACGTATCTGCTTTCCAGAACCTGAAATTATAATACATTGGCAGGCAACTGTGGAATAGAATTGCCAACGATTATCACATATTCCTTCTGCCTATAAAGAATACAGGAAGGTATCTGATTTTGGTCAAAAAAGTTCCTTAAGATGACGGTAAGCTCCAGTGAGACACAAAATTAGTGCAACAACATTTACATCACTATTTTATTAAGCATCATTATTAGGGTCAATTAAAGAAAAATATATATTTAATGGCTCACTTTTGAACATCAATGTGCCCCTATATACTCGATATCAATATGAAATTAAAACTCTCTGTATTCATGTACACATTTTTTTGTCCAGTAGCTGTGCCCTAAATATATATACACACGAGTTACAAATTACAAGAGACATGGCCAAGTACCTGGTTATTTTTCACCCTAAGAAATGGTTCGGTTTGGGGAGGACGATCGCCCCCCTAAATCCACCCCTGTCATATGCCGATCATTCCATTCTTCACTTCACCCGCTTCACAAAGCATCCCTCTCAGCAGTTACTCCATGCTTCGTGTTAGACGGCTATGGGTGCACCTGACCTCTGATCTTTCTACTATCTCGGACTGGTGCAGCGAAAACTCGGTCCCTTCATCTGTCTACAGCACTCATCACAATCTTCCACACGACTATCTCCTTAGCTTCAACAATACACAACTCAATCCTTCTTCTTCCCTTAACATTCTTAGTATTTCCTTTTCTCGTGATCTTTCCTGGAAAGCACATATACTCCTTTCCCAAAACAGCTTCTCAGAGGTTAGGTGTGTTGTACCAACTCCGCAGTTTCTTCACCACCCAGGGCCGGCGATAGCTGCCACGGGCCCCGGGGAAGGATTGGTATATGGGCCGCCCTGTTTACTCAGTATTTTATTATGAATGTTTTTTGTGTACATAACAAGCGAACTGATTATATGTCCAAGTCACTATTCAAAACATATAGCATGATAATTTCTATAAAATGTATGTCCATTAATTATATTTCCTCTCTCTTATTTAATCAATTCCTTTATTAATATTTTTAGATTTTATCCCACCCCTTTTCCCGGGCTCCTGGGATATAACCCGGCTTCCCCGGCCTCTCGGCGACCCTATCACCCCAACTCAGTTGCTGTCTCTGTACAAGGATCTTGTCCACCCCTTTATGGAGTACGCTTCTCGTGTGTCTGGTGGCTCAACGTACACAGTTTTACTTGATCAGGTGGAATCGAAGGCTTTTCGTCTCACCAATTCCCTGCCTCTCACTGACTGTCTTCACTTCCTCTCTCTTTGTCATAATGTTGCCTCAGTCTCTACTATCGCTATTATAATGGACACTGCTTTTCTGAACTCTCTAACTTTATGCCTCCTCCTTTAAGGAGAGCATGCAGTACCCGACTTTCGACACATTCTCCTTTTTTTTTGTTCAACTTTGATGTAAGGGGTTAATCGGTATTTTCAGTCTTTCATCTGGTCAATCGGTGAACTCTGAAACAATCTTCCTCAATCCATCTTTCCCCCCTGTCTATGACCACCAATCTTCCAAACGCAGAGTGTCCAGGCATTTCGAAAAACCTGAACCTTGGTTTTAGCTCTCTTCCTCCTCTGTAGGGGGGCTACATCGTAGCCAATGTCGTAACACCGCTTCCCGTTGATCAGCGAAGTTAAGCGACATTGGGTCGGATAGTAGTTGGATGAGAGACTGTCCGCTGCGTCCAGACTATGTAGCGACCCGTGGTTCGGATTCCACGTAAAACTGTAGGTCCCCTCCGTCATATGACTTTAGATGTTGCGAAGGAGGTTAAACAAAACCAATACTTATTATTACCCTCTGTAGGGGGGACGTTTTTGCAGGCATTTGCTATTGGCCCTCCTTCCTGTAAAACATGCCACCACCTATATATATACACCTTTGGTTTGCTTCCGCCTGAAATGTTCATTCTGACGAATGTCAAACTTTTCACTCCACCTTAGACCTACAGTTTAACTTGGGATCCGAACCACGCCCCACCAGCAGCCCAGCGTCTTAACCACTAGGTTACATAGGGTACCCATTTATCTACCAACCACTTTCTTTATTGTGTGGAAGGATGAACAGCTCAGCTGGGTTTTGCTGCGCCCCAGCTGCCGTCACCGGGTCTTGATCCTGGGGCCGGTGGATTGGTAGTCAGCGACGCTAACCACTACACCACCGAGGCGTATCCCTAATGAGGAGGGGGTGCCTACGTCTTGGCCAGTGTCATAACACTGCTTCCCAGAGATCAGCGAAGTTATGCAACATTTGGTCTGGTTAGTAGTTGGATGGGAGACGAAAGTTCACCGGGTTTTTTTTAATTCGTTTTTAATAAAAAATTTGTCATTCACCAAGAAATAGCTTAATGCTATACCCAGTGGTGAGCTGCCAAAATTTTAACAACTGGTTCGCTAAGCTGCCAAAATTTTAACCACCGGGTTCTGTATAAAAAATTCTGAATTCGGCAATAAAAAATTGACAACCCTTCCCACCCCACCCTTTCGCAATTTTAATTAAATTAATTATCTCGCTGTTTGCCTTTTTCAAGTGTCTGCATTTTATGATTCAGCTAGGTATTAATAACTGCATGACAATTAATTAGTATAGTTAATTAGAGAAATAGACGTTTCTAATGAAATCAGGAAAGAAGAATTATTTAATAAAAACCGATGAATCATATTATCTACATAGTTAAAATTAAATTGCTCAGTCAACTTTAGCAATAATGAATTATTAGGCAAAACATAAATATCAGTACATCTATGCTCTCTTCAGCGTCCAGCAAAAAAGTTAACAACCGGTTCTTATTTTCAAAAAGATTTTAACAACCGGTTCGCGCGAACTGGTGCGAACCGGGTCCAGCTCGCCACTGGCTATACCCCCATACCTAATAGAATAGACTGGACTCAGCTTTATTTAAACAGCTGTTCGATGGCCAAACACTATTTTCGCAACGTTCTTGAAACTCGACTGAACTGACAAAATTAATTGTTTTGGGGGAAAGTTCGTGGAAGCAGACATTTTTTAGTTATTCTAATGTAAGGCGAATTTTTAATCTTTTTTTAAGTCTAAATTTGATCATTTTAAATGTATTGTGTGTATATTAATTAATACATCCACTTTGGGAACATAATTATATCTCTAAATACTTAAAAATATAAAGTATATGCAACTTCATCCGACAGTTGCCAAATATCGTGAATTAGAACCATAATATATTGCCCATTCTCATGTCATTCGTCATGAGCTGTCCAACTGAAATAAATATCCTATATTCTATAACTTACGTTTACTATTTACAACTTTTTATCTCTCGGAAAGTAATGAAAAGTTTTGTTCTTCTTTCCTCTAAGTGTATGTTATTACAACCGTAAAGAGCACAATATGTAACAGTCTAACAGATCCTGGCCCTAATCTGAAATTACCAGCCATTTCAAAAGTGCCCTCACCAAACTGACTTCTTTATTGAGACTGGTGAAGGAAATTTGTAATTTGTAAAGCTCACATGGGAAGGCGCTGAGAGTCAATTTTTGTAGGAACGTTTATGAATGAAACACACTTGATTACATTCTTGGTAATTATATTAGACTGTTAGAACTCTCTATGTAGGGTCTCTACGGTGTCGAATTGCAACATACCTCAATTGTGTACAATGATTTAGAAAAAATCGTCTCGCTTTTTTTATCGTAAACATTCATTAAATAAGAATTTACAAGTAATAATAATGTTTTAATTTAAGAATTACAATTATATTATGTAAATTAATAAATTTAGTACGGTTATTGCACTAAAAAATGCATTCCTTTGCGTAAAGGCAAAGGAGTTTAACGGAACATGGTCAAACAACGCAAATATTGATCTCACTTGAACAAACCTTTTTACAGGTTAGGGATGATTGATGTGATTGGTGGCGCGTTGCCTCTGAAACCATGCGACGAGGGTTAGCGTTCCATTAATTCCAAGTTTCCCATTTTATTGCCTTTTCCCTTTCACTCTTATTCCAGCGCGATGATTGCACTCAAAATGCATTCTTTAGTGAGTAAATATATTGTGAATGGGAGTGAAAACTTATTAAAGAGTGGCTGCAAAGTAACGTAAAAGAAAAACACTGTTATAAGAAAGGCTGCGTCGCGGCCGTTGCAACGCCGGTTGTTTTAAGATCAACGAAGTTAAGCCTACGCTGGGTTAAGTGTGTAGCGAGCCATGGTTCACTTTCCACGTAAACCCTTTAAGGACTGAAGGTACAAATTGCTAACGTTTCAAATACAAGCATTCATAACTTAATCCTACAAAAAATTCACGGCTTAAAGGGTTAAATAGTATCCCCACTCGGTTATGTGATCCCTGACGTTAGGACACAGCCTAAATCATGGAATTAACAAAGAGTAACCAGAAGGACGATGAACCTATAAGAGTTAGGCTAATAAAACTAGTATAAGTAATATTCATCATCTAACTTAACCTCTTAAGCATTATCGACGAGTTATATTGTTTATCGGTACGTATAAATGCGACATTTAACAGGTATACGACACGATATACTACTGAATTAGGTTGATTGTATAAATATATAATACAAATAAGATCATAAAAAACTTGGTCTGCGTTTATAATGTTCAGTGAATTTTTTATTTACATTTAAGCAAGCTTCTCTCCATTAATTATACAGTTTCGACCAATTCTGTACTATTATTGGAGGTGTCATCCCACCTAGCTTGTCATCATCCCCGAGGTTGGAGGGGTACTTTTTACCTGGTGGTTAAATAAAATAATTATGCATCTTTGAACTTTATTTTTTTTATAATTAATTTAACAGTATAGCTAATGTATACAAATTACAAATCAATCATTTTCAGATACAATATAATAATAGTCACTGAAGATCTACATGTTATTGGAAGTTTGTGGTAAGTACATTTAGTGGTCTTATTTTAATATCATATATTAAAATTCTCACGATCGTCTTCCACTTCAGAATTTTAGTGTTTTATAATTTAACTTATATTAATTCATAAACTTTTCTTTAATTAAAAAAAATGCGGCAGTTATATTTCCCCATCAGTTTCCTTTATATTTCCCACAGGTTTATTATCATATATAAATAAAATTAAATGTTTTAATAAGTTATTTAAAGCTATGTTACTCTTGGGGGAGGGAATGGCTACCCGGGATTCTCTTTTCAAGATGGCCAACTTAATGTAAGACTTCAGGTATTAGCATCAGTAGTTGGCAACGTTGTAGACAATCTCGTAACACCGCTTCCCGTTGTTCAGTGAAGTTAAGCGACAATGGGTCAGATAGTAGTTGGATGGGAGACTGTCCGCCACGTTCAGAATGTGTAGCGACCCGTAGTTTGGACCCCACGTAAAGCTGTAGGTCCCTTCTGTCATGTGAGTTTAGATGGAGCGAAGGAGGTTAAACCTCATCATTACATTTAGCATCAATAGGGCTACACACACCTCAAATTATTTTCAATTGCATTTGTACTGAAAGATTTTTATAGCCTTCTTTTTATTAATTTTTCCATGTAAATTCTCATAACAATGAAGCTCTTTGGTTTATAATTTCGGTATGTACCTTCTAACCAAGTTATAAATTTTTTTTAAACTTTGACAATAGAATAAAGGCTTCATTTTACCTGTAACGAGTGGGTGCACAAATCCCTCGCAAACAAAATCCCAGTAGTTGTCTGTAAATGAAGTTTCAGCTCAATCACACGCAACATTTATTGGGATTTGTACGGCAAGTGTTAGAAGATCGGAAATAAGTTGTCCAATATGAAAAGGGTATTACGTTCTGAAAGGGATCTTTTCAACCAGCCTAGGACGCTCGGGCCAAAACGAGATATTTTAAACTCTTGATGCTGAGGGTTCGTTGACGTTCATATATTTCGTGGACGAAAATTTCAATGGCGAAGATCGACTTTCCGCGTCGTCCTGATGCCTTTTCAAGGATTTTTTTCTTTGATCCGAACAGCTATTTTCATTCATTATCCTACGTACAAAAAAGATGGATGTTACACTTCACTAATGAATGTTCAGTAGACCTATAAAATCATACCATTAAAATCAAAACAAATGAAGAATTTTTGTATTTTAGGTATTGGGATCAATTTCATAAGATTTCAGAATGAGAGCTAGTTAAGAAATTTCTAGGCACATCCTCTTTCATATATTGTCCTGACTTCTGTTCAAGTCGTCGAAATACACTAAACAGCGTAAACATCATCCATCCAAGCATTTAAGTACTTCGACGAGGTATTGTCGGAGACATTTTAGTTCAATATCCCGATAAAATCCGGCTGCAAAAACACACACACACACACACACACACACACACACACACACACACACACACACACACAACTGCAATTAAGTGAGCAGTCATGTTCAGAACTGTAACTGACCACAATTTTATATGATCAATAAAGTTTTATTTAAATCATGGGTAATATTTCACACTGAAATAAGTATCAGATACTTTACTTGTATTTAAGAATGCAATATCCAATTCCACTTATGGCTGAAGTTGCTACAATTCCAATTCCAATGACGAACAAGTGCAACATTTGAGTGAATGTGTCTGAGTCACGAAAGTGCTTCTCCTGTTTTCCAATTTTCTTCTTCAGCTCTTCCAAAGAATTTACCCCGAACTTTGAAAGTGCCTCTCTTTCCACGAGCGACATAGCTGCAACATATACCCTGGTTAACCTTGGTTTTGCTTCCGTCCGAATTGTTCATCCTAACGAAGGTCAAGCTTGTCACTCCACCTCAGACCTACAGTTTAACGTGGAATCTGAACCACGCCCCACCAACAGCCCAGTGTCTTAACCACTAGGCCACCCAGGGTACCCATTTATCTACCATCCAATTTCTTTATTGCGTGGAAGAATGAACAGCTGGGTTTTGCTGCGCGCAGCCTGACGTCACTGGGTCTCGATCCCGGGGCCGATGGATTCGTAGTCAGCGACGCTAACCACTACACCACCGAGGTGTGTGTGTGTATATATATAGGCCTATATCTTTTTTATGCAGGAGGAAGAAGAAGAAGAAGAGAGCCAAAATCAAGGTCCGGGGTTTTCGAGATGCCTAGATACTCTGCGTTTGAAAGATGGGAGGTCATAAACAGAAGGAAAGATTGTTCCAGAGTTGACCGGTTGAGTAGATGAAAGACTGAAAATACCGATTAACCCTTGCATTAGATAGTTGGTCAGAAAAGGAATGAGAAAGTGTAGAAAGTCTCGTAATGCGTGCTCTCCTTAAAGGAGGAGGCATGCAGTTCGAGAGTTCAGAAGAGCAGTGTCCGTTATAATATCGATAGTAAAGAGAGAGTGAGGCAACATTGCGGCGAAGAGAGAGAAAGATTGAAGACAATCAGTAAGAGGCGAGGAATTCATGAGACGAAAAGCCTTTGATTCCACCCGGTCAAGTACGGCGGTGTGGGTTGAACCACCCGACACATGAGAAGCATATTCCATACAGGGGCGAACAAGACTCCTATTTAGAGACAGCAACTGAGTCGGGGTGAAGAAACTGCTGAGGCGGTACAGCACACCTAACCTCTTAGAAACTATTTTGGAAAGAGAATATATGTGATCTTTTCAGGAAAGATCACGAGTAAAAGAAACGCCAAGAATGTTAAAAGAGGAAGGATTGAGTCGTGTGTTGTTGAAGGTAAGGGGATAGTTGTGTGGAAGATTGTGACGAGTAGAGAAATGGAGGAACTGAGTTTTTGAGGCATTGAAAGCCACAAGGTTTTCTCTGCTCCAATCAGAGATAGCAGAAAGATCAGAGGTCAGGTGCTCCGTAGCCGTACTACGCGAATCATGGAGTGACTGTTAAGAGAGACGCTTTGGGAAGCGGGTGGAGAAGTGAAGAGTGGAATCATCGGCAAAGGAGTGAATAGGACAGGAAGAGCGAATTAAAAGATCATTAATAAATAAAAGAAAAATAGTGGGTGACAGGACAGAACCCTGAGGAACACCACTGTTAATAGCTTTAGGAGAAGAACAGTGGCCACCTACAACCGCAGCTATAGAGCAGCCAGAAAGGAAATTAGAGATGAAGGAACAGATAGAAGGATAGAAACCGAAGGAGGGCAGTTTGGAAATTAAAGATTTGTGTCTAGCGCAATAGCAAAAGTTTCACCGAAATCCCAAAAGGAGGATGACCAAGAGTCAGAGAGATATGCAAGAAGATCGCCAGTAGAGCGTACCTCCCGGAATCCATACTGACGATCTGAAAGAAGATTGTGAGAAGAAAGGTGTTTCAGAATCTTCCTATTAAGGATAGATTAAAAAACTTTGAAAAGACAAGAAATCAAAGCAATTGGACGATAGTTGGAGGATTGAGAGTGGTCACCCTTCTTTTGGACAGGCTGAATGAAAACGAACTTCCAGCAGGAAGGAAAAGTACCAGATGAGAGACAAAGACGAAGGAGTTTGCCAGGTAGGGTGTCAGCACAGAAGCACAGTTCTTAAGAACAACAAGAGGAACACCATCAGGATAATACGCCTTCCTAGAGTTGAGCCCAGATAGGGCAGAAACAAACATCTTTAGAAGAGATTCTAATTTCAGACATAGTCTGAGGGGGGAGGAGATGGAGGAACACCACCGGAATCGTCCAGGGTTGAATTATAAGCGAAAGTTTGAGCGAAGAGTTCAGCTTTGTCAGGAGAAGAGACGGAAACTGAGCCGTCGGAATAGAAAAGAGGGAAAGAAGAGGAAGTAAAGTTGTTGAAGAGGTTCTTAGCTAGATGCCAGTAAGAGCAAGAAGAATTAGAATTGGATATATACGCAGGGTCTGTCAAAAAAAACTAAGCCAATTTGAAATCTCTATAAAATGCACAATTTGATAGAGATTTCAAATATATTTGTACACTAAATAAATAAAAGGCTCATAAATAATCTGTGATAATTTTATAACTTTATTTTAAATATTTTAGGAGTTATGCGGTTATTTCTACAGATTGCGAAAATTTCAGTTTTTTTCATTATGTAATATATCTTCTTTTTTCTCTTTTTCAGAATTTGTTCAGATTTAAAATTTTTCGTGAATACCTCTAAATATGCCATTCTCACATGAAGATAAAATAATTATAAAGCATTATAGAGTTGAAAAAGGTTATAGTGCAAGGAAATTACTTTCTGAATTCGATTATAAAGGATGGACTAGATCAGGTTTAGATTACTTATTGAGAACTATCGATGAAACAGGAAGCATTGAAAGGGTTGGTTGGTAGTGGGCGACCAAAATCAGTTAGAGTAGATGAAAATATTCAGAAAGTGGAGGAACGTATCCTTAGTCAAGAGGATCGACCTGGTAGCCACATGACACTTGCTCAAATATCAAAAGAACTAGAAATATCAGAATCAAGCGTAAGAAGGATTATTAAATCTGATCTGCAATTTAAACCATTTAAAAGAGTGCATGGACAAAGATTGTCAGAAGTAAACTGTCAGAAAAGAGTTGAGAAATCCAAACGTATTTTACGTACAATAACTGAAGATAAATAGAGCCACCAAGAAACTCACAGAATGACCGGGTTTATTCTGATGTTGCGAAGGAAAATGAAATCCAAGATGAAAGACTACGCAACAAGGAGTCACCTTTCTTCTAGCGTCATGGTTTCTGTTGGAGTGTCCAAGTTGGGAAAAACTTCAATATTTTTTGTTGAGCCAGGAGTGAAAATTAATGCTTAATATTATTCAAATACCCTGCTTGGGAAAATGCTTCCAGAAATGAGAAACTTGGCTAGTCAAGGTTACTTTATTTTTCAACAAGATGGTGCAACATCACATACTGCCAAAACAACCATCGAATATTTGAAAAAGAATGTGCCTGAATTTCTGGAACCGAATAATTGGCTACCTAACAGCCCTGACCTAAACCCTGTAGACTACGGAATATGGAAAAACTTGGCAGAGAGAGTGTATAGGAACAGAATAAGGGATGTCAATCATTTGCGTGAGTTGATTATCGCAAAATGGGCAGAGCTCCCCCAAGAGCAAATGAATCGAGCAATAGACGAATTCAGACCAAGATTAAAAAAAGTGATAGAAATGCAAGGGAATCATATTGAACAGTTCTTTTAATTTTATTGAACTAAAAATTATCTACAGTGTATCGTAAAAAAAAAAAAAATTTCGTGTTAAGTAGGAGAATCTCACTTTTTAGTTAATTATTAATAAAATTAACAATTCTGAAGATATCGTCATAAGAATTTAGAGGATAATAGGGGATTACCTATACTTTATTGTGTAAAAAATTCAACTTAATTAGATAAATGGTTTTGTTTTAATAAAGGTTTGAATTTGGCTTAGTTTTTTTTGACAGACTCGTTATATAACCTTACCTTACAACCTTACAAAGGTTCCGCGTGATGATTTCTCATTTCGCGAAGGTCAAGCTTGTCGCCCCTCCTCTCGAGTTGGCCTGGTGAAGTAGTGAGTTGGATTCTTGCGCTCTCCACCTCACATAGCCAGGTACGCCCGGCTCATCGGGGATTGTTCTGAGCCAGGCGTCTAGTCTTCCTTTGAAGATTTCCACTGCAACTCCCTTCGTGTTTCTTAGGTCTTTGGGCAACTGATTAAACAGTTTTGGTCCTCTCACTACAAAACTATTTTCTTTCAGGGTTAAGGATGTTCCCTGTCTCGCCTTCAATTTGGGAATACGACACAGTCTACCGCTTCTACTTTCCATCGTTGTTTGGGGAGTTATGGGATTCAGAGTAAGATTAGGGACTAGTTTCTCCATTATTTTCCAAGTGTAAATAATGGTGTATCTCTCTCTTCTCCTTTCCAGTGAATATAGGTCTAGTTCTCGTAACCTTTCCCAGTAATTTAGTTCTTTGCACCCATTGATCTTGGCTGTGAAGCTTCTTTGGATCCCCTCCAGCTGTCTAATGTCTTCTTTTTTATATGGGGAAGTTAGGACCGAGCAGTATTCTAATTTGGGTATTATCAGGGTTTTCAGTAGAGGAATCATTACATTCCTATCCCTTCGTTTAAAAGTTCTCAATATCTGACCCGTTATTCTCTTTGCTCTGTTTACTGCTATCTTATTTTGTGTTTCAAATTTCGCATCATCTGTCATTACAACCCCTAAATCTTTTGCTCTGGAATTTCTCTGAATTTCCTGTCCATTTGGGGTATAATATTCCATGCACTTTAGGTCTTCTCTTTTTCCGTACCGTAATAGCTGAAATTTCTCGGTGTTAAACTTCATATTGTCTTCAGTCCACTTGTAGATTTTGTTTATGTCGGTTTGGTTTGTAGAGATCCTATGTCTTCTGGGTTTCTTATTTTTCTACTGATCTTTGTGTCATCTGCAAAGGATGTTACTGTGCTGTCTCTGTTAACGTCCTCATCTATGTCAGTTAGCATGATTATGAAGAGTAGTGGAGCTAATGCTGTTCCTTGTGGTACTGAGCTGAGGACCTCTGATTCTGATGAAGATACTCCTTGTACTGTAACGACTTGCCTCCGCTCACTAAGGAAATTATATATCCATGTGTGTATATATATATGTATATATATATATTAAAATATATATATATATATATGGTAGCGGAAAAATCAAGAGTCAAAGGAGCCAGAAAGAATGGATCTTTCCCGTTCTGTGGCCGCCACTATTTTTGAGTAAAAATTACTTGTTTTGGTGAAAAAATTATAATTTATAATTTCTTAGTTAAAAAATGTATAATTTATGCAATGATGATCCTTTGACTTCTGAGCCACTATATATATACAGACACACACCTGATCAGCAATAAACAAAAAAGGTAAATATTTAACCGGATTAGTTCTGCCAATAACTGTTATTTTTATTGGGTTCAGAATCCCAGCTGAGTCTTGAACATCCAAGCTCTTAGGGGCTACTTTAACTTATAGCCTAAGTTAAGCTAGACTAAAACAAACTTACGGACTTGGAAGTCCTATTAGGTCCTACCTCAGTGTTGCTGACTCGATGTGGGCTTACTTTAGGCCTCGGTTGCATAAAATTAAGAACAAAACGAAAGGGACACTATTTATGGTCTTCCTAAACTTTGCAACAACAACACAACCTGTACCATTGCATGATGCAACAATCTTGTATCTAAACAACCAAACTGAATTGCAAGAGAGCTCTCTATAAGGCCACGCCCTGTAAGTGCCGCATTCAACAAACGAGTAGAAAGGACGCGTCAGTGCCCAAAAAAAATTATTATACAAGAGCCAAAAAATGCTAGCTCTAAATTAGGTGAATTTTTTACTAACCTTACAATTATGAGATGGATATATATACACCTTAACTTAATATATACATGCAATGCTACATCAGTCAGCTTAGTCATCATATCGCCTTGGGACAACAATGGTTCTTCCTCTTCTAGATTTTATAACAATAGCTATTTCAACCTGACTTTCCATGCGTAATACTTGTTTCTATCTTGGAGTCACGCCTCACTACCACCCCAACCCCCGCCGACCACTAAGTTCCTACTTAAATCACTGTTCACACGAATATGAATATGCAGTTGTAACTTGTACGTCAGATTAACGAAAGAGAGAAGAATACAATCCCGTAGCCAGGATTTCCCAAGGAGGTCGGGGGTCAAATTATAGAAAGGGGACCTTTTGGTGTAACAACCTAGTCAGTAGTCACTGCTGAGGGGGTTGGTAGTAGTTTGTGAAGTTTAAAAAAAAAATGCAGGTGTTTATTTACTAAATGATGTTATATATCATCACATTAGTTATAACTATGGTTACAGAAGTGGACCTTTCCTATGAAGGGTGGGGGGTCGTTCGGCCCCACTCCCGAAACCTCCCTGGCTACGGGCCTGGAATGTGCTTTTAGTGAAGAAGCCACTGAAGATACATAAACAAAAACCGAATCGTCTGCATAAGCAAAATGGGTGATCCATCCCCATGAAACTATGATACTTGCCCCAACTAACGAAATATTTTTGAGTTTTTGGTTAAATGTAACAGCCAGGAAGCTCATTTCCCCACGATGTTGGGTTGAGTGTGCCCGGAGGGTCACCTTTAGCCCGAGCATTAACAAGGTGAGCGGCCAATTCAACTCGGCGCAGGAGCCAGCAGGAAGGAACAAATCACAGCCTCACCACTCAGACTCTGCTATCGTAACCATTGAGTTACCAGACGCCCTTGAATTTTTGGAGTTAATGAAATACTTAAGCAGTGTTGGGCACTAAAGCGTTAATCCGATAACAGTTAATTAACGAAGTTAACTTTTTTTACCGGACTATTAACGGAAGTTAATTTCTATTTATCGTTATCGGACCAGTTAACTTCCGATAACTCGATATTTAGTCTGTTAAAGTCCGTTAACACGTTAACTGCGAGGAGTCATTCACGGAAGATCACCGCTCCGCGAATGAATTCAAACCGTCATAACTTCAGTCTGCCAATTCCGTCCTCTGCCGCAGTGGAACGGCTCTTCTCTCTCGGCAAGGACATCCTGAGGCCCAAGAGGTCAAGACTGGCAGTTGGGCCTAACTTTGAGAAGTTGGTCTTTCTGAAGGGCAACCAGCACATTGTGTCATAGTCTTTAATAAATGTGCCTAAAATTTAATTTTACCTTTCAGTTCCCGCCATAATAATTCTCTGGTAAATTAAAATTTAGTTAATGGTTAGTGGTTACAAGGGTTTCAAAACATGTAATCAGTACATTTTTTATTAAAAATAAAAAAAAAGTTAAGCAAAAAAGTTGCAAAACTTGATAAAAATACAGTTAAATACCTATTTATTGTTGGATTTTGCATAAATAAACATTTTCTATGGGTTTTAAAGCTTTTTTCCTTGATTTTTTTCAATGTTAGTAAAGAAATAGTTATCGTTAATGGATTATCGTTAACTTCCGTTAACTTTGTAGTAAAATTATCGGATTATCGTTATCAGAGTTAAAAATTGGGGTTAACGGATTATCGTTATCGAAGTTAACTTTTTGGTTAACGGTGCCCACCACTGTACTTAAGGTACGTTCAATGTGAACTATATATATATATATATATATATATATATATATATATATATATATATATATATATATATATATGGGAATGAACTCAGAATGGTTCCCTGAGTTTTTTATGATACACACAGACCGTGCATGGAACAAGGAACTCTTCTGGGATAATTAAATCCACTATAGTCCGAATAAGTAATGGTAAATGACAAATACCATAGTTTTTCTTTTTCATGATGCAAGCCCGACGTGGGCAACGGGTCTCACGCAAAGAGGTCCCATAAATATAGCTTCCCTCACCAGCTATCTGCAAAGCAGACAGGATCCAGCTTTGGGACATGGATCTAGGGTTTAAAGCAGCCTAGCCCAACTACATTTAGAACCTCAATATAAGTAAAAGACTCGTTGCATTCACGTCGGATTGAATAAATCAAAGAAAAAGGGGTAACTATTATATTTTAGCCAAAACCAAAACTTAAACCTCAACTGGCAGAATTGAGCGTCCACTTTTCAAGGCACATAACATGTCCGTTTCAAGATGGTAATGAACACAGAATGGTTCCCTGAGTTTTTTATGATACACACAGACCGTGCATGGAACAAGGAACTCTTCTGGGATAATTAAATCCACTATAGTCCGAATAAGTAATGGTAAATGACAGACACCATAGTTTTTCTTTTTCATATATCTAGGGTTTAAAGCAGCCTAGCCTAGCCTTGTTTTTAATAAAAACAAGGCTAAAACATTAAACATTAAAAAGATATAAAAACTTTTTATACCTCTTTAATGTTTTGGATACTTTTTATAGTTAAAATTGCGATTGCGGAATTTGCGGTTTGCGGAAGTGCCCAGCACTGTAAAAATTGGAAATATGGTTTGCGTTTGCGGATTTGCGTTTGCGGCACCAAAAATGGCAAGCAGTTTGCGGATTTGCGGTTGCGGAAGGTAAGTTTTGAGTTTGCGGATTTGCGATTGCGGAAGTTGCGAAAAATGCTCTGTATGAATTGGTCCACAATTAACCCACCCCTTATATCTCCAGTCTAACTATAGAGTAGATCAAGTCTAGCCTAGAGGGGTCAGCCTAGAGATTCCGGAAATGGTCCAGAGCGGGTAGATAAATTGAGGTCCACAGTAGGATTCCTCACAAGAATTAGGTTAGGGCAATCTACCTTCACCTTTGTTAAGCTATGAGTTGATGCTGGGTCTTAGGCCACAATGTAGGCCTAACTTGTCTGACCCAGCTTAATTTAATGTAATTAACTTTGGTGTAAAAACTCAATTAGTCACTTACTTTTAGTTATTACAGTCTCTCCCTTCTCCGGTTATGTTTTCGAGAGCGCACTTTGCTGGTACGTCCTCTCGCCCCGTTCTTCGTTTTCGTTCCCCTTTGTTCTCCTCTTCGCGGGGCTTCTCGTACCAGCGTTGTCTTGGTTTATTCCTCGGTTGGTTGAGCGGTAATGTATCTCCACTACCGAGCACGCTCCTCCCACACAGTATATAAATACTAGTGTGGAGAATAACTCTGGTGAGCAACCAATTGGTTTCATCCACCCAGTTATTGACATAAAAGGAATTTAATGATTGTTAGATTAACTACCTACCTACTCAGTGAACCATTTTCGTTACCTCCCAACTACCCACTCATCAGTTTTCCATATACTGGGGGCCCCGGGAGATAAAAATTTTGGTGTCATTGTCACCAATTTTTGTCTGAGTGTAGACTAGCTAACTATTTAACTGTAAATGCCTGTTAATCTGATTAACAGTGCCTATCCTCACCTTCTCATGGAGAAGGTGTAGCATTTAATTAGAAGATAAAATATACATCCATAGGATGAAACTGTCTATGGTCTTTACCATAAGAAAAGAAAAATGAAAGTTAGAAGATAAAATTACAATTCCCCAGCATCTATTTTTTGTTGTAAAAATAGTCGCGCCTTTAATGCTGTTTGTCGCTGAGGTCTTGTGTCTGTCAATGTTGTAGTAGGATGCGTTACCACTCCTACTGTCAAAGGAATAGTTACTGGAAGTTCAGTGTCTCCAGTTGTTACTGTCAGTGGAGAAGGTTCTCCAAAGTCCATTGTTTTGGGTCCAGACTCTAAAGGGTACAAAAGAGAAATGTCTCTTGTTGTGTCACCCGTTGAAGTCCTTAATTTGACCACTCTTGTTACCCCGTCTGCCCCTGGTCTGAGTTCTGAAACTCTAGCCAGAGGCCAGTTTGTCTTGGAGTACTGTCATGTATGAGAACAAGGTCCCCTACCTTAATTGTGTCAGACCAATCCTTCTTAGTCATTTGTTTATGTCTCTCCCTTAGACCCATCAAGTACTCAGTTTTCCACTGTTTTATGAAATGAGCTTTAACTCTAGTTAAATGTTGTAACTTAGTCTGGAGCTCATCATGTCGTTGAGTCCAGTTTGGGTCTTCTGAAGAGTCTATCTTGTAGTCCGGCAGGAGACTAACTTGTTCTCCCCGAATCAAATGATTTGGAGTTAATGGTTCTGGGTCATTAATGTTGTCACTCACATAAGTGAGTGGCCTATTGTTAATGATGTTCTCAATCTCAGCCAGGAGAGTGAGTAACCCAAATAAGTGTATCTGTTTTTTGCCAATTGCTTTCTTCAAGCAATTCTTTACTGTTTGTATATTCCTCTCCCAGATAGAACCATACCAAGGAGAGGCAACCGGAATATACTTCCACTTTATGTTTTATTTTGTATATATAATTGTGTGATTTCATTGCTTAACAAGTCGTGGATGACTTGTTCACCAGCTTTGAAATATGTAGCATTGTCAGTCCAAACTGTCTTGGGTACTGAATGTCGTGCACAGAATCTCTTAAAGACAGCAACAAAAGATTCTGCTGTTAGGTCCTCCACAACATCCAAATAAACAGCTCGTGAGGCTGCACATGTAAACAGTACAATGTACATTTTTTGTTCAGTGTCACCCACCCCTACAGTCAATGCTCCTGTATAGTCAATGCCTACAGTCTCAAAGGGTCTGTTGAGAGTAACTCTCTCCTCTGGCAAAGCAGGAGGATTTGGTTTCCTATAGGGCCTAGCATGAATACGCCTACATGTGACACACTCACTCAGGACTGTTTTAACAGTGATCCTTCCCTTGGGTATCCAATAAGTTTTTCTTAATGTAGTTAGTGTCTGTGGTACCCCCATATGATATACATCATTGTGTATTTTTCTGATGATTAATGTTGTCAAATAGCTAAATCTAGGTAAAAGGATTGGATTTTTGCTTTTGTATGACAGTTTTGATTTGTCTAATCTCCCTTTACACCTTAGAAGGCCTTCCTCATCTCTGAACAAGTTTAGATCCACAACTACTGATGGTACAGGTTCTTTTGTTTGTTTCCCATTTGTTAAGAATTCTAACTCTTTATTGTACTCTTTTTGTTGGCCTGGCCTATCCAATATTGGGTTGCAACTTCTGTATAATTATGATTGTTTTTATTTAGCTGTTTGTTAATTGTAGCTAAACAGTTGTGAGCAAACCTCAAACAGTAGGCTGTCACCCTGACAAGTTTGTTGAAATCAGAATACTTTTCATAATTAGTGATTGGTTCAACCTTTTCATTTGAAAAGATTAAATTTAATGTCAAGTTAACTTGTTCCACAGGCCATTGGTCTGTATCACAGAGCCACTTTGGTCCCATAAACCAAGTTTTGTTTGACTTCAACAACTTGTAGGATAAACCTCTGGTCAGAAAGTCTGCTGGATTCTGTTTAGTTGGAACATAGTGAAAGTTTACTTGTAGGCTTTCATTAGCGTCAGCTATTTCTTTTAGCCTATTTCTTACAAAGATATTCTTACTATTAATGCTATCATTCCGTATCCAGGCAAGACAAATCTGACTGTCAAGCCAGACGTGGATATGTTATGAAACATCATAGTAAGCATCCTTAAGCAATGAAATGGTTTTAATGGCTAATGTAGCAGCCAATAGTTCCAATTGAGGTATGGTTCGAATAGGTTTGAGAGGTGCTACTTTCCCTTTGCATAAATTAGATGACTTTCTGTAGGGCTTACAAGATACGCACAGCACCCATAAGCTTGTGTGCTTGCATCAGCAAACACATGAAGTCTCTGGGGCTTATCCCTAAACCCACAGCACCTTTGAATTTTAATGTTCTGCACTTTTGTTAAATCAGTAGCTAACTTCTTCCAAGATTTTTGATTTTCATTTGTTATTGGATCATCCCACCCAACATTTGTCCTCCAAATTTCTTGGAGGAGAATCTTTGATTTTATTGTTGAAGGCAGGAATAGACCCATAGGATCAAAAATTTTGGAAGCCTCTGATAATATTTGTCTTTTAGTATTTGCTTCCTCATCAAGTTTAAAACCTTTAGTACAGATTGAATCATGACTGTTAGAAGTTGCATCCAAATACCAGTTCATACCTAAAGTTTTAACTCTGTCTGATGGCTCAGTAAGACCATTATTATCCTTAAAATCTTTTTGTTTAAATCCTCATCATTTGAAATCCACTCTCTAAGTTCAAAGTTACCTTGTTGCATAATGTTTTGAGAGTGTTCATAGACTTCAGATAATTCAGATTTTGTTGTCGTTGAGCCTATTAGATTGTCTACGTAAAATGTTCCTTAAGGAAGTTCAATGTTAGAGAGTTATTAAACTGGTTTAAATGATGTTAATTGTCAATGCTAATAGGCTAGGTGAGCAATTGGCTCCAAACAACACAACATTAAATCTATAGGTTATGAACCCTTTATTCAAATCAAATGGATCCTTGAACCATAAGAACCTTAGTTGGTTCTTATCATATTCATTTTTAAGATTTATTCTCAAAAATGCCTTTGAAATGTCACTTTGTACAGCATATTTGTCTAACCTGAACCTCAGTAAGATCTTCACAAGGTCAGAAATGAGATTAGGACCCTCAATCAAGCAATCATTCAAACTGTGTTTATCACTGTCTTTGAGGCTACAGTTATATACTACTCTGAGTTTTGTTGTTGGGGCATCTTGTCGATAAACCCCCCTGTGGGTTAAATAATGACAACCATCTTTTTTAAAAGGGTTATTTGTTACTTCTTCAATGAAGCCTTTCTGTAGCTGTTCTTTGAAGACATCACTGTACTTTACAATATTATTATCTTGTCTGAGTTTTTTCATTACTTTATATAAATGTCCTTTAGCTACTTTGAGATTGTCTCTTAAAGTTGGACAATTTATTTTCCAAGGTAACTCAACAAAATAACTATTGTCTTTGCACTGAATGGTGTCTTCAAATCTTTCTACCATTAACTGATCTTCTGAAGTTTGATTTGTGTCATGTATACCCACAGATTCTAGCAACCATAAAGTTTGAATTGCCTCATCCAAAGTTTCATTTGATAATGATGAATTAATGTTCTCAGTTGAGATAATATTATTCAAAGTGTTGCTATTCTTACAGGTGTTATGTAGGACTGAGTTGAGGCACATAGTATTTGTTGGTCATGAACTGTTTTGGTTTAGGTCTAGGTTGTAGTCTGATAGGTCACCCAAAGGGGCTATCCCTGATGAGTCTGAATAGCTATACCATTACCTATCTCTACTATGCCCTTATGAATAAGATTAATATAATCTGCCCCTATTAGCATTTCAATGTTAGCTACTGTGTTGTTAGTGATATGTCTATCAGCTATTTTGTAGTGTTTTCCCAAATGATTTATGGTTTGTTCTAGTTTGGGTATAACCAGTTTGTTTTGTCCTACTTTAGAAATAATAACTGCTTCAATTTTCTTGAATTTACTTCCTAAATGTAGTTCCAGGTCAATTGTCTTATAGCTATTTTTGTCCGAGTTATCTTTAACAAATGATGCAATATTGATGTTTTGTTCATTCGGGTTTGGTGTCAAACCCAATTTATTAACTACATTTTTGAAACAAATGTTTGTTGAGAACAACAGTCTATAAGACATCTCACTGGAGTGGTACTACCCTCACTATTCACTAAGTCCAAAGTAATAGTTGGTAAAAGAATCTCAGTATTTCTTGTTACATTGTTTGAACAAGCAGAATGTCCATGCAAGTGGCATTTTCTTGATTACCTTTGTTTGGGGGAGGTATCTTTTGAGTTTGAGTACTATTATTTGGACACTGGTGAATCACACATTGATGAGACATGTCGTAAACTTTTACAAAACTTACACTTGAATCTTAACCTAGATTTACAGTCTTTCTTATAATGTCCCTGGCCAGTACACTTTTTACACAGGTTCAACTGTTCACATCTTTTAGCCCTTTGGTTAAAATCTGAATATTTGTCACACCCAGTACTACTGGTTCATTACTTGCACAAAATTTGCAATATGGTGTGTAAGTTGAGGCAGCAGTTACATTAAAGTTCTGTAATGTAGGTGTTCGTGTTTATAGTTGGTCACATTTGATTCTACAGTATCAAGTTTTGTCTGTTTGGCTGTAGCTAGTTGGTCTCTGGGAACAGTCTTTGGTTTATCCAGTCTGGGTCTTATTTTGTATTGTTTGGTCTCTGGCCAAGGGAGGCCATAAGACCCTTGTAATAGTTTTCCTTATGGCCAAGGTAGGCCATAAGACCCTTGTAATAGTTTTCCCTATGGCCAAGGTAGGCCATAAGACAATGTTTAGCCCATGGCCAAGGTAGGCCATAAGACATTTAATGTTTGGCCCATGGCCACAATAAGCCACAAAACCAAGTTTCAATTGTTTTGGCCCATGGCTGAGGTAGGCCATAAGACCTTTCTTGTTTGGCCCATGGCCAAGGTAGGCCACAAGACCAAGGCTCATTGTTTGGCCCATGGCCAAGGTAGGCCACAAGACCAAGGCTCATTGTTTGGCCCATGGCCAAGGTAGGCCACAAGACCAAGGCTCATTGTTTGGCCCATGGCCAAGGTAGGCCACAAGACCAAGGCTCATTGTTTGGCCCATGGCCAAGGTAGGCCACAAGACCAAGGCTCATTGTTTGGCCCATGGCCAAGGTAGGCCACAAGACCAAGGCTCATTGTTTGGCCCATGGCCAAGGTAGGCCACAAGACCAAGGCTCATTGTTTGGCCCATGGCCAAGGTAGGCCATAAGACCAAGGCTCATTGTTTGGCCCATGGCCAAGGTAGGCCATAAGACCCTCATTGAGTAACCCATGCAATCCTTGCTTATGTTCAGATAGGTTGAGTGTATTTGTGGCACATGTAAAGAGTACAGTGTATATATACATATAATACACACAGATTGCAAGGAATGCATGTGCCTGTTGAAAAAATCTGTTGAGTGATTCTTCCTTAAAAGAAGAATTGGATGCTTGGAGTTGTATGCATTTTAAATGCTTGTTCACTAATGTTGTTTAACTGGGGATCGTAATGAAATATAGGACAAGAAGAAATTACCAGAGAAGAGAGAGCACAGACAAAACAGTCGAGTTTAAATTTGGTTTAATCCCCCCCAAGTACTTATGTCACTCAGGTCTAAGCTTATAAGAGAATGAGACTCCTTAAATGTAAATGTTTCCTAGTTAGGCCCTAGGTTGTAGACCTAATTAGGCTTGCTCAGGTTAGGCTTAGGCTAGACCATTTAGCCTAATTCTGCAATTTTTGTTAAGTAAGGTTAAGGTTTGTAAATTCCCCACACACGGACCACCAATGCGAAAAATGCTCTGTATGAATTGGTCCACAATTAACCCACCCCTTATATCTCCAGTCTAACTATAGAGTAGATCAAGTCTAGCCTAGAGGGGTCAGCCTAGAGATTCCGGAAATGGTCCAGAGCGGGTAGATAAATTGAGGTCCACAGTAGGATTCCTCACAAGAATTAGGTTAGGGCAATCTACCTTCACCTTTGTTAAGCTACGAGTTGATGCTGGGTCTTAGGCCACAATGTAGGCCTAACTTGTCTGACCCAGCTTAATTTAATGTAATTAACTGTTTGGTGTAAAAACTCAATTAGTCACTTACTTTTAGTTATTACAGTCTCTCCCTTCTCCGGTTTATGTTTTCGAGAGCGCACTTTGCTGGTACGTCCTCTCGCCCGTTCTTCGTTTCGTTCCCCCTTTGTTCTCCTCTTCGCGGGGCTTCTCGTCCCAGCGTTCTCTTGGTTTATTCCTCGGTTGGTTGAGCGGTAATGTATCTCCACTACCGAGCACGCTCCTCCCACACAGTATATAAATACTAGTGTGGAGAATAACTCTGGTGAGCAACCAATTGGTTTCATCCACCCAGTTATTGACATAAAAGGAATTTAATGATTGTTAGATTAACTACCTACCTACTCAGTGAACCATTTTCGTTACCTCCCAACTACCCACTCATCAGTTTATGACAAATACCATAGTACAAATAGTACAAATACCATGGCACTCATCAGTAAATGACAAATACCATAGTTTTTCTTTTTCATGATGCAAGCCCGACGTGGGCAACGGGTCTCACGCAAAGAGGTCCCATAAATATAGCTTCCCTCACCAGCTATCTGCAAAGCAGACAGGATCCAGCTTTGGGACATGGATCTAGGGTTTAAAGCAGCCTAGCCCAACTACATTTAGAACCTCAATATAAGTAAAAGACTCGTTGCATTCACGTCGGATTGAATAAATCAAAGAAAAAGGGGTAACTATTATATTTTAGCCAAAACCAAAACTTAAACCTCAACTGGCAGAATTGAGCGTCCACTTTTCAAGGCACATAACATGTCCGTTTCAAGATGGTAATGAACACAGAATGGTTCCCTGAGTTTTTTATGATACACACAGACCGTGCATGGAACAAGGAACTCTTCTGGGATAATTAAATCCACTATAGTCCGAATAAGTAATGGTAAATGACAAACACCATAGTTTTTCTTTTTCATATATCTAGGGTTTAAAGCAGCCTAGCCTAGCCTTGTTTTTAATAAAAACAAGGCTAAAACATTAAACATTAAAAAGATATAAAAACTTTTTATACCTCTTTAATGTTTTGGATACTTTTTATAGTTAAAATTGCGATTGCGGAATTTGCGGTTTGCGGAAGTGCCCAGCACTGTAAAAATTGGAAATATGGTTTGCGTTTGCGGATTTGCGTTTGCGGCACCAAAAATGGCAAGCAGTTTGCGGATTTGCGGTTGCGGAAGGTAAGTTTTGAGTTTGCGGATTTGCGATTGCGGAAGTGATTTTGAGTTTGCGGTGCCCAGCTCTGCTGACTACCTATAAAAAAACTATATTGACACAAAGTTTTCGTGTAATCTTTCAAGATCCTTTACTCGGGCGCAAGACATTACGCCCGAGAAAGTGTAAGTAATATCGTATATTTAAAGTTCTTTTAATGAATAATTATTTGCTTGCATCCGGTTACATAATAGTTCTTCTTCTAATTCTCATTAAATAAAATACGTTTTTCCTCCTATTAATTTTTTTTATAAAGAAAAAACATTTCAACTCTGGCTTATATCCTTCGGCCTTGTAGAGGCACAGTTTTTAATTCTGGCGATATATGGTAACATTTTACATTTCGATAAGCGTGCCTTCAACTGCCTTAGGCTAGGATTTCAATTGAAAAAGAAATACTCATTGATTTAGAAAGCAAAAAGGAATTACATGACCGAATATTAAAGAAATTTGCTTTAAAACCAAGACGCTTGGACTTTATGTTCAAGTAAATAAAATATTTTTTTTACCGAGGTATGTATTTATTTATTTTATTGATAATCTTAAGTTATGCATTTAAATGTCGGCTTATATCATCTTCTTCCTCAGCATAATTATTCCCATTTTTATATGGGGTCGCTGTTTAAGGTGAGTCGCCTCCATCTTGGTTCTTGAATCATCTCATTTGGTTGTGGCGTGGGTTTTTACTGCCTGATGCCCCTTCCTGACACCAACCCTCCCCCTTTATCCGGGCTTGGGACCGTCCGGAGAATAAGCTGACTATCCTTGCCTCCGGTTGCTGTTGAGACATTAGGAGTCGTCTCGTAATACTTCCGAAAATCTACTTTTGGAAATAATCTCCTCTGGAGTCATGAACTTAATTTCCATATGGATAAAAGTTGTTGAAAATAGGCTATTTATTGTCTGTTCTTTTTATAGTTTATATCAGGGTAAAAGTTGTGGTAAATTTATAGTATTACACCCGTCTCCCTTTGGAGGTGAAATTTATGTTTTTCCTATGGTTTTTGATGTGCTTTGAACGAATCTGACCTTCAAAACTGTCGGAAATGACTCGTTTTTGAGATTCCCCCCCCCACCACCACCACCCCACCCCCCCCGGCAATCGAAAACGAGTCATTTCCGACGGTTTTGAAGGTCAGATTCGTTTAAAACATCAAAAACCATAGGAAAAACAAATTTCACCTTCAAAATTGACCCAACCTAACCTATCCCAACCTAACCTATCCCAACCTAACCTATCCCAACCTAACCTAACCCAACCTAACCTAACCCAACCTAACCTAACCCAACCTATCCTAACCTAAATCACTTATAGTTTTGTAGGCAGCCCAGGAATCACTATAAATCATAGAGCCAGGCCTAATGTATTACACCCGTCTCCCTTTGGAGGTGAAATTTGTTTTTCCTATGGTTTTTGATGTGCTTTGAATGAATCTGACCTTCAAAACCGTCGGAAATGACTCGTTTTTGAGATCCCCCCCCACCCCCCAGCTGGCAATCGAAAATGAGTCATTTCCGACGGTTTTGAAGGTCAGATTCATTTAAAACATCAAAAACCATAGGAAAAACATAAATTTCACCTTCAAAATTGACCCAACCTAACCTATCCCAACCTATTGTATCCTAACCTATCCTAACCTAACCTATCCTAACCTATCCTATCCCAACCTATCCTATCCTAACCTATCCTAAATCACTTATAGTTTTGTAGGCAGCCCAGGAATCACTATAAATCACAGAGCCAGGCCTAATGTACTTCTGAATGAGTGTTCCATTCTGGTACGAAAGTAATTCAAATTCGAAATGGATGGAGCGCAGTGATTGGGCAGACATGTAACGAACACACAAATGAACGTACGAACACACATTAGATACACCAAAAAAATGTTTATATCTCGAAAATGAAGCATTTGCGACGGAAACGCTATAGAAGGAAAGTGGGTTAATATTCGTTTTTTGACCCAGTCACACCCAGCTATAACAGCAATATATATTGAATAACCAATCGAAGCTGAATAAGAAAATATACAGGGTGTCCCGTAAGTCTGGACCCATAGAGATTTATAATATATTTTTTTATTATGTTATTATTATTATTTTATTATTATTATTTTTTTATTATTTTTTATTATGATTTTTATTTGTGGGGCCACTTGAAAGCCAAAGTGTACGAGGTCAAACTTCAGAACATTTTCCACCTTAAAGCACGCATTGGTGAGGCGTGTCAAGAAATTTCTGCGACTGTGATTCAGAAAGTGCTGTCGCAGTGGAGATTGCGTCTTCAACTATGTGTGCGACACAACGGCGGACACTTTGAACAGATTATGTAATAAATTTTTGGACTATTTTGTAATTTTATTATTTTTCCCTATGGGTCCAGACTTACGGGACACCCTGTATATATTATCTTGTGCAAATTTGTATAAAATGTACTTTTTTAAAAAAAATATCTTCTACTTTCTAATATGTATGTATATAAATTTCGGTTGGTTTGTTTATTTGGGCTACCTTTTTTGGACTTTTTTGGAGATTTTTCTTGGCTTTTTTTGGTTACTTTTTCTTGCTTTGGCTACTTCTTTCTGTTTCTGGTCAGTGTGATGGTTTTCGTTCTACTGGTATGACGTGTGAATCTTGTGAACTTGATTTCGAGGACCTAATCCGCCTTGTTGGCCTCGATGAAAATAAAAGTTTAGATGTTTTTTCCAATCACGGCATAATTCCGACATCCGTGATTTGCCCTAAATGTAATACTGCCTGTATTTTAAGACAAGACTCGAAGGTGTTTAGGTGCCGTAAAAAAAATGGAAGGATGTGAAATCGTGGGTTTTATGTGCTGGGAATAGACTTCCTCATTACCAGCAGAACATCCTGACGATTCTACAGTTCTGCATCACTTCCTTACTGCAATTGCAGAACTATATCCTCCAAAATAAGGTGACTGGTTAGGTTAGGCTAAGTTAGGTTAGGTTGTGTTTAGCACGAATGCAAACTTTTCTGGTTGATTTTGAGGTGTTTTGCACGAATCTGCCATCCGTTTCCTGTGCAAATGCGTAGTTTTTGAGATGACGATATCTCGAAAACTACTTATTTGCACAGGAAACGGATGGCAGATTCGTGCAGAGCATGGTTAATATGAGTTTTATCGCACTCAGAATATCAAAAGCAAATATAATTATAAAATATTAAAGTATAATTTTCTCATCATTTTCATATAAGTCACTATGCTCGCAGATGCGTACTTAACAAATTATGTACATTTGAATATTATGACATTTTTGTATTTTTTTTCCGCCCTTCCAATATTTTGATTGGTGATGTCATGAGAACATGATATATGAGTTAGATTTTTTAAGTTCTTAGGCCTTTTAAGTTGCTAGTCTACTTCTGTTAGTTTTTGATAGATGTTTGTGGCAATGACATGTGAACAGTGCGAATATTATTTTGAGGATTTAATATACTCTAGGCTAGGTTAGCCAGGGTTAGGTTAATTAATACCAAAATACATTTTCCTAGTAATATTTGATGTGTTTTGCTTAGATTTTGACTTCCATTTCCCTTGAAAATGAGCCAAACTTCAAAGTACTATAACTTTGTTGGATCTCATTTCCGACGGAAATGGAGGTCATATTTGAACAAATCACATCAAATACTACTAGAAAAATGTATTTTGGTGTGTAAAATGACTGAGTTACTTAAAACACATAATTACCCAGAGCACTTCCAAATTGACCAGAAACGTTTGCTCTCATTATAAAAGGAGACTGGGTCAAAAAACGAATAATTACCGGAAAGTGTCTTCGAATTAAAAATTCTACTTAATGAACATATAATAATTGCTGGACGTTAGACGGGTGTAATACTATAATAATACCAAAGTGTGTTTCGATATCTATTTTTGTCATTGATTAAATTATTTGAGATCTAATAGGCATTTCATTTGTTTGTTTCGACGTTTTCTTGTGTTTTAAATTTTCATGTAGTGAATCAGTAAAATAAAGGTGCATAATATCTTCGATCTTGTGAATTGCTAAATCCTTGTTTCCACGTTATGTTTCTCAGATAATTAATCAGAAGCCTTCAATGTTGGCTCATATGTAGACTTGAAAATTTAAAAAGAGCCTGAGTAGTCTTGAAGAACTGGAGTCGCCACTGATTTTATATATATATATATATATATATATATATATATATATGTGTGTGTGTGTGTGTGCCTGTTGTATATATCTACCATATATAACTTGAATGTGGACAGTGTAACTTACTTTTCTCTGTTGTAATTCTATGAGGGCCTTGGAGGCCTTACCAGTTTCCTCCTTGGTGAGGTAGTATAGTCTTCCAGTTGCAGTAGATGCCTCTACCTTTGTCAAAACATCAGAGTATGTAATTGTAAGAATATCTGGTTGATGAGGAAAAAAGAATGATGGGTTGGGACCATGAGGATGAAGAAAAGATATTTTTACTTCCCTCTTCTCAGTTGTTTTGTCCAAAATGCATACTAACCACCAAAGGTTATCATATACAGCACTGACAAAACCATGTAGTTTCTCTTCAGGTATAAGTTCTTCTTCATTGACTTTCTCAATATGTGAATATCCTGAAGCTGAGAAATGCTTAACCTCTAGTGAAGTTAATGAAACTGGTTTTAAATGGTGTATTTTCTGAGTACCAGCAATGGTTCTTGCTTTTGAATGTCTAGTTTGGAGGAGAAATTTTTCATTTTCATAATCTTCATTGGTTGAAAAATGTGGTGTAATATTATTATCTTTGGTAAATATTAGGGATGCACCAGATATCTGGTATATATCCGGTATCTGGCCTATCCAGCCCCTTTTTACTATCTGGCCGGATAGCTGGATATCAACTAGATATCTGGCTGGATAGCGGGATAATTAATTAAATATAAAATGGGAAATTCAAAGAGAACAAATTGAAAAGTAATGTTTATTTAACCAAAAATGGCACTTACAAATTTTTCCAAGAATAAAACAAATTCCAATTTTTAATTTCATTTAAACAGGATGGTGGATGATGACAGTGAAAGTAATTACTAGTTAACCTAACCTACTCAGTACAGTACTGAGTCTGAAACTCAATCATTGCCATCATAGATTTACTGTGATTCCGATAGCTTACAATTTTTCATGATGAAAAGCAAATGCTCTGCATTACATGGCAAAAGTCTGTTTCTATTTTCTGTATAGATTTGTCCAGCAGCGCTGAACAAACGTTCAGAGCAAACAGAACTTGGTGGAACACTTAGATACTTTACAGCTAGTGATTTGAGCTTTGGGTATTGAGAACAATTATTGCACCACCACTCTATTGGGTCCTTCTCCCTAGGCCACAGGGGCTCAATTAGATATTTTTCTATTTTGGCTTTAATGAGTGCCGTCTTACTCTTACTCTTCTTAGGTTTTTTCACAAGAGCAGAACCAGAAGTTCCTGGTGATGTCATGTCAGTATTAATTTCTAGGCTACTGATTTGTGCCTCATTAGACTCGTCTAACTGGTTCAAAATGTTGGTCATTGAAACATCTGGGAGGCATTCTCCAACATCAGTTTCACTGCTGCTGGTGTCAGTTTCTTGCTTTGACTCTCTTCCAACTATTTGATCAAAGCATTCCCAAATGTCCTCATGAGTTTCCATTAAGAGACTGCTGCTTGAGTGTGGTTTTTCTTTACCTTGTTCTTTTTTAGAAGTGGTCTGAATGTTTTCAGTGGAACGAATGCCTTTCTCTCTTTCAATTATTTCGTCTCGTTAATTTTTTTGCTTCATTTTCATCCTTGAGAAATTTAGTCTTGAATCTGGGGTCCAATAGAGTGGCAATTACAAAGCACCTCTTGCTCACCACACTGTTATCATGACAATAGAACCTTTTTTCCACTGCCTTTTTCAGCTCTTCTTTCATTGTTTGTACTACTGAGTCCTTCAGCCACTTTGAGAGGTAGGAGTGCAGAGTTGCAACTGCAGGAATTACATAGCTTACTTTCTCCTGGTCTGCACTGGCCTGTTTTGTCATTTCATCAAACAGTTTCAATACCCTAATGATGTTTTCAATCAAAGCAAACTTGTATGCAGCCAGGATTGGAATATCATTTTCAGCTGCATATGCTGTCACTGCCTGTCTCTGTTCATATAGTCGTTGCAGCATGTAGTATGTTGAATTCCATCGTGTAGTAACATCTTGAATGAGCTTATGAGTTGGGAGTTTTAAGTTTTCTTGAATTAGTTTGAGTTTAGTACATCCAATTGCAGAATAGTTGAAATGGCTGACTATTTTCTTTGATTTTGCAATGATGTCATCAATTGACCGTTGTGACAAAATGGCATCTTGCACAACCAATTGAAGAGTATGTATGAAGCAGCTAACGCCCTGTGCTGGTGTCAGTCCTGTAAGCAAAAAGAAGATTTTTAATATAGAACAAGTTTGATAAGTTGATTTAGAACTTTGTTTACTGTGTAATGTAGTTAGCTTCTAACCAAGTCGTATTTTACAAATATGGTGATTCATTTCGAGCATATTCTAACCATGTGATTGACTAGCATAATAGCATTGTGTAGTATAGCTGTCTGGCATTTACCTCATATATAGATAGCTATAGGTCGATGTAGCTAAACCCTGATGGAGGCAGTCCTAAAACCTAACTGTGAAAAATTTTGTGTTTGGAATAAGCCACCCTGGTTCCATCCAGATTAATAACTGAAACCAGAATAATAACTGGTCTAACTGCTAGCTAAGGGTAGAACTGGTGAAGGCATCAGACTAACTTAATTTAGCTAATTTTAAGGAGCAGCAACCTGCGCTGACAATAATGTGGATACTGTATTACAGTAAACCCTTGATTTAACGGACTAATATGGGGGAAGGGTGTCCGTTAATGCCGAAAGTCCATTAAATCGAATGTAACCTAGGGGGGGGCCATGTGTTTTCCAAGAGTTTCATATGCAGATTTCAACTCGAGACTTCATACATTAACACCACTAGATCTCTGTTGAACATACCACTTATACACAGCTTCTAAGTTTTTATCTTGTGCAACTTTCATGTGTTTTCTACTCCCCACTGTAGAACCACATTTAGAGCTATCAACACTGTATTTTAAAGAAAACTGTTGCAATTTGGCCTTTGATTTATGGATATCAGAAACAGTTTGTTTTTTTACGCCGTAAATTTCACAAACACGTACTACTGAGACGCCTTGTTCTAATTTCTCAATTAGCTCTAATTTCTGTGCCACATTTAAGTTCACACGCTTTCTTTTAACTCCTCTATCACTTGATGCCATTTTGAATTGTAAGGATTGCAAAATTATTTAATGAATAAAGTCACAATTCAGAAATCACAGAAACACACTGTATACAACCTGACTGCACGGTGCGACGTTTAAGATTTTTTAATTTTTTTTTTTACATTTTTTAAAATTATTATTAATTAATGTACTGTATTATTATTTGTCCGGTCCGTTAAATCTGAAATCCATTACATCGGGGTCCGTTAAATTGAAGGTTTACTGTATTATATTATTATATGTTATATATGTATTACACACCTGTACCAATACTGATGTTGGCAGCGTTGTCACGAAGAATGAGATGAACCTGACTTGGACTGATGTTCCATTCCTCTAAGGTGTTATTCAGCATGAGTGCAATGTTGGTTCCTGTATGAGATGCTGGGAAGTGTTTGCAGTTGAGGACACATATCTTATTTTCCATATTTTTTGTAGTAATGAAGTGGGCTGTCAAACTTATGAAGGATTCATTATTAGTTCTGCTTGTCCAAATGTCTGTTGTAAAGGAAATGACTGAGGCTGATTTCAGCTGTTCTTGTACTTGTTGTTTTACTTCTTCATAGATTTTGGGCAGAACAATTTTGGAAAAGTACTTTCTACTAGGTAGAGGGTACCGAGGGGCCAAATGTTTCATGAGTGCGTGAAAGCCTTCTCTGTCCACCAGAGTAAACGGTTCTGCATTGAGTGCCATCATTTTGCCTGGAAACCAAATAATATTAGTGAATGTGTATGCATTGTATTTGGTAAAACGAAAAAAGACAAAACTTTTTCACATAAGATTGATGCCTATTCATAAATTTTATAATTTACCAACTCACCTATCTTCTTGGTGATAGCTTCAGATTTAGGATCATTCAGGTCCCATATTTTGCTTCTTTCAATCATGACTTCAGTTGTTGGCTGAGATTTTGTGGAACATGATGGTTTGGGTGCAGGGTCATGAGGATAAGCTAATTCAGCTTCCTGCAATTCTTTGTATTCTTCAGGATGCTTTGTCTTCAGATGATTCCCCATTGGTTTAGTAGAGTAGTTTTTAGGTTTTTACCTCTTACAATCAATTTTTATTGTGATTTTGGATCAGTGTTTACATTCTGCTTTATTCTTATGCTCTATTAATTCACCACTGTATATTTGAAAACCCTTCCAAATACTAGATTTTAATTGAGACATTGTTCAATTTTTCAATTAAGTCGCTAATATCATAATATATAATCTGTAAAAGTAGATAAACATGTAATTATGTATGTGCAACAGGTTAGTAATATAACGTGAAAATATGTGAAACTGGTGATCATTATTGGGATCAAATGTAGAATTCGGACCCCAGCCTTCTTTAGTTAGCTTTATAAGGCTAACTAACGAAAATATCATGACCTAACCTAACCAATCATCAAGGGCGTACAGTTAACCTAACTATTGGTTAGGTTAGGTCATGATATTTTCGTTAGTTAGCCTTATAAAGCTAACTAAAGAAGGCTGGGGTCCGAATTCTACATTTGATCCCATTATTGTAACTATTATTTACTACTTATTATTACTATTTATACTATTTATTATTATTATTATTATTTTACAAACCCCCATCAAATTTAATCAGTACAAGCCTGTCAGGGAGTCTGTTCTTTCTATTTCGCACAACCTTTCTACTATTTGAAATACTTTTTTAAGTTTTTTTTATTTTAGATTGCAAATATATTACTGACGTGCTTCCTTGTTGGTTAGGGTGGATTTAAATTTATTCACAACAAAAAATTTAATTTTACTAGAATAAAATAAATGTCTAACAATGAAAATATAGTTTATAAACAAAATGTTCAAATTTTAAGACATTACGTTCAAAATGCAAATACTTCAACAAATTATTTTTTAACTGAAAGAATCGTTTCATCATCAAAAATGTCATTTAAAATATGTTTGCAACTAATATTACGCACTTTACTTTTCATGATGGTAATACAATCTAGAATCGTAAATTTAATTTGAAGAAATCACTAAATTTATGAAATTTAATTTATTTAATTAAATTAAGCCTCTCTAAAAGTTAGTTTTAGTGGAATAATTATTTAATGGCTTTTTAAGTGTTTTAGTGAAGGGACTTAAAAAATTTTGCATGCCACAGGTAGTGCCCTAGCATAAGTGTACAGAGTACGTGCCCTACTTGTTAGGTAACTATTAATTATGCCAATTTGACAGATTGATAGAAGAAATTGACGTGCAGAACAGTTTTTAATTTATTTTTTTTTGGAAAATCAACTGCACAATGGGGAAAACAAGCCCTAGACCTTTGCAACCATAGTCAAACACTCTATCCACTGACCTACAAAGTATGGTTAAAAGATTGTCACATTAGCACTACCACATGGTAATTGAAAGCCTGTTATCATATGACAGCAGATGATCCCCCACCAATGTTAGTTACATATTATGGATACAAAGGCTTAGGCTATAATATATATAAAATATAAAGGCTTAGGTGGGGAGGGGGACTATCATATGACAGATATCCGGTATCTGGCCTAGGCATTTGGCTGGATATCTGGTATCCAGCTATCCAGCCAAAATCACTATCTGGTGCATCACTAGTAAATATATGCAGCTGTTGTGCAGTAAGGATTTGTTTATCATAAGGCCGTTGCAGACTAGCTTTAGCAGCTAACTTCTTAACAGTGCCTCCTACACCATCACATGATCCCTTCCCATGGCTTGTTGTAAAAAAATTCCACTCTGCATCAATTCCAAAGTCATCTTTGTGGTGGCAAAGATTCAGAAAGTTTTTGTAGTTTTTATATTGTCCAGCACATCCATCTGAAAAGTATATGAGTTTGTTGATGGATGGGATGTTCTCTTTTATGAAGTTTATGAGATGCTTTTGAAACAAATGTACTGCAACTGTGTTATGAATATTGCACTCAGATATGAGAACAAAGCTTAGGTGAGCAATCTCATTTTGCTTGTTATAATACAAAACAAATGGATGTAGAGTTGCCATCTGATTGTTCCAGTGAAAACTCTGCACCTCATCTTGGAGAACAAAAGAGTAATTTTTGGCAAAATTGCACACTACTAGGACTTCACTTGGTTTCAGCAACATTTTAGTTTCGTTGTAATAATTAGTTTGCATCTTGGTCAGGAAATCATGGATTTGGTATTCTTGAAGTTTGCTACAGAAATGTTCAATATATTCATCTGAACTCATGTGAATTGATTCAAGATTGGACCTGTCTGTATTGGTCCACTTCTTAAACTGTATTGAATCAATGCAGTTGTCATCAAAAATATTTTGGAGTTTCTCTTTCAATGCTTTTGTGTCTCCACATTGTTTACATTCCCTAAGGCAGTATTGCAATGAGGGTGGATTGCACTCAATCAAAGTAAGACACTGTTGTATATGGTTGATAGGATTTTCATTATCTTCAGTTAACTTGTCAAATTTAGTTCCTACAAACATAAGTTTAACATTCTGATGAATGGTACATACACATACTGAGTGAGTTCCTGATGCTCTGGCAATAATACATTGCTTTGGACACACCTCTACAAATTTGCTGAAGCCCACTTTTACCAAAGGATTTCTTTCTTTAAAAAGCTGATAAGCTTCTTTTAAATTGCATAGCAGTAGATGCTTCTGAAAATGTTTCCTCTCCCCTGAGCTGTCCATAATGCTGACATAATCCTTTTTACCAGGCATTATTCTACTGATTTCTTCTGAAAGATAAAATGCTTTTTTTTCTATAATGTTTTGTTCAATTTTCTTTCCAGGCTGAGGATTTGGAATTGAAAGGATACCCATTTCATTAGTAAGCTTTTTAGCAACTGATGCTTTGTGCCTTGTTGTGCTGAATTCTGGAGCTATTTTTCTCTCACTCCAACTTTTTGGTAATAGTCAGGATTTGTATTCTTTCACTCCTCTTGGTCTGCAAGTTGTGAATTTCTCCTTCAGTTGATTTAATATTTCATCATAATCTTTTTCTATCTTAGTTTTTTCTTTTTCCTGTATTAATATCTCTCTTCTAATTTTCTCTTGACTGCTCCTGTAACTTTTGTTATTTTGTGAGATGCATAAGCCTCTGTCTCTCTTAGCTTTCTTGTGTTTATGGAAGTTTCTCCTAATGATTTTAATGAAGTATTTAAAGTTGATAATTGAAATTCAAGTGCTGTGCTTGTTGATGCCTCATTGATTTAAAGTTCATTTTCAGAGGAAGATATTTTAGGAATATTACTAGTTTCTTCACAGCAAGAGCTTTTTTGATCTTCATTTAAGTTGTTTTTTTTCAGGCAATGATACCAGCACTTCCCTACACTGCTTACAAAGCCTGTGATCAACCGTTAATTTGATTTCAGGCCTTTTATCAATTAAATATTGAGGTACAATTCGTAGACTTTTGGTTCGACTCTGTCCTTTGTATGATTGAAAGGGATCAGCACATTTCTGTTTAAGTTTATCCATTTTTTTAAAATTAGTGTATTAAAACTAGTAAGTTATATTTAAATGGCATTCCTTAATAGAAATTAATTTAGAATATTAAAACTAGTAAGTTATATTTAAATGGCATTCCATAATTTAGAAATTCACTTCGAATATTAAACAAATATTTTCTGAAAAGATGAAAAAACATGAATTATTTAAAGGTTAATTTTAATTAAAAATACTTCCTGAACATTTGTAAAAAAAATTGAAAAAATTGGGGATGGTATATTTTTGTTTATTTAAGGTCAAAGGTCAAGGTCAAGGATATTTTTTTAAATTTTCATTTTAGAGGCTTATGACAAGAGAGATAATATGACAACTGTTTAAGAGCTTCAAAATGACATTAGAATCAGAACTCTAGCTTTGTTAGTTATGTGGCTACAGCAATTTGGAAATTTGACTAAGTAAAAAATCAGGTCAAAGGTCCAAATTTTGTGACCTCATATCTCAGCAACCAAAGGTCAACCAGCTTTAAAATTTGGGGAATTTCAGTTTCTCACACATACCTACTAATGTACCAAATATCATGAAAATCTGAGATGGTCATGTTCAAATTCACCTTGTTTTGGCTGAATTGACATGGAATGACCCGACACAGGCTCAGTCATGTTGTATGCTGTCTCTTTCACTGAGTGAGGTTGTGTCATTTTGTGCTCTTCAACACCAGTGTAATATATTTAGTATTATTTAGTTATTTATAAAATATTATTGCTTTACATAATTGTTTATGTAATAATATATAATATTGCTTTATATTACATACAGTAAAAAGTTTTATTTACGTAAAATATTATTGTTTATGCAATATTACAGTAACGTTATTGGTTTTTATTAATCTTTGATGTGAATCATTGTTTAATAATATTACTTTAGTATATATATTCTGTGTTCATTTTATTAAAATAAACTTTTTTGGCATTTTGGGGATATTTTACACTGCCATCCTTGAGCTTTTGGAACCAATTAACCATTTTACATTGAAAATGAATTTTGTTATTCACGATTTCATAATTTGTGACATTTTTCTCAGTCCCAGTTAATCACGAACAATGAGGGCCCACTGTACACTGACATTGAAAAGCATGAAATGACACAACCTCACTCGGTGAAAGACACTGCATTGACCCGCGTGGGTAGCATTGCAGATGCCACATGACAAAATCACAAATTTGCGGAGTCAGTCGCAAATTTACTGAAACATGGTAGTAAAATGAGTTGTCGTGAATTTGTGAAATTGTGAACAGAGAGCCTCACAAACAACGAGGGCCCACTGCATTTGTTTTAGTACACATTGGTATTTTTTGATGAAACCATATTTTTATAGTTAATTTTTAGTCATTTTGCATGAATCTGACATATGTTTCCTGTGCCAATATGTAGTTTTTGAGATCTCTTCATTTAAAGATATTGCAAAAACTATGCATTTGCACAGACAATGGATATCAGGTTCATGCAAAATGACTAAAAATTTACTAGAAAAATGTTTTCATCTTTCCCTAGTGAATAACCTAACCTAACCTAACCTTAACCTCAAAATCAAGATCACAGGAAGGACACATATCGTGAATATAGCTACTAAATGAAGAGCAAAAAAATAAAAAAATGGTGAAATCATGATAAAAACTAGATATTTTCAAGTGAAGATATCCTAAAAAACACATGTTTGCACAGGAAACAGATGTCAGATTTGTGAAAAATGACTAAAAATTGACCAGAAAAGTGTTTTTATTGAAAAACTCCAATCTGTGTGCTAAAATGAATATTACCCTGTGAAAACAGCATCTCAGGCTATAATCATTGTACAGTGAAAATAGCACTCAATGCGTCTCAGGCTACAGGCCTAATCATTGTACTGTGAAAATAGTCACTCCATTAAATTAAAAGCTCATACAGTAGGAGGATATTGGGGTCAGTTATAAATTGGGTAGAAAAATGGTTAGAAGACAGAAGAGAGAGTAATTCTAAAAGGCCATGAATCTGGGTGGCAGAAAGTGAAAAGTGGGGTACCACAGGGATGAGTTTTAGGTCCATTACTTTTTATTTTATATCTAAATGATTTAGGGAAGAGAGTAAGTAGTAATGTTTCTAAATTTGTAGATGATAGCTACAAAAGGAATTGCCCCAGTTACAAATATAGAAAATTCTTATAAACTTCAAAAAGGTCTTGATAGATTAATTGCTAGGGATGCTAGTTAATGGCAGATGGAATTTAATGTTCAAAAATACAAAGTTAGAAGGGAAAAAGATCCTGGCATTATAGTTAGTAGTCATAAAAAATTTGATGTGCTTTATTCAAATCTAAGCTACATTTGTTGTGCAAATTTCTAACATGATTAAAATGTAAATTTTCACAATGAAATACATCAGGGTAGGTTCCATTTTGGAACAATTGCACAACAAATTAAGCTCAGATTTGAAAGGTAATTCTACATTGTTAGGTTAGGTTAGGTTGGAAAAGGGCTCATGTGGTACCTATTTTTAGGAAAGGAAATAAAAGTGAATTAGGTATCTATATAGTCCGGTAGCACAGACCCTGATTTTACTGGAACCCTGCATTGTTTGTTATGAAGCAAATTTTTACATATTTTGAAAGCTTATACTACTCCTTTCAAGAATTCATCCAGTGTACACCTGACCCCGCTTGGCTTTTTCAATATAGCTGCCATTTTCCAAGATGGCTGGTGAAACTGAAAAATACCATATCCTGGTCAATATTTGATGGATTTTGATGATCTTGATGTCATTTCTAGGGGTTTTTAGGTTGATGAGTTGATCTGGAGGGGTTGCAGATAGTTTGGGAATTGTTTTGACCCACATTCGTCAATACTCAAGGTCATTGGAGGTCAAACGCCCCCTGAAATAAGGAATATCCCATATCCTGGGCAGTCATAGAGATATTTTGGTGATCTTACTGTCATTTTTATGGTTTTGGGCGAGACTGAGTAGTTCTATAGGGTTTAAAATGAAATCAGGGATTATTTTCCCCATGGTAAGGTGAATTCCAATATGTTTAATTATTCCTCTTATTTTTTTCAGGTTGTTGAGATTATTGCTGATGGTGCTCCCTACCTGGTGGTTTGATGATGTCTTGGTTGTGCTGATTCCAGAATTGTTTTTTAACTGCTGAATATGAAGAATATACCAGGTGAGCATTGTTTAGTATTCATTTGCTGAGGATAAATTATTTCAATGCGATTTGTACTCTGAAGAATGGGTAAACAAAATTCTTATTTTTCAGGTTCTACAAAAGCTGCGGACAAATGTTTCTTCAAGGATTTCCTGCATAGCTGTCCTGAAGGTCAGAAAGGTCTTTCAAATTGTGGGAGGATTCAGAAAATCATAGAGAGCAGTGACATCAGAGGGCAGCCAGATGTTTGAGTGAGACTAGAGCCTTTCTTGGAAGATGGAGCAAAAATCCTTTGTTGTCACAAGAACTGTGTTTCCACTTATGTGTCCAAGTGGAATTTATCAGCATTCATGAAAAAGAGAGAGTGTGATACCCCTACAGTGGAGCCAAAAAGACTATGTAGTGCTGTTCTCAGTGAAGGCCCAGTATATGACCCTAAAAAACACTGTCTCTTTTGTTTGAAAGTCAGTGAATGTATATTACCCGAGAAATATGACATCAAAGTTCTGGTACAATACCGCATTCCAGCATCTACGTTTATGACCGATAAGCTTGGTGATAAAAAACAAATTACAAAGATGTGTTGATAGAAAAGTGTAAACTGAAAAATGATGAGCAGGGACAAGTTGTACTCAGTAGGTTGTTGGGCATGAAAGGAGATTTGGGTCATTCTCTGTCAGATCAACCCAAAAAAATTGAAATTAACACACTCATCTCTCATATTTTGCTGAAATTTGGTTTATAGGGAGTTTGTGAGCCCTGAATCCATTTCTGAAATTATAAGGTCAATCCGACCAACGGTTCAAGAGATATGACCTCGGGCAATTTGAGGTCACTCGCGAGGTTACTAACATTTGGCGAGCCATAACTTGGGTAATAATTGTCATAATTATATAAAAGTATATATATTTAGAATCAGAAAACGACAAGGAATCCAAATATGCAAGTTTTAGAACTCTAGGTTGAAAAATAAAAAAGTTACACTGTAACCAAAATTTGAGGTCACGATTTGACCTCTGGGGTATCAAATGAGAATTTTTTTTTTAAATGTAAAAAATGAAGGCATAGGCATTGGCTATTAGAATCAGCAAAAAAAAGTTTGTTTATGTTAGTATTTTTCATGTAACTAACATATAAGTGAACACCATATTCATAAGTTGTGCGTCAATTCTACCTATTTTTTCACACTTAAGCTCATAATTTGACCTATAGAAATTAAAATTACATTTTTTATAGATATAAAAAACAAAGTCAGAGTTCTTGACTAATAGAAACAATCATAAAAAGTTTGTTTATGTTGGTACTTTTCATGTAACTAACTTATAAGTGAACACCATATTTATAAATTGCTTGTCATTTCAAGGAATTTTTATATCTTAGCTATCAATTTGACCTCAAGCTCCAAGAATTTAATAAAAATTGTATTTCACTGCTAATCTACACTGGCAATAATAGTTATAATAGTGAAAGGGGAAGACTAAGCTCACATGTAGCCTAAACAAACCTGTTGAAACATGTTGCTACTTGTCTAAGTGCAGAATCAACACAGATAGTTGCAAAATTCCTTGTCTACAGGTTAGTACAGTTCCAGCCAGCACTGTGGGTGGCTGGTGGGTATGGTGTTTTAATGAGCCTCAGAGACTATCAAGGCCTAAAATATTAAGTGTGTATAGCTATATATTTTCTAAAAAATATATATTACCTAATTGTAAATCCTATATCTTTACAGATCAAAATACAATGGTTCGGCACTTGAAATACTGCCAGGACCCTATTCAAAAACACAAGAAACGCATAACAATCAATCTTAGAAAAGTGACTGATGTACTTGTTGAAAAATGTGCTGGAAGAGTGAAAAAAGACTCATTGTTGTGTGTGAACTGCTGGACACTGATAATGAAAAACCCCACTATACTTAGTACCACTGAAAACAACGAGTCTGAGCAGGATTCAAATGAATCATCTACTATCAGTGGCTTGAGTAACATCTCTTCAATTCAAGATCTGGACAATGACAGTGATTGCTTGATAAAGGAAAATCCTTCAACTTCAGTTGAACCAGTTCTAGCATTTCTGGACCAAACACCAGTTAAAAAAAGTAAGTAATAAATTAATATAATAACTTATACTTTACTACAAGGTCTGTTTGATCTACTATATAGCCAATTATATAGCATTTAAGGTACTATAATTAATATTTAATTACTAATATTCAGGTGTGTGAAACCTTTTTTTCTGTTCTTTTCAGAAGGGCTGTCATTAAGCCAGAAAAAGCGCAAGGCTCGTGGTAAGCTATCATCTGCTCAGAAACACCTGAAGGAGAGGCTAGAACTCAGTTATGGTGTTCAAATTACCGAGGAGGTAAGTGATACTTCAAAACCTGAAACTAAATCTGAAAAACATCTAGACAAATTAATGAATGAATTGAAACAGTCATTCCTGGAGAGCAAATGTCACCATCACAAACTACAAATATTGACACACTCACCATACACAATTGAAAAAACAGCTAGTTTCTTTCAAACTACAACATACATGGTGAAAAGAAGCCATTCACTTAAATCAGAACATGGAATCCTTCCGAAGATTCCACTAATGAGCAAAGGAAAAGTGATATCTGAAGAACACAAAGATATAGTTAGAAGATTCTATGAGTCAGAAGAGGTTAGTCGTATGTGTCCTGGCCAAAAGGATTGCGTGAAAGTTATCAGTGCTGAAGGTGCAAAAATGATTGGTCCTCGGGAATTTAAGAGAGATGTTTGAACTATATAAAAATGATGAAAAGAATCCCAAAATAGGATTTTCCACATTTGCAAAATTACGGCCATCATATTGTGTGCTTGCCAGTAGTGGTGGGACTCATTCTGTCTGTGTCTGCACATACCATCAAAATCCAAAATTGCAGCTGGCTGCATTGGGAGAAAGAGGTCTTTCATACAAGGATCTTATGGATTACAGTGTCTGCAGTACAGAAAGAGAGACTTGCATGATGCAACTTTGCAATGATTGCCCAAGAGAAGAGGGTGTCCTGGATTTTCTTGAGTTACTTGACAGTGTGAAATCAGCTCCAAATGAAATATCTTACAAGCAATGGGTGACTGTTGACCGTTGTACAATGGTTGATAAGGTGGAGCCACTTCATGAATACTTATCATCCCTAAGCATGAAAATATCCGGCATGGTTCGTCATCACTTTGTTGCTCAGCAACAATCACAGTACTTCAAGCAGTTGAAAGAAACACTACCACCTCAGAGCGAGGTAGTTATAGTAGGTGATTTCTCTGAGAATTATTCTTTCATTGTCCAGGATGCTGCCCAAGGGTTTCACTGGGACAATTCACAGTGTACAGTTCACCCTTTTGTCATCTATTATAGATCATCTGCAGACCAGGAACTTAGCCATTTTAGTGTCTGTTTCTTATCTGCATCACTAAAACACAACACTATAATGGTTTACTCATTCATATTGAAGCTTATGACATATGTTAAATTCAGATGCCCACAATTGAAGAAGGTGCACTATTTCTCAGATGGATGTGCTGGCCAATATAAGAACAGATACAACTTCACAAATCTCTGTTACCATGAAGAGGATTTTGGTCTGTCTTGTGAATGGCACTTCTTTGCTACATCCCATGGCAAAAATGCATGTGATGGGATTGGAGGAACAGTGAAAAGAGCTACTGCTTGTGCCAGTTTGCAGAGAACTACAGAGAGGCAAATTCTTACACCAGAACACATGTTTCAGTTTTGTGAAGAAAACTTGAGCAAGAAGATAAATTTTTTCTTTGTAACTACAGCTGATTTGAAAGATGCAGAAGAACGGTTGGAACATCGATTCAAGGATAGTAGGGCTATTCCTGGAACTCAGAAATATCATAGATTTGTTCCCCTAAACAAGGAAGAACTGATGGTGTATCCCATTTCAAGTGGCATTGGAGAAAAGAAAAGAATAAGGAAAAGTCATTTTACTAATGAACCTGCAATGCTTGGTAACCTAAAATGTGTCAAACCAGGAGAGTATGTTGGCTGCATTTATGACACGCAAGTTTGGTATGGAATTGTGGAGGAATATTGTGAAGAGTTTGATGATTTCACTGTGAACTTTCTACATCCCTCTGGGTCATCAGGATCAAGTGCATATTATTATCCATCAAACAAGGATTCATGTGCAGTGCCAGGACATCATATATTAACTGTAATGAGTTGTCCTACCCTAAGAGGAGGCAGCAGAATTCAATATATTTTTCCACAAAAAGAAATTGATGAGAGCATCGAGCATGCAAAAATTGTATTAGGCTAGCACATGAATCCTCTAAGTAGGTCTTCCCCTTTCACTATTATAACTATTATTGCCAGTGTAGATTAGCAGTGAAATACAATTTTACATTTTTTGCCTTTGTTTTTATATCTATAAAAAAATGTAATTTTAATTTCTATAGGTCAAATTATGAGCTTAAGTGTGAAAAAATAGGTAGAATTGACGCACAACTTATGAATATGGTGTTCACTTATATGTTAGTTACATGAAAAATACTAACATAAACAAACTTTTTTTTGCTGATTCTAATAGCCAATGCCTGTGCCTTCATTTTTTACATTTAAAAAAAAAATTCTCATTTGATACCCCAGAGGTCAAATTGTGACCTCAAATTTTAGTTACAGTGTAACTTTTTTATTTTTCAACCTAGAGTTCTAAAACTTGCATATTTGGATTCCTTGTCGTTTTCTGATTCTAAATATATATACTTTTATATAATTGTGACCATTATTACCCAAGTTATGGGTTGCCAAATGTTAGTGACCTCGCAAGTGACCTCAAATTTCCCGAGGTCATATCTCTTGAACCGTTGGTTGGATTGACCTTATAATTTCAGAAATGGATTCAGGGCCCACAAACTCCCTATAAACCAAATTTCAGCAAAATCTGAGAGATGAGGGTGTTAGGCACTGGTTGATCTGACAGAGAAATGACCCATAATTTACTGGCTGAAGAAGCCCGATACCATAAAGATTGTATGTCTACCTTTCATGTTGAGGTTGAGAGAGCTTGCCAGAATAAGTCAAGGGTTGAACCTGAAGACTGCCCCTTCATTGCTTTGTGTGTAGAATTGTCGAAGGACAAAATGAAACCATGGAATTCAATTGAAGTAGAGAAGCTTTACGTCGCTCATTGTAAAAGTTAAAGATCTACAGATCTACAGATCTACAGAAGCTAAGGCTAACAAAGACCCTAAGATCCACTCTAAGGTTAGCCCGAGAGAAAGGAAAGAGTAGGGGGGTTAAGAGAAGAGAATAAGGGGTTAAGTAAGGAGCAACACCTATCACTCATGGGCTAACATTCATTCAGAAAAAGAGGAAAAAAGTCTCACCATCATCATCCACCGGCCACTGCCGACCAGGGCCGGCGCTAGGAAGTGCGGGGCCCAATTAGAAAATTGTTAGCGCCTAGCGGGGCCCTTTACCCTACAAAACCTGAAGATCGATGCTTTATGCTTCGTGCAGTATGCCAGTCCCAGCCAAAAAGCGTTGAGGGCTTGAGGCTCCACCATTAGCCACAATGATATACTAAAAATTGAAAGCCCATATGAAAGTTTTAATGTTTTATTACAAGTCAAGATATGCATGTATGCATCTAATGATTAAAGCAAAAGATTTCATGATTTTTAAAAGCCTGGGAGTAAGAAGAAAAGCGCAGGGGGCAAAAGAACAAGCTCTAGTAAATAGAAATGTAAATGCTCTCTATGATAATGAGGCAAAAACTAGTTAATTTAATATGTAGGATCTACTTACCGCCATGTTTCTCTGTTACATGCAGGCTTAAGACACTTCAAGTTTGCAGTTTGGACATATAAACAATTTGGACATATTTAACAAACAACACAACTTTACATTCCAAGCTTTATGTTATATAATCTCATTAACAGCGCTCTTTCTGTGTTGAGGGTTTGAATATCGTCCACAAATTACCTTTTTTTTAAAAAAGCTAAACGGCGACGATAAACTGAAATTACAAAACAAATAAACAAACGATTAGCAATAAAACATTGAAACATAGATATACGAGGACGGACTGAATAGTTTCACTGCCTTCACAGTAACAAGAAACTTCGTGCACACTGGACACTCATTAATTCATCATAGCGTCCCCCACTCGAGCGCGTGCGCGGGGCCCAATTTGAACAAATCGGTCTAATCGGCTTAAAACTGGCCCTGCTGCCGACAAGTCAGAAAAATAGTCGGAGAGAATAGGAGAGGGGTGAAAGATGAAAAGAAGTAAAATAAGAACGCTTACAAACCATGCAAACACAGTCTTAACTCACTGTCATACCATGCAAACTACAAACATGCAAGAAAAGAGTTAGACATGCAAAGTAAGGAGAGGATAAGAAAAAAAAAAAAAAAAAAAGTAGGTAAAGTTAAACAAAAAGTGGGTTAGTTTACGCTATGAGCTACATCTACATTCGTGTTAGTCTAATTTATTTTTTAATTTTTTTAATAATTTTATTGCTGGCATCACACGCTGGCATTCATCGTCAACAGACTCATCCTCGAGCACCACCACCAGAACTTCTGTTGCTAACTTTGTTGTTTTTTAAATTAAACAATGCTAATACCTTCAAAGACGAAATTGTAGATTTACATGGGGATGGTATCGCTACGTTGTTAGTTTTCTAAAACTATGCTGCCTCATACCTGAATATTGCAAAAGATTGTGAGGAATCTGTTGATATTGATGAGTGTGTGAAGAAGCTGGGCAAGCAAATCATGAGTGAGGGCAAAAAGAACAAGGAAGAATTCACTTCTTATCGTAACCCAGCACAAAGACATCATCCCACAAATCCTCAAACTACATGCTTTGAGTGGTTGTGATACAGTTGCAGCAATACATGGCATTGGCAAAGCCACTGCCATTGCCACAGCCAAGAAGGGTCGGAAGCTTGACAAGCTGGGGTTCCTTGATGCATGCTTTGAGCATATCAAGAAAGAGGCAACAGCGTTCATTGTTGCATGCTATAGGGATAAGAAATCCTCATCTCTTACTGAGTGTCGTCAGTGAGTATGGGCTCAGAAGACAGGGAAGTCGGGAACTGCTGCACCCAAACTATGTTCTCTACCACCAACAACTGAAGCTTTCCATCAAAATGTGCTCAGAGCCCACTTCACTGTGGCAAACTGGCTCGATGCACTAAAGTGTGACCCACCACCACTTGATCCTGTGCATTATGGGTGGGAGAGAGACGAAACAAACAGAGTTCTCATCCCAAAAACAGTTGGTGAAGGAGTGTGCTTAGCACCAGATGAAGTTCTGAAGCTAATCAAATGTGGGTGTGAATCACAATCAGCATGCAGGGGGAGTTGCTGCGGCTGCATGGGATGCGGAATCCCTTGCACAATGTTCTGTGCATGTGGCAGTGGCTTGGATTGCAACAATCCATTGACCCAAAACACAAACGAAGAGCAGACATGATCCTAACAATCCTGACACAACCATGTCTTTTGATATTTGCCCCCAATAAATGGTTACCTAATGTGAATAACTGCATCAAAGTTGTCAATGCCAATCCCCCAGCTAGGTGTGAGCTTTGTTTTGCTTACAACGTCATATCTTGTAGCCAGGGCTGTAACTAGGGTTTAGAAATTAGTGAGGTCCAGATTTTTTTCGAGCGCGGCGGGACAAGCAAAATTCAGACCAAAATGACATCTACAAACACAACCCAAGCTATACACTAAACGCAAAACACAAAACGCTCGACGCTCCCTCTTTTCAAAAGAAAAGTGGTAATATGCGTTTCATACACGGAGAACGGTTCAGTCTCTTTTTTTTTTTTTTTTTTTTTTTTTTTTTTGTGACCTCATAGGTAGTTACGGCCCTGCTTGTAGCTTTGCAGCCTTCCATAGAATGCATGTGCCCTGCACTTCAGCATAAATTGTGGTTTATATCCAAATATCAATATCCATATCCATATAATGTGGGTTATGTCATTTAAGCATTATGATCTAGTTTTATCTGCAGAAAAGATGTTAAGTGCTCAGCAGTTAGCTAGATTGTAGAAATTGTCACTGAAATAAAGCAAATACAGTGATGTCAACTGTGGCATTATCATATTTCAAGGCCAAACTTTAACCTCAAATGACCTTGACTTGACCCATGGAGTTGCAAAATGATATCCTACTGTTATCATGTGCCTATAGAACTACTCAGTCTCGCCCAAAATCATAAAAACGACAGTAAGATCACCAAAATATCTCCATGACTGCCTGGGATATGGGATATTCCTTATTTTGGGCAGCATTTGACCTCCAATGACCTTGAGTATTGATGTATGTTGGTCAAAATGACTCCCAAAGTATCTGCAACCCCTCCAGATCGACTCATCATCCTAAAAAACCCTAGAAATGACACCAAGATCATCAAAATCCATCAAGTATTGACCAGGATATAGGATTTTTCAGTTTCGCTGGCCATATTGAAAAAGCCAAGCAGGGATCAGGTGTACACCCAATGGATTCTTGAATGGGGTGGTATAAGCTTTCAAAATATGTCAAGATTTGCTTTATAACAAAATGCAGGATTCTCACCCCATGCAGCCAGACTATATAGGCTAGTTTGTCTGATATCACTCATTGGGAAAGTTCTTGAGAAAATAATAAATGATAGTATCCAGAGTAACTTAGATGAACAACTACAACTTAGTATTTGATTCACAAAATGAATTTGGATCAGGCAGGTCTTATTAACATCTTTTTGTAGAGTACCGGGTGTCCGAGAATTATCTGTACAATTTTTGGCTGTTATTAAAAGTCAACCATGAAGTGTAGAAATTCCAGTGTTGTCCCATTTTACAGAGAAACTCATTAATTTTTTTCTGATAAGTTTTGACAAGTTTTTTCTTTTTTGTACGCGGGTGACAGACATTGATGATTTAAAAGCAAGAATCACAGCTGCTATTGAGCGAATTGATGTGGATATGCTGGAACGTACATGGTAACATTTGGATTATCGATTGGATGTTTTGCGAATCACTGATGGTGCACATATCGAATGTTTGTAACAACTTTACTTTAATAAAAGAAACTTTTGAAAATACAGATTCTAAATAATCTTGTTTAAGAATTTTACGTGTGTTATGAAGAATTTTATTAAAAGATGAAATTGTACAGATAATTTTCGGACACTGGAATTTCTAAAAAACTTGTCAAAACTTGGTATCAGAAAAAACTTAATGAGATTCTCTGTAAAATGGGACAACACTGGAATTTCTACACTTCATGGTTGACTTTTAATAACAGCCAAAACTTGTACAGATAATTCTCGGACACCCTGTACTGTACCCAATATCACTGACCAGTTAGACCAAGGGGAAGATAATGTTATTTATTTAGATTTTAGTGAAGTTTTTGGAAAATTCCTCATAGAAGACCTTTATATAAATTGAAACAATGAGGGGTCTCGGGGGCAGGTTTTGAATTAGGGTAAAGAAGCAGTTAAAGGATAGGTAACAGAGAGTGTTACCAAATGGGCTCAAGTTTGACTGGCAGAAAGCTTACCAGGGTTTATCAGGGATCAGTCCTTAGATGCTTACTAATTTATAGCATACTTAAGTGATTCAGTTTTAATTCTTTATTATTCAGACTCTCATTTATATAAATAAAAATTCACAAAAGTGGTGACTAACAAAAGTTTAAAAATGGATGATGATTCAAAAGAACTAGATTTCACTGAAGAAAAGTGGAGCATTAAAACAGAAGTAGTTGAAATTAAAGAGGAGAAGATTGAATCCTATGAAGGAAATCCTTCTGAAGAAGTAACATTTAACAGTGGGAACTTCACTCCTGAATGGCAGGTAATGAAAGGTTTTGAATAACCTTGATAATTGTGTCAATGAACTTCCTCATGCACTTCATATATATTCATATATAGTTTAATAATTAACAATAATAATAATTGGTAGATGTGTGATCCCAGAAGGGCATTGTTTTGATTCTCTCAACTTCCAATATAGTCCAGATAGTTTGTCATTTTTACCTAAATCAGTAATTAAGTTTTAACTTTGGCTTCGGAAGGTAATTTAGTTTACAATTTTTATTAATAAATCATAGAAGATAGGAAGGCATTTTATCATGGATTAAATTTGTGAAACATAATAATCATTTACTTGTTTTTCAATTAAAAACCTTTGGTACTTGGTTAATTCCAGAGTTTGCGGGTCAAAAATGAAATGATGGGTATTTCTGTGAAAGATGATTCATTATACGTTGATGATTATGAAAAGGAAATTGGTGATTGTGACCTGAAAAATGTTGAAAATTCTTCATTGAAAAAGGTAAGTTTAATTAATTAACTGAAATGTAAGGACATATTTTCACAAATGACAATAAAAAATAGTAACGCATCTGAAAATTAAGAACAGTCAAATACTAAAATATTTAATCCTTCATAAAAGTAATTTCTACAAAAAGTTTGAAGTTAAAAATGTAATTGCTAAAGAACTATTAAAACATTTGCCATTTGTGGATTTGGGGAAAGCATATAGAGTAAATGGATCTGCCTCATAGAAAGTGATTAGAATGTGTGATGGCAGTGATATGTTGAATATAGTGAGCAGTTTTTATATGGGCAGTATTGCTTTTGTAAGTGTTAAGGGTAAGTTGAGTAACTGGTTCAGTATTAAGGTTGGCATTAAAAAATCTCTTGATAAAAAAATTAAAATAAAAAAAATTAACCCAGATACGCCTAATGTGCTATATGTAGGACACCTTACAAGTGTTTACAAATTTCATTATAAAAGTGACATCTGGCAACTGGTTACTTTATTTTTCACCCAGATATATCCGAAAGAGTCAGTCTAGCCTGTGAATCCATTGTGGCGTGATATATCTATTATAAGTTTGGTTTTTAACGAAAAGTATTTTTACAAACTTTCAAGATGAGCAAACGTCCACACTCCTCAACAAAAAAGTAAGTATATAAAAGTAACCTAGCACCAATGTAATTTTGTTTTCATATATTTTAGTCTCTTTAGAGTCAAAGTGAAATATATGAGTAAAAGCAAATTCTTACCTTTGTTGCATTTTATTCTACATTTAGTTAAATGTAGCCGTTCTACACATAGGACGTTAGTCAAATAGGCATCGCATTTGCTCAGGTTTTCAGTTCTATTTATTTATAGTTTTTTGTATTCTTTTGATCAGTAAATATATATATATATATAATATATATATATATATATATATATATATATATATATATATAGACAGCTCTCTAGAGCATATATATATATATATATAAATGTATCTTTTTTCAGAATTCTAAATGCGCATGAAATAGCAACACACATTGAAGCAGACGATAGGCCTTTCCCTCATGGTGAGATTGATATTTCAATACTTCCTCCAATCAACTGTTGCGATGATTTTACCGATGAAGATTCAGGAACTGAAGATCAAGTATGTATTGATAATTTGCCTGGCAGTCAATTACGTGCAGAGGCTGAGATCAGTAATTTAGAGGGCTCTGTAGATGGTGAAACTTCGGGATGCTCAGGAAATGTAGCCCCTAAAACATCTAACAACTCTTCTGGGAGGAAAATTTACAAATGGCGAAAAACAGAGGTAATTGCAACAGGCTTCGATGAGTGGAAGCCTATGATGACAGTTCATGATGAGAAAACTCCTGAGGAGCTTTACAAACTTTTTTTTGATGATGAAATGATAAATATGCTCGTAACTTTGTCCAATATATATGCTGCCCAACGGAACCGCAGCAATGAAAAGCCTATCACGACAGATGAAATGTATTCTTTTCTGGGGATTATGATTCTGAGTGGTTATGTTCCTCTTCCACGTAGAAGAATGTTTTGGGAAAATCAGAAGGACACTCACAATAATCTTGTTTCCAGTGCATTATCCAGAGATCGATTTGAATTTATAATGGCTAATTTACACACTTGTAATAACCTCGAACTTGATAAGCAAGACAAATTTTCTAAAATTCGTTCTTTGCTTCAGCTTTTGAATAAAAAAATTCTAGCTCATGCCCCTCATGAGGAGTGCCATAGCATCGATGAGGGAATGGTTCCGTACTATGGAAAGCATGGGTGCAAACAATTCATCCGTGGAAAACCCATTAGGTATGGGTATAAAATGTGGGTAGGAGCTACCAAACGAGGATATGTCATATGGATGGACCCATATCAGGGATCTGGAACCACACCAAACCAAACGTACAAGGACAGGGGCCTCGGGTGTAGCGTTATTCTTCAATATGCAGATATTCTTAGTCAAAAGGGCAAATTTTCGTATTCATTTTACTTTGACAACTTTTTCACTGGTTTACCCTTACTTCAAGAATTGGCCAGTCGTGGAATAAAGGCAACTGGAACCATTAGGGAAAATCGATCAGGAAAGTGCACCATGCTAGATACAGCAAGTATGAAAAAACGGCCTCGTGGGTCGTATGATTTCAGAACTACAGGGGATGAAATAACTATTGTCAAATGGAATGATGACAGTGTCATTTCAGTTGCAACAAACAGCCTGTCTGTTCACCCAACTCACACTGCTAAGCGATATTCTCGAGCCCAGAAGAAAACAATTGCCATCAATCAGCCAAATATGATTCACAAATACAATCAGAATATGGGGGGAGTTGACTGTGCTGATCAAAACATGAGTTTGTACAGAGTTTCAATAAGAGGCAAGAAGTGGTATATTCCACTCATAACACATAGCATAGACGTTGCTGAGCAAAATGCATGGCAGCTTCATAAGAACAGAGGTGGACAACTTGATCACCTGGCTTTTCGTCGTCAACTAGCCGTTGCACTCCTGGAAAAACATGGTGAAAATGAAAGGAAAGGAACAGGAAGGCCATCTCGCCATAAAAATGCAGACTGCCGATATGATCGCCTGGACCATATTGTTGTTCCTCAGGATAAACAAACTCGATGCAGAGAGTGTCATACAAAATGTACAACACGTTGTCGAAAGTGTGATGTTGGTTTGCATGTAAAATGTTTTGCTCAATATCATACTAGATAATTATGCTACTAAATAATTACTAAATATATGGTACTGTAATATTTTGATACAAAAGAATAGAAAGTTTACTATATGTTCTGAAAAAAATACAAGTTAATTTGGAAAAAACAGAAATTGTGTTAAGGTATGATTTTTGCTCTTACATTTTCCTAATGTCCTACATATAGGACAGCAATTTCTGGAAAATCTATGGAATAAAATTTTTTTCTACCAACTTCAGTGTTTTATTAGAACACATTTTACATAAAATATGATGTCTGTTCTGGAAAGTTAAGAAAAAAATAACTCAGGCATATCTGGGTTAAGAGGTTTTATTATTTTTCTTGTATTCAAAAGAAATTAAACAAAGATAGAGAATTCATTGGTGATTTAAAAGCAGAGTAAGTGTTTTACAGTAGATATTCCATGAAGAGCATGGGATAAGCATGGAGTTTATGAGTAGGATTTTAGACTTAAATGATAAAGTTATGAAGCTTTATAAGGAAGAAGTTGAGTTCATTGATTTATATTTTTATTGATAAGAGGTATTTTTACAGTTAGGATGTTTTACATTTAAATAGAAAAGGGACTACTTTATATGGTAGACATTACTATAAAAATGTAATAATCCAGAGGAGGATGAGAAAGACAACTCAATACAGTAATCCCCCAACCTGCAAGAGCTAAGAGAGAGGACAAGGACATTTTGCTACCCTTTTTACAATCAGCATGAACTAAGATTGGAAGATAGATCAGCACAAATTTTTGAAAACTGTGGTAAATACAAAAAATGACAACACTTTTTTGCATGTGCAGTATGATACATACAATACAATATGATATGTGTACAATACAGGGTGTCTCAAAAGTCTATCTATTTTGAAAAATAATGGGAATTACGAAAAACTGGTTTAAGACCTGAAAAATATATTTATTTCAAAGTAAGTGCCACAAAGAATTAGTGCTATTTATTTATCTGTCTCCACATGGTGACCATCAGTGTCTCTACAGAGCTCAAAGCAATAAGTTGTTTCCTGGAACACACTTTCCAGCATTTGAGGTGTTATTTTCTGAACTGCATCGGTAATACGATTTCGAAGTTTGGCTACATCACTAATTCTTCTACCAGTGTACACCTTAGACTTAATGAAACCCCAGGCGAAAAAATCTAATGGTGTTAAATCGGGTGAACATGCTGCCCATGGTTGTGTTCCTCCACGACCAATCCAGCGACTGGGGAAGCGTCTGTCAAGATAATCACGTACAATTATTGCATAATGGCACGGTGCTCCATCCTGCTGAAAAACTACTGTGTCAAGAATGCCATCTGTAAGAAGTTGAGGTTCGAGGAATTGTTCAAGCATGTCAAGATAAATTTATAAATTATACAAAATTCGAAATAAACCAATTAACTTTTTTTAAATACACAAATTTGCACCAGAAGTACATATCTTCATGCCAGCATAGCATTTTTAAAAAAAATATCTAATGTCACCGAAATAGATAGTGACTTTTGAGACACCCTGTATAATATACGTATCATACAATATGATACTTACGTGTACAATATGTACAGGGGGCAGGGTTCGCACCCAAAAACCCAACCCAAAACCCACTGGAATTTTTAGTGGGTTTTGGGTTTTTGTTCCGAGATGTTTATTTTAAAATAATTGAAATTTTTCTGATTGCTACATTGTTCAATTGTAGCTAATTAGAATGATTTGGCATATTGATTATTTCAAGTAAGCTGACTTATAAAACAATTCTTAAATTATGCAATGTGTAAATAAAGATTATGAAAAATTGAAAAGTTATTAAAAAGTATTTGCACCCATTGTGAACACTATAAACAATTATTGGATCATTTAACACATTGCTCCAACCATCTTGAATTAAAGTTACAGTAGAATTGGCTAAGTCTTTTTTCATTAAATCCAGTACCTACTTCATTATTCACTGATTAGCAAGTCATCAGATAATTTTTTTCTGCTTGGAGGACAATAGCCTGGTCTTAAATTTTGGACCCATTTAATAAATTCTTTATTCTCTACAACTACAAATGGAATATTTGCTGGAAAGAAAAATCTGGCCATTTGCAAATCTAGTTTTTTTTTATCTGCAGTTGTTCTAACCACATATGGCATTTTCTGACCTTGCATTTTCTTGGCTGGAGTAGAATGAAAAAATAGTATGGAAGATTCAGAAGTGGTTGAAGTGAATGACGTTTCACTACTGTGAATTGTAGTGTCATCATGAACCAGGCTTTCATATGACTTGCTTGAAGAGGGTCTACTCTCAAAACTGCTGTGTCTATGTGTAGGAGGAAGAGTTGCTGATGTAGCTGTATTTGTAAGCTCATACGCTTCATCATGAGCCTGTACCCATTTTTTATTGCATCGATCTAAATGATGTTTCACTCGTTCTATTTTTTTTTGAAAATACACATTTACACTATTTGCACTGAACTCTATTTGGTTGGTCACTCAACATTTCTACTTCATCCCATTCAACAGCTTTAAGTCTGCCACCAGTATGTGCAGGTCTAACTTTAGGCATTATTAAATAGATATTAATTAACTAAAACTGATCTCTGAAAAAAAGAGATGCAAAAATAAGAATAATGTCTACTGTCTAGGCATGTAAACAAATTGTAATAAAAATTCAGAAAACACACTACTGTGTTGATTCAAAATAGAACAAACGCCACACTTTGTTAAATGTAAACACGATATGTTTTGACAGAATGCTGTTATCTTCTTCAGTTGAAAGTGACCTTAAAAACTGAAACAAAATATATAAATTCTAAAAATCATAGCTATAACTTTAATTTAAATTATGAAACCCAAAAACCCATGGGTTTGAGTCTTGGCATACTCTTGCCTCATTTTCAAAACTCCACTTTTCTTTTACTGCATTTTTCTAAATGATGTTTCACTCTCTCAATTTTTTGAGTGATACTTTCTTTGCAATAATTGCATAGTACTCTAGTAGGCTGATCACTTAATAAAGTCACCTTGTCCCATTTGCTAGCTTTAGATCTTCCACCTCTATAACTTTTTGGCATCTTAAAAATTTAAATTTGAGTTAGGTCTAAATAAAGCTGAAATCTGCTGTTAAGAAATAAAGGAAAGATCTAAAATTAAAATGGAGAAAATTCTAATATGTCATTATTATCTCTCAAATCTGAACTTTCTGTGAAATAAAGATGTCTTTTTAATATATATTGTAGATTAGATAAATAAATTAATAAAATAATAGATATATTAGGCACTACATAATTATCAAACTTTTCTAAAAAAAATTTCAGCCCATCAAAAAACCAAATTTACCCTTAGCTTGGAAATCTTTAGTGACTGGTTCTTTAATTACTTCATTCCAGAGGTTTGCAGGTACCAGACACAGGTGCTAAAATTTCCCTAGAGAATATCAGGGGTATTCTCATTATCAATAATGCACTTGCGCATCCTAACACAGATAAGCTGTGCAGCATTGATGGCAAAATTGTTTGACCCTGCCACCTAATACCACCTCAGTTATCCAGCGCCATGGATCAGGGAATTATTGTTGCCTGCAAGAGGTTGTATTGGAAGAAGTTCCTTAAAGAGGTGATGGTTGTGTTGGAAGAGGATGAAGATAAAGAGAAGGATACAAGAGGGGAATGAATGTTGCAGACCCTCAAGAACTACAACTTGAAGTCTGCAATCTTCACCTTTGCTGCTGCATGGAAGGAGATGAACATGAAGACTTTAGCCAATGGATGGAAAAAGCTGCTCTATGATATTGATCTTGATGTAGACTTTGAGGGCTTTGAGGTCAGTGATTACCATCATACAATTCAGAAGGCTGGAGAAGATGATGCGATTGAGGAGGATGTTCTGCAGTGGTTAGATGATGATAAAGGCAATTCTGGGCACTAGGTTTTGACTGAAGAGGAGAATGCTGAAGGCATTCTTGCTGGTGAACCCCAAGAAGAGAACAAAGAAGAGGAAGAAGTGCTAGTCATCAAACCAAAACTCTCCATTGTAAGAGACTACCTGGATGGCATCATCAATTACATTGGCACATCATCAGACTGTGAAGTGCAGCCATATTATGAACACTTTCACTCATTTAAGGAGATCATAATAAGGAAGCAGCACCAGAATAAAACTCAATTGAAGCTTGATTCCTCCTCCCCTCCTCCCCTCCTCCTCCAGTAAAAAGAGGGTACTGGTGCTTTCTAGCTCCTCAGACTCAGAGGGACATTCCAGGACAAATCACCCCAAAATTAAAAAATTTGTCACCACTCTGACCCAGATTTTAATGAAAATTGATGTATGGGGTTCTTCCAGGTGCTGATTTCACTGGTTCAAATAAAAAAGTTCTATGACCCATAGTTTTTGAGATATGGGCCCCCAAAATCTTGGGGGCCCCACTTTACCACCTAACTTTAATGGGTAATAATTCCCAAACATCTTGTTGTAGACCTATAAAACTATACATTTTTAGAATTAGCATGAAGAGATCTACAGGGTGGGCCAAGTTTCCATACATAGGAAAATTTAAATTATGGTCTTCACGTGCGTCGGTATTTGGATCAGCAGTTTCCGGATGCTTGGATTGGTCGGCGTGGTCCTGTGGAGTGGCCTCCCAGATCCCCAGATCTCACCCCCCTTGATTTCTATCTTTGGGGGCACTTGAAGGCCATGGTGTATCAGGAAAAGATACGAGACATAAATCATCTAAAGGAACGTATCACCAACGCCATTACAAGCATAACGTCAACTGTGCTAATGCGTGTTCATCAACAGTGGGGAACACGTATTGAAATGTGTTTTCAAAACAATGGCATCCATGTAGAGCATATTATATAAATAAAAATGGTTGTCCATAAAAAAATGTTTATTTTTCCTATGTATGGAAACTTACGGCCCACCCTGTATTAAATGATACCACATTCAAATGTGTAGAGCAATAATGAAATCCCCCCCCTTATTTTTTTTTGACCCCTAACAGTGAAATCCCAAAAAAAAATTTCATTTAGTAAATTTCCATTATGGTAATTGTTAAAAGATACAAACAATAAAAAACATGGGTATCAAGTTGCAAGATATTTAAAAAATTATTGAAAAAAATATATACATTGACATTTGTACATTGTACATTGTACATTGAAATTTTGACATTTTTACGCAGACTAAAATAGAGAACTACAAATGATATATTTGCATCCTATGTATAACTTATATTCACGCAGTCTCTCTCTCAAATGTTTGTTAGTTATGCTTATTTTTATTACAGATGTGCTTATTTTGAGTCAAATCATATCTTATTTTTGAGATTTACAATTGTGTATTTTTAGTAATGAAAAATGGTTAGATACTGTGATGATCCTTTACAAAAACATAAGAAAAAGATACACAAGGATATAAGAACCATCAGCCAATCACTTTATGATCGATGTAAATGGAAACTACAAAGGAATACTGTACTATGTAGCAACTAGAAAATTAGTGACCCAGAGACCAGAGGTGCCTTCAACATCACAAAGTGAAGAGTCTGATCAGTCTTCTGAGAATGTTATTTCAGAAAGTGATGAATATGATCGAAGTATATCAAGTAATGCCAAAGAGGTGGTTTCTCAAGTTCTAGAAAGTCTTGCTGTGACTCTACTTTTTATATTTATAATTTTTTTATTTATATTATTTATTTATAATGCATTTACATTCAAGACAGTTTTTCAGCAGTTGCTGAAAAACTTAATGAAATTAATATGTTGACATATTAATTATATTGTCTATATATATATATATATATATATATATATATATATATATATATATATATATATATATATCAATATATATCAAATGGAGTCAAATATTTATTAATTCAAAAATTTCAGATGGTTTGGGTTCCTCAAGAAAAGAAGCAAAAGCTATTCAAACAATAAAAAAGCATGTCCTTTAAAATGAAAGCTAGAAACAAGTTTAGAAATTGAGATCCCAAGCCCATCAAAGGCTACAAAGTTGGATCATGAAACTCAAAGGTATGAATTTTAAAATGATATGCTATTATTAAGTAGGAATATAGGGTCATTCTCTGTCAGATCAACCAAAAAAAATTGAAATTAACACCCTCATCTCTCATATTTTGCTGAAATTTGGTTTATAGGGAGTTTGTGAGCCCTGAATCCATTTCTGAAATTATAAGGTCAATCCGACCAACGGTTCAAGAGATATAACCTCGGGCAATTTGAGGTCACTCGCAGGTTACTAACATTTGGTGAGCCATAACTTGGGTAATAATTGTCATAATTATATAAAAGTATATATATTTAGAATCAGAAAACGACAAGGAATCCAAATATGCAAGTTTTAGAACTCTAGGTTAAAAATAAAAAAGTTACACTGTAACCAAAATTTGAGGTCACGATTTGACCTCTGGGGTATCAAATGAGAATTTTTTTTTTAATGTAAAAAATGAAGGCATAGGCATTGGCTATTAGAATCAGCAAAAAAAAGTTTGTTTATGTTAGTATTTTTCATGTAACTAACATATAAGTGAACACCATATTCATAAGTTGTGCGTCAATTCTACCTATTTTTTCACACTTAAGCTCATAATTTGACCTATAGAAATTAAAATTACATTTTTTATAGATATAAAAAACAAAGTCAGAGTTCTTGACTAATAGAAACAATCATAAAAAGTTTGTTTATGTTGGTACTTTTCATGTAACTAACTTATAAGTGAACACCATATTTATAAATTGCTTGTCATTTCAAGGAATTTTTATATCTTAGCTATCAATTTGACCTCAAGCTCCAAGAATTTAATAAAAATTGTATTTCACTGCTAATCTACACTGGCAATAATAGTTATAATAGTGAAAGGGGAAGACTAAGCTCACATGTAGCCTAAACAAACCTGTTGAAACATGTTGCTACTTGTCTAAGTGCAGAATCAACACAGATAGTTGCAAAATTCCTTGTCTACAGGTTAGTACAGTTCCAGCCAGCACTGTGGGTGGCTGGTGGGTATGGTGTTTTAATGAGCCTCAGAGACTATCAAGGCCTAAAATATTAAGTGTGTATAGCTATATATTTTCTAAAAAATATATATTACCTAATTGTAAATCCTATATCTTTACAGATCAAAGTACAATGGTTCGGCACTTGAAATACTGCCAGGACCCTATTCAAAAACACAAGAAACGCATAACAATCAATCTTAGAAAAGTGACTGATGTACTTGTTGAAAAATGTGCTGGAAGAGTGAAAAAAGACTCATTGTTGTGTGAACTGCTGGACACTGATAATGAAAAACCCCACTATACTTAGTACCACTGAAAACAACGAGTCTGAGCAGGATTCAAATGAATCATCTACTATCAGTGGCTTGAGTAACATCTCTTCAATTCAAGATCTGGACAATGACAGTGATTGCTTGATAAAGGAAAATCCTTCAACTTTAGTTGAACCAGTTCTAGCATTTCTGGACCAAACACCAGTTAAAAAAATAAGTTATAAATTAATATAATAACTTATACTTTACTACAAGGTCTGTTTGATCTACTATATAGCCAATTATATAGCATTTAAGGTACTATAATTAATATTTAATTACTAATATTCAGGTGTGTGAAACCTTTTTTTCTGTTCTTTTCAGAAGGGCTGTCATTAAGCCAGAAAAAGCGCAAGGCTCGTGGTAAGCTATCATCTGCTCAGAAACACCTGAAGGAGAGGCTAGAACTCAGTTATGGTGTTCAAATTACCGAGGAGGTAAGTGATACTTCAAAACCTGAAACTAAATCTGAAAAACATCTAGACAAATTAATGAATGAATTGAAACAGTCATTCCTGGAGAGCAAATGTCACCATCACAAACTACAAATATTGACACACTCACCATACACAATTGAAAAAACAGCTAGTTTCTTTCAAACTACAACATACATGGTGAAAAGAAGCCATTCACTTAAATCAGAACATGGAATCCTTCCGAAGATTCCACTAATGAGCAAAGGAAAAGTGATATCTGAAGAACACAAAGATATAGTTAGAAGATTCTATGAGTCAGAAGAGGTTAGTCGTATGTGTCCTGGCCAAAAGGATTGCGTGAAAGTTATCAGTGCTGAAGGTGCAATGAAGGTGCAAAAACGATTGGTCCTCGGGAATTTAAGAGAGATGTTTGAACTATATAAAAATGATGAAAAGAATCCCAAAATAGGATTTTCCACATTTGCAAAATTACAGCCATCATATTGTGTGCTTGCCGGTAGTGGTGGGACTCATTCTGTCTGTGTCTGCACATACCATCAAAATCCAAAATTGCAGCTGGCTGCATTGGGAGAAAGAGGTCTTTCATACAAGGATCTTATGGATTACAGTGTCTGCAGTACAGAAAGAGAGACTTGCATGATGCAACTTTGCAATGATTGCCCAAGAGAAGAGGGTGTCCTGGATTTTCTTGAGTTACTTGACAGTGTGAAATCAGCTCCAAATGAAATATCTTACAAGCAATGGGTGACTGTTGACCGTTGTACAATGGTTGATAAGGTGGAGCCACTTCATGAATACTTATCATCCCTAAGCATGAAAATATCCCGCGTGGTTCGTCATCACTTTGTTGCTCAGCAACAATCACAGTACTTCAAGCAGTTGAAAGAAACACTACCACCTCAGAGTGAGGTAGTTATAGTAGGTGATTTCTCTGAGAATTATTCTTTCATTGTCCAGGATGCTGCCCAAGGGTTTCACTGGGACAATTCACAGTGTACAGTTCACCCTTTTGTCATCTATTATAGATCATCTGCAGACCAGGAACTTAGCCATTTTAGTGTCTGTTTCTTATCTGCATCACTAAAACACAACACTATAATGGTTTACTCATTCATATTGAAGCTTATGACATATGTTAAATTCAGATGCCCACAATTGAAGAAGGTGCACTATTTCTCAGATGGATGTGCTGGCCAATATAAGAACAGATACAACTTCACAAATCTCTGTTACCATGAAGAGGATTTTGGTCTGTCTTGTGAATGGCACTTCTTTGCTACATCCCATGGCAAAAATGTGTGATGGGATTGGAGGAACAGTGAAAAGAGCTACTGCTCGTGCCAGTTTGCAGAGAACTACAGAGAGGCAAATTCTTACACCAGAACACGTGTTTCAGTTTTGTGAAGAAAACTTGAGCAAGAAGATAAATTTTTTCTTTGTAACTACAGCTGATTTGAAAGATGCAGAAGAACGGTTGGAACATCGATTCAAGGATAGTAGGGCTATTCCTGGAACTCAGAAATATCATAGATTTGTTCCCCTAAACAAGGAAGAACTGATGGTGTATCCCATTTCAAGTGGCATTGGAGAAAAGAAAAGAATAAGGAAAAGTCATTTTACTAATGAACCTGCAATGCTTGGTAACCTAAAATGTGTCAAACCAGGAGAGTATGTTGGCTGCATTTATGACATGCAAGTTTGGTATGGAATTGTGGAGGAATATTGTGAAGAGTTTGATGATTTCACTGTGAACTTTCTACATCCCTCTGGGTCATCAGGATCAAGTGCATATTATTATCCATCAAACAAGGATTCATGTGCAGTGCCAGGACATCATATATTAACTGTAATGAGTTGTCCTACCCTAAGAGGAGGCAGCAGAATTCAATACATTTTTCCACAAAAAGAAATTGATGAGAGCATCGAGCATGCAAAAATTGTATTAGGCTAGCACATGAATCCTCTAAGTAGGTCTTCCCCTTTCACTATTATAACTATTATTGCCAGTGTAGATTAGCAGTGAAATACAATTTTACATTTTTTGCCTTTGTTTTTATATCTATAAAAAAATGTAATTTTAATTTCTATAGGTCAAATTATGAGCTTAAGTGTGAAAAAATAGGTAGAATTGACGCACAACTTATGAATATGGTGTTCACTTATATGTTAGTTACATGAAAAATACTAACATAAACAAACTTTTTTTTGCTGATTCTAATAGCCAATGCCTATGCCTTCATTTTTTACATTTAAAAAAAAAATTCTCATTTGATACCCCAGAGGTCAAATCGTGACCTCAAATTTTAGTTACAGTGTAACTTTTTTATTTTTCAACCTAGAGTTCTAAAACTTGCATATTTGGATTCCTTGTCGTTTTCTGATTCTAAATATATATACTTTTATATAATTGTGACCATTATTACCCAAGTTATGGGTCGCCAAATGTTAGTGACCTCAAATTTCCCGAGGTCATATCTCTTGAACCGTTGGTCGGATTGACCTTATAATTTCAGAAATGGATTCAGGGCCCACAAACTCCCTATAAACCAAATTTCAGCAAAATCTGAGAGATTGGAGATCAATGGGCCCATTAAATCATTTGGAATTCATTTGGTCACAAAATAATTTTTGGTTTAATTTGACTATCTCAAAGAATGCTCATTTTGTTACACTTGAAATCAATATTATAATCCAAAAAATTTAATATGCACATGTAATGTTTTGTTTATAGCTATTATACATTCATGAGTTTGTTTCAGGTCAAAGATTCATCTCATGAATGAACTGGTTGAAGCTTTCCATTCTACTGATAGTTGTTGTTGTTTAGCCGATCAGCCCACCCTGATCGAGCAAGCCAGCGGCACACAGGTAACCGATTGCCCTCATAACCGACAGTTATGAGAGGAAACTCAAAATATTGACATTATCTCTATTTACCATATCAAAAATTATAAATCTATTTCAGACAACTGAATATTTAGTTAAGAAAAGCAGAAATATAAAACAAAGACTTGGAATTATTCCTGAAATTGAACCCCATGTCAAAAGGAAAAGTAATAACTAAAGGTACTAAAGATTCTGTTCAGACATTTTTTGAATCAGATGAAATTAGTCATTTGTGCCTAGGTACAAAAGACTGCCTGAGTATCAGAAATGAAAGTGGGTATAAAGAATCTGTGCAGAAAAGACTGGTGTTAATGAATCTGAAAGAAGCTTTTAGTCTCTATAAAAATAATCCAGATAGTCCCCAAATTGGCTTCTCTACTTTTGCCAGCCTTCGCCCGAGACATTGTGTTTTAGCTGGAGCTGCTGGTACCCATTCTGTGTGTGTATGTACATACCACCAGAATGCCAAAATACAATTCTCAGCTTTGGGTGTCAAAGGGTTGGAATACACAACTCTTATGGAGAAAGCAGTGTGTGATGTCAACAACAGGAATTGCATGATGCAAATATGTACTCTCTCTCCAAAAGAACGAGGTATTAAGAATTTTTTGCTCACTTTTAAAAGTGTTAACGATCCTGAATGTGAGGAAATAAAATATAAACAATGGGTTACTACAGGTAGATGCAATATGGTTGAAAAAACAGAATCTGTAGATGATTTTATAAATTCATTAAGCACAAAAATTGTCAAATTGACACATCATCACTTTATAGCAAAGAATCAGAGTGCATTTCTAAAAAACTTGAATAATTTAAATAGCCATACAGCTGTAGTTCTTGGTGACTTTTCAGAGAACTACTCATTTGTAGTACAGGATGCAACCCAAGGTTTTCATTGTGAAAATACCCAATGCACAGTGCGTCCTTTTGTGTTATATTATAAGGGACCAGAAAGTAATGAAACAAAACATTCAAGTTATTGTTTTTTATCTCCAAATACAAAACATAACACTACAATGGTTTACACGTTTTTAAATACACTCATACCTATTATTAGAAAATCCGACCTTCATATCAAAAAATTACATTATTTTACTGACGGATGTGCAGGACAATAAAAATCGTTTCAACTTTAACATTTGTAAACATGAAAATTTTGGGCTGGAATGTGAGTGGCATTTCTTTTCCACAAGCCATGGTAAGAGCGCTTGTGATGGGATTGGGGGTACAGTGAAAAGATCTGTAGCCAGAGCGAGTATGCAGAGAACATTCGCAAATCAAATATTAACACCAGAAGACATGTTTGAATTTTGTACAAACAATATAAGTGACAGCATAAATTTTTTTTAATAAATTCTGAAGAAATTGAAGCTATGGAAAAATTTTTAAATGACAGATATGAAAAAAGTATGCGGCTAACAGGAACACAAAAATTCCACAGATTTGTACCTATTAATGCAAATAACATAAAAACATTTTAATTATCTTCTGATGAAGTTGGTGAGGTGAGGATTATAAGCAAAGCTTTCTTGGGTGAAGATAATGTTGAAGTTAATCTGAAAATAGGAGTACATAGTTTGTACTTAAATGATCAGAAATGGTTGGGATTTGTACATTCCTATAATGAGGAATTTGATGACTTTGAGGTTAGCTTTTTGCACCCATCAGGATATAGTGTTTACTATTACTTTCCACAAATTAGAGATACATGCCACATATCAAGAGATAAAATTTTAGGTTTATTAAGCACACCAACTTTAAAGCCAGGAACAATGCATATTCAATATGTTTTCCCAGAAAATGAGTTGAAAAAACTCATACTCATGTAATTATGAATCAACTTGATGTAATATGTGTGTTCAATTTGTATTTTTGCTGTTTATTTTCATCCATGTGAATATATCATTTGTAGTTCTCTATTTTAGTCTGCAGGCGTAAAAATGTCAAAATTTCACAATGTACATATTTTTTCAATAATTTTTAAAATATCTTTCAACTTGATACCCACATTTTTTATTATTTGTATCTTTTAACAATTAATGGAAGTTTAATAAATGAAAATTTTTTTTTTTATTATTTCACTGCCTATGGGGTGGGGAGTCAAAAATAAAAATGGGGGAAAATTTTCATTATTGTTCTACACATTTGAATGTGCTATCATTTAATAGATCTCTTCATGCTGATTCTAAAAATGTATAGTTTTATAGGTCTACTTTAAGGTGTTTGGGAGTTATTGCCCATTAAAGTTAGGTGGTAAAGTGGGGCCCCGAAGATTTTGGGGGCCCATATCTCAAAAACTATGGTTTATAGAACTTTTTTATTTTGACTGGTGAAATCAGCACCCGGAAGAACCCCATATGTCAATTTTCATCAAAATCTGAGTTGGAGTAATGACATGCATTGGGTGATCTCTCCTGGAATGCCCCCAAAATAAAAGTTGTTCTGAGTCACCACTATCAATCATGGCGAAATTAACTCTTCTCTCAACCATAACGGGTAAGTGAAGTTACTGTAAAATATTTACATTAAGTTGCAATGTTTATTTTATATTAGTTAGTGTTTTTCTGCTTAGTATATTTTTTATTTTGTTTTTATTGCTGTGTTATTAGATATGTATTCTTTAATGGTGCTCATTGTTTAAGTTTTTACTGTAAAACATTTACAATAATTTACAATAGTGTAATGTTTACAGGGGTATTCTATTATAGTTGGTGTATTTTCTGTTTACTGGTGCTCATAATACATAGTGTATATACAGTCATTCCTCCGTATTCGTGTGACTGACATATGTGAGACTGCCTATTCGCGAGAGAATAATAGTAACCATTAAATCAGCATCTGCGAGGGAAAGACCACCTATTCATGATTCAAATTGGCTGCCATCTGGCCGATGCGCAAAAGTGTACTAAATGCGGGTCCATCCTCACGCAGCTGCTTCTCCCCACGTGTGAGTGAGAGCTGAGAGTGAGTCAGTCACTGAGTTGCCTTCGTTAGCGACGCATTGTCTGTGCAGAACTTTGTGTGTACTTTCATGATTTTGATGGTATTTTGCCTTATTGTTTTATTAACCATGAGTTCCAAGTGCAGTGTTAGTGGTATTGAAAGTACTTACCCTTCATCGGTAAGTTTTCATTACATTAACATTACACTAATATTTTTGTTTGTGTTCACTTAAAGGGTATTAAAACAACAATGAAAAAGAAAAGTTTTCTGTAATTTTCTTTATTACAGGTGTTAGAAATATTGATAGGCTATGTTCGTGTTAGGCTAGGATTTATCGCTGTCAGTAGTGGTAGAAAATGATTTCATGTTTTTTTTCTTTTCTTTTAATTCGATTTAGTATTAATCTATATAATTATTAACAATTGGTGTTTTTTTTGGCATTTATGGCTAAATTAGGGGGGCAAAAGGGGATTTTCAGGGGAGCTGGGAACTTAACCATATTTTTCCATAAGTTTATATGTTCATCATCCGCGAGATCAACACTCGCGACGATTTTTAAGAACCTAACCCTTGTGAATACTGAGGAATGACTGTACTGTATGATGTTATTTTTGTTTGTATTTTTATTGCTGCTATTAGATACAATATATATAAGATTGTCAATAAACATCTGGATTTAATGGACTGCCAGCATTAATGGACACCCTTTCTCCCTATTAGTCTGTTAAATCGAGGGTTTACTATATTATTTTGCATGTAGTATTATTATTATGCATTTATTGGACAATGATTTAAAATCTTTTATTCGGTAAAAATTAGTTTATACATGATTTTTTTAAACTTTTATCCCCCTGACCCCATTTATGTTATGGGGAGATAGTTCCGACCTGCATGAACTTTGTCAGGAATGGAACCCTCATGCAGGTTGGGGAATCACTGTATAAACTAGCTGATCATACAAGGCATGTACTACCAGGCATGTTGCTGCCAGCTTCAAATGCCAAAGTATTGTATGCATGCATAATAGGGTGCATTAAACGCCCCATGATTTTCAAAACGTTGTTGGATTTTAATGTCTATTCCCTCAAATGTTACACTTGTTGGTAGAAGTATGTATGCAAAAAATAAATCAAATCGGAGGTGGTCCTGGGTGGCCACTGGCCACTTTTATATATTTAGTAGTGATGCACCGAATATTCGGTATTACTTATAATACTAATATACAAATATTTGGTATTACTATACTTACATTGATTGAAAGTTGAAAATGTATAAAACACAACGCCAATGTCACTACTACAACTTTGCTCGTTTCCGCAAATTTGGCCTCGCTTTGTGGTCACATTCAACCACTTGAAGAAGATTTTGGAAGTGGTCTTCTCCTCTTGCAGCTGAGACAAAATCAGTTGTGAGCTTTACTGCTCTCTCCGCAGGGTCATTCACAACATTTAACCCATCCACAATGGACTTGGCTGCCTTGAAGTGGTCATTGTTCTGCCAATTGTCAACATCCTCTGTTAGGAAGGTCATATCCAGGTGAAGAAGGTTCACTGTAAACCACGAGTCCTCGTTCACAAGATCAGCCAGGGTTGTCGCTTCTGTAATTTTTGGAAATGACGGTTTGCCATATCCAGAACCGTAGCGGTGTTTTGGAGTGCTTGGCATTTCATCTGGTTGTATGGCCAGTAACACATCTGCAAGGGCACGACGCTCCTTTTGAGGTACTGCATTGCTGAACAGTGCCAAAACAACCAGTTCTGGGGTTAAATACCACAAATGTCTATCAAAGGCTTTCACAGCACTGACTGAAATGATTGAGTTGACAGCTTTATAGTTGAGCAGAGTCTTGTATAAGCACAAATCAAACCATGGGGCATTTGAAGCAGACTGACATATGAGCCACCAATCACAATAAATATAAACAACAAAAACAACAAACTCCTTCAGTTTTTCCTGTTGATGTTGTGTTGTTACAGTTCCTCGAGGTAGTACAGAAATTTGCTCTTCAAGTAGGCATATTTTGATGGAATAAAGAATCTTTGACATCCACCTTGCTTTATGCATGGCCCCAGGTCTGTGGAGTGTTCCTTGTTTTGTGACATCATCATCGAGGACTACCTGGTAGAGTTGTGCCATTTCCTTGTAGTCTTCCCTACAGTATGAAGCGCTTGTGCGGATTGTGCTTAAACCTTGTTTTTGCAGGATAAAAGCAGTTGTTGTGCATCGTCATTGTACATTGAAATGTCAATTTTGGTTAAACTTTCATCCTTTGCATGCGATATGCGTTCCCAATTCTTCTGGAATCTTTGGAACAAAGATGCTTCTGGAGACTTTGATGTCTCAATTTTGAGAGCGTCAACACATGATCCAGGATTACCTCTCCAACATGATGGCGACATGCACACCACAGAAGAGCACGGTCCAGTTTTGATTGAATGGTAACACAGGCAGCTGTAACATGTCCAGTGTTTGATGCTGTTGTGTCAAAACATAAGTTGACAACTGACTGTTTGCACTTCCATGAATGTAGAAACGTGTAAGTGTGCTCGGCAATGATGTCACCTGATGACATATCACTTCCACGAGGATATCTAGCCACTCCCAGTAGCTTTACATCAGTGGCATTCCCAACCAACACTGGCAATCTTTCTTCCTTGCCATTCTTGTTTGTGAGCGTATGCATCTGCTTGCCATCCCAGTGAAGTGTTGCAGCTGTTGGGGCGATCCAATTTTCTCGAATATCTTTGGCGATAGCACTTGTTATTGATCGTCGAGCCTTATCAGCAGTTGAATACGACTTGGCCACGCGACGTGGATCACCTCCTGCCTCTTGAATTACAGCTTCGGTGAGCACAGCCTGTTGAACAGGAGTTATGTTTAGTCGAGTAGCAACAGACACGACTGAAGGCCTTTTCAGAATATCATGAGGAATAAAGGCAGACGTACCTGCATATGTTGATCTGTGGTGACTATGCTTCCTTTGAAGCTCTGGAATCGCCTCTTCTTCAGTTTCTTCCAAGCTATCTGCAGAGGCACTATCATCAGAGCATACAGAACTTTTCATCTCTTGTACACTGGATGATTCATGACGTTCTCGTCTTGAAGCTTCCGCTAAGATGCGTTTTTCTTTTCTACGATCTTTATCAGCTTTCTTCTTGTCAACACTACCAAATGAGGCTACTCTGTCAGATTTCATTGACTCTAAAAATGCTCTATCTTCCTCATTCTTAATGTTTGTCATTGCATCTTTTGTCCATACACCAAAGGTCTTATCAAGACGTTCATTCATGGATTGCAACTTAGCCAAAGTGTTTGGAGATTCTCTGCGAGAAACAGGTATTTGACGCAATTTGTTATTGTCATTAAGAAGGTCAAGTATTAGTTTGCAGCATTGATGGTCTGAAAGCATAGGAATATTTGCTTTAGTGTAGAATGTTTTCAGCTGGATAAGGACTATGCTGGCAGATTTCCATTTGAGTGGCTGTGTTTGTTTGCCTTCACATATTTCTTTCTGGATGTGCCACATCACGCATCGAAGAACCTGCTGGCAAGTTGGGAGGTGGACTCCTGTCAATGTACCATCTCCTTCTGTAAGAGCATTGCCAAGACCAAAAATGGCACTTGCTAATCTGGTCTTCTTAGCTTCCATTGTTACAGCTTCCATTGTTTCTGAAAGACAATAAAGGATATTATTAGACTATAAGTGAAGTTTCGTTTATGGTACATGTTTTATGTAAATCACCCCTTTAGGGTGCATCAAACGCCCTTAGGTTCTTGGATTTTAATGTCTATTCTCTCAAATGTTATGTAAATCACCCCTTAGCAACTCTATATTAAAAGAAACAATGTAAGTAGTCAACTGGTTGGTAAATAAAAAAAATAGATATTTTTACATAGCGCGGCCCCCGAAAATTGCCGCGAAAATATAAAAGTGACCGGTGGCCACCCAGGACCACCTCCGATTTAATTAATTTCTGGCATACACACTTCTAGCAACAAGTGTAACATTTGAGAGAATAGACATTAAAATCCAAGAACCTAAGGGCGTTTGATGCACCCTAATGCATAAGTATTGTATCGTACATGTATCATACACATAAGTATCATATGCATCATACTGCATATGTGAAAAAGTGTTAAGTAATTTTTTACTATTTACCACAATTTAAAAAAATTTGTGCTGATCTATCTTTGAATCTTGGCTTGTGCAGATCGAAAGAAGAGTAGTGAAGTGTCCTCATCCTATCTCTGAATTCATGCAGGTTGGGGGATCACTGTACAATGTAAATTCCTTTAACATTGTGGGAGGTCTCTGACCTCCCCCATTTTCTTTGTCATAAAGCTTCTCCAACCCTTGCCTTGGTTTCATTTTCCTAAATGCATGTCCTTTCATAGTTTTTATTATTATGTAAGTATGGTTTAATTATTATTAGTGTTTTGGTTAATTATTTATTTATTTGATGTTATGTAAGTTGTTAGCTATGTTTTCATTTTTTTAAAATTTATTTTCTCTTTCCCCATTCAAACATATAATTTAAATACAAATGAAAAACATGTTCTGTGGCTAGAGGCTTTTTAAGGGCTCAAGGCCCAATCTTTGCCTTTTAGGTTTCTCCCTCTTCTCTCAGGGCCCAGTTGTTTTTTTTTCCTCTATACCATGATCAAGCTCGTAAATTTGGTCTAGAATGAATACTCATTTCTTTAGAGAAAGTTGAAGCCATATTTTTTCTACAAGTTAAAGAGATTATAAATGTGAAGGAGAATGTAAAAATAAGAAAAATAAACTACAAAACCTTTAAGCCCAGTATTCCTTTTCCTATGAGTTAATGACATAAGAACTTATGAATGTAAGGAAAGGATGTAACAATAAGGAAAATAAGCTTCAAAATCTTTAAGCTCAGCCTTTACTTTTCAAGACCCTTATTAAAGAGGGGAGAGGATGGTGAAAACCACACATTTACTGTTTGCTCATATATGGATGATGAAAGGAAATGTATGAAGTCTCAGAAAACAAAATCAGAATAGTAATGAAACAAGGAGGAACTCGGAGAAACAAATCAGAACAAATTGATCATCAAGCCAGAAGATTAGAAAGACTATGGACCAAAGTATTTTTTTTTTTGTAATAGAGTATGTAGGGTTCATATAAAAAAATGGTGAAGGGATAATAGGTAGGGTAGAAAGGTAGGGAGTGCATAGCATAGGGCTGAGGGGAAATCATACGTAGCACATTGAATTATATGTTATAGTTCCCCTAATTTATGCAGAATGTTCAGGAATACATTTACTACATAAATCAGGGGATTTATATGTTTATTTTCTAATGTTTTAATGTTGAGTTATTATATGTGTGGTAGTAATTATATATTTGCTATGCTTATTATGTCTGAAATATAACCCTTACATTAAATGAGGACTCCCTGTATTTGAAATATAAAAGAAGCTAAGTATGTAGCCAATAAAATACTTGCTAAATTTCATAAAAACAAAGAAAAACATACAGTATGCATATAAAAGTTATTCAAGTTTTATAATTAATGTTTGGCATAGGCTGTGGACTATAGGTCACTAGTTATTTTTTTTAGGTGGTCTGCAAAGGTGTTTGTCATGCTATAAGTATTCATGCCAAAATTTAGCTTAGGATCCAGAATTTGTTCATTCTACATTTGGGTAATTCCAGGACAAATAGACAAATGAAAGTGCCAAATGTACACTCCACCATCTCCAAAATTCATGAAACGGTGTGAGGGTTGGTTTTGGTCCAAATTACAAAAATCTGAATTTTTTGAAAATTGGTCAAATTGGTCAAATTGGTCAAATTGGTCAAGTTGGTCAAATTTTATGGCTTGACCAAATTTTGGCCAAATGAAAAAACCAACAATTTTCAAACATAAATATCTCAGCTGCTAATTGTGGTAGCGTAATAAGTCTTAAATGATAAAATATGTAAAATTAACTGTAGTTTCTAAATATGTATCATTTTTTTAGGGTAACAAAAATAAAATTATGATTTTTTGGAAAAAATCTTTTAAAATATATGTACAATGTACATACATAACCTCTCTTATATTTAGGGACAGAATATATTGACAATAATAATGTTTAATTTATAAGGCGCTTATCAGAGTATAAAATACTCTTCCTAATACTACACGTACACAAGTCTTTGAGAATGAATTAAGAGACAGTATTCTCATCCAGTGAATCCAAATTTTAGACACTAATAATATAATAATAAGAAAAAAGAATTTGAAAAGATTTTTATAACTATTAAGTAGATACACAAATCTTAGATAAAAATTTTAGAAATATTATATAGACAATCTTAAATACCTGGTGGTATACATTTGATAGAATTTATTTTATCTTCTTTGAAAAGTTATTTAATTCTTGAAGCGAAAAATGTATTGTATTCTTGTTCCTCCTCGTAAACTTGCTTCAATACTCCCAAATATATTTTCTGTTCGAGCGTGACAAACATCATCTTGTGCAGAAAAAATGTATGAGGGACATACGCCCGAAGGATGGAGAAATTTTATCAGAAAATCATCATATTCACAGTCAAAGGACTGGACTAATCCGAGCCATAGTTTATTTTCATACATACAACCCACAAAAGAGCCTGTTTCAATTTCGCATTGAGAGACAGTATTATGTTCTTGAACCGAAGCAGAAACTCTAATGAGCTCTCTTATTTCGACTGACTGTGCACTCTGAGAGAGTGGATAAACCTTCAACGAATTCTTGGAAATTGGGACGAAGCGATGTAATTGTTGAGTACCTTTGATAGAAGTAATAGGTTCACTCAGACGTTTTTGCAAAGAAAGCTCTACATCTACAACTTTGTAGAAGCTTTTATCTGTTTTTGTCCCGGCTTCAATCCAGCTGTAAAACAAATTCATAAATTTAGGTTGCGTGAAATAATCAAATATCAAATATTTTGTATATATGTATTCAAGTGCTGATGCTAATATTTAAAAACAGAAAACTATGAATTTGGCATTAAGAAACAAATGTCCTGAACAGAGTCTCTATTGTTTTATTACCTGCTTTAATAGGGCTTTCATCAAATAAAGGTAAAATATTGTCACTGAGCAAATCTTTATTGAATTGCCTGTCTTGAACGACAAATTCTTCCAATGGTGGTGGATTCGTGGAATCGCTACTGCTTCACTCCATAGATTCGTTAAGTATGTCTGGCTCAGGCATGACTCCAGATTCTTGGGATCTTAGGAGCATTGCTCCAGTAAATTTGACCATGAGAAAAAGTAAATTTGGGTTTGGGTTTTGTTCATCCGCTAGACATTATGCAATTTTTTTGCGTATACGTTCTTGTACAAACCAATTTTTTTAAATTACAAATTTAGTTATTTTAAGTTGTTGGTAATTCCATATTTAACAATTATTTTTATTTTTTGTTAAGCTTCAATGTTTTGATAATTAAAATTTTATTAAAATGTATATTTTTTTAATATAAAATTATCAGGATTGGACTATGTTCCATTGATCTCGGCCAGGTTTGATAAATTGGCCAGATAATTACTTGTGCGGTTTTAAGTAATCCACCATGATCTAGAATTGAAAAGTTTAGTTAAGTTTAAACTTACTTTTACTTACTTTTACTTACTCTTCCTTACTTTTACTAAGTTTAAAGCACTTACTTTTACTTACTTTCATTGTACTATATTTACTTACTTTACTCACTTTTACCATACTATATTTACTAACTTTTACTTATTTTGTATTTTTTCAGGTAGTCAATAATCAATAATGGATCCTAATATTGATGAAGTTGGAGAGGAAAGTGAGGGTGTTAAAAGGGGTTACTTTTGTGGTCAATGCAAGAACAAATATTCAAAGAAGCAAAACTGGGAGGAACATTTTAATTCCAAAAAAAATATTTGTTACAATACAAGAGGTCCCAGAGTTTGGGCCCACAGCTTAGATATTGCAGTAAAGAAATACCAGGATGAAGTGCAGCAAAGAGATACGGCAAAGCAGTCATTTAGTTTGTTCACAAAATGTGCTAGTGCTAGACCTCAGAAAAATGAACCAACTTCAACTGCTAATCTAGAAAATGAAACTTTTTCACTAGATGTTTCACAGACTGAAGAAAGTGCTTCTCCTCCACCTAAGAAACAAAAGGTAAGTGAGGAATCTGCGCATCAGACTAACAAAACTGCTTTAGAGGAATTTGAAAATTCCCAAATCCAGAAGACATTGAATGCAATTTTGCGCTTAACAAAAGAAACTCACCAAGCTGTTGTGGTTAATAAAGAGAAGAGTCAAAATATGCCTTCAAGTTCAAGTGTTGCATCCAAATCTAATAAAGCAAAAAGCAACAAATTTGACATTTCCATAGCCCATTTAAGCAAGTGTAAATCAATACAAGAAATCCTGAACAATGATTTGATCAAATCTACATTCAAATTGGTGGAAAAGAAGGATCTAGGGCATGCTGATGATTCATTTTCAGTACCAAGTGATATAATGGAAAACATTGCAAATAGTGACACTAATATGCCTGATGTAGATATAGCTGTTGAGGATCTACAGATCTACAGAAGCTAAGGCTAACAAAGACCCTAAGATCCACTCTAAGGCTAGCCCGAGAGAAAGGAAAGAGTAGGGGGTTAAGAGAAGAGAGGAGAATAAGGGGTTAAGTAAGGAGCAACACCTATCATTCGTGGGTTAACATTCATTCAGAAAAAGAGGGAAAAAGTCTCACCATCATCATCCGCCGGCCACTGCCGACAAGTCAGAAAAATAGTCGGAGAATATAGGAGAGGGGTAAAAAATGAAAAGAAGTAAAATAAGAACGCTTACAAACCATGCAAACAGTCTTAACTCACTGTCATACCATGCAAACTACATGCAAGTAAGGAGATAAGAAAAAAAAAAAAAGTAGGTAAAATTAAACAAAAAGTGGGTTAGTTTACACTACAAGCTACATCTACATTCGTGTTAGTCTAATTTTTTTTTTTTTTTTTTTTTTTAATTTATTTATAATTTTTTTAATTTTTTTTTTTTTATAATTTTATTGCTGGCATCACACGCTGGCATGTCACAAGCTGGCATCCATCGTCAACAGACTCATCCTCGAGCACCACCACCAGAGCTCCTGTTAACTTTCTTTTTTAATTTTAAACAACGCTAATACTTTTAAAATGTCTGTCAAGACGGTTCTTAAACATATTAACGCTGGTAGAATGAACGACTGACGCGGAAAGATTATTCCATTTATCAATTACTTTAAACGTAAAGAAGTTTTTAGCGATATTAGTAATGAAACGTCTGCCACGCAACTTAAATCCGTTATTGCGAGTATTACTATTATCGAAAGTGAACAATTTGTCAAAATTTACGTTATCGATGTTATTAACGATTTTGAAAACTTCAATAAGCTCCCCCTTAATCTCCTAGTTTCGAGTGAATACAAGTCTAACTCTTTAATCCTATCTTCATAAGGCTTATTGCGCAAAGACGTAATACGTTTCGTGGCACGACGCTGAACCCTTTCTAACCTATCAATATCCTCACGCAAGTACGGGCACCAAAACTGAACGCATATTCTAAATGAGGCCTGACTAGGGACTTGTAGAGGGGCAATATAATATCCTTCGATTTAAATTCGAAATTATGCGCTATGAAGCCTAACATCCTATTAGCTTTTGCGCAAGACTCCAGGCACTGGTTCCTAACCTTTAAATCTTTAGTTACGCGTACGCCTAAATCTACTTCCTCGTCAACGCTCGCTAACTCCTTATCATCCATCGTGTACGCGTAATTATTGTTGCGAGAACCTATATGCAAAACTTTACATTTATCTACGTTAAATTGCATCTGCCACTTATCCGTCCACTCCGTAATCCTATCTACATCGTCTTGGATCCTATTTCTATCGTCCTCGTTAACAACCTTACCCCCTATTTTAGTATCGTCCGCGAACTTTGACACGTTACTAGTCAATCCTACATCTATGTCGTTAATGTAAATTACGAATAACAATGGGCCTAACACTGAACCCTGTGGGACACCGCTACCTACATCTAACCACCCCGATTCACTACCATTAACTACAACCCTCTGCGTCCTAGCACGAAGCCATTCTTCTAACCAGTTAGCTACCTGACCGCGTATACCGTGCGCTTTAACCTTCGCAATTAGTCTCCTATGCGGAACTGTATCGAACGCCTTTTTAAAATCTAAATAAATAACGTCAGATGCCCTATGCCTATCGTATTCGCGCACTATTTCGTTATAAAATTCTAACAAATTAGTTAAACAAGACCTATGGCGTCGAAACCCGTGCTGACTACTATTAATCAAACCCCTACTTTCTAAGTGATCGATAATACGATCCCTAACTACGGATTCCAAAAGTTTACCGACAATTGACGTTAAGGTATGGGCCTATAATTGCTAGCTACCGCGCGGTTGCCTTTTTTAAAAATAGGCGTGACGTTAGGATGAAGATGATGATAATCAAGAAGATATTGATGATGCTTCTGATGATAAATAAATAAACTTAAGGTGAGTTATAAACTGTACATTATTGTATTATTATGTTTAGCTAAAACAATTTGTAATTGGTATGTCGTCAATTCAAGAGTTTACTATCATTAACCTATCTAGTGGTGTAAGGGGAAAAAAAGTAAATTCAGAGCTGTGCTCCAGTAAATTTTTTCAAATCTGGAGTCATGGGCTCAGGTATTGGCACAGGTTCCGGCTCTCTGGATGAACGTTGAACATGTTCTAATACAATTGGCTTCTTTTTAATTGTGACATAGCAATTGCTGCATAGTAATTGATTTTCTTCCAAAATTCCATAGCTTGCAGCTGCCATGGCAGAGTTTACTTTTTTGATGTTACAGAAAATTCTTCTCAAGTGTTTTCTCATAGGGTCACAACAAAATTTTGTGTTTTGAGGCATTTTAAGGGTTAGGTAAATTTACATTTACTGAAAATCTGGAAAGAAAGCAAAAAATTGTTAATTTGGAGAATTTTTTTTTTCTAGTCACTTTTTTCATAATAATCATCGATAAGCTGACTTTTTATTACTTATTATGGTGTACATACATCAAATAAACATTTTTTATTCCTGGTCTTTTTTTCAAAAAATGATATCTTCGCTGCCAAATCGCAAAAATTAAAAAATTTTTTTTTCCAAAAAATCAGAATTTAATTTTTGTTACCTGAAAAAAATGATACATATTTAGAAACTACAGTTAATTTTACATATTTTATCGTTTAAGACTTACTACACTACCACAATTAGGAGCTGAGATATTTACATTTGAAAATTATTGGTTTTTTCATTTGACCAAAATTTGGTCAAGCCATAAGATTTGACCAATTTTCAAAAAAATTCAGAAATTTGTAATTTGGACCTAAACCAACCCTCACACCAAGTTTCATGAATTTTGAAGAGGTTACCGTGTACTTCATTTGTCTATTTCTCATAGAATTACCCATTTAGTTTGGGCCAAATGAAAAACATCTATACAGTAGACTCGCAACTTGCGCAGATTTTTCTTACGTGGTTTCAACTATATGCGGGTTATAATTTTACAGGCAGCTGCATGTGTGTTCCCAGAAGAATTCAGGAAAATGGATATCTTTCAGAGCAGGTCTTCAATGCTGACGAAACAGGTTTGTTTTGGATGAAAATGCCAACCAGAACCTACATTTCCAAGTCTGAGAAGCAGGCCCCCGGGTTCAAGGCTGCGAAGCACCACATCACCCTCCTGCTGTGTGGCAATGCAGCAGGGCATATGATAAAGCCAGGCTTGATTTATAGGTTTGCCAACCCTCATGCTCTGAAGGGAAAAAATAAGAATCTCCTCCCTGTCTTCTGGCAGTCAAACAAGAAAGCCTGGGTGACAGCACTGGTTTTCCTTGAGTGGTTCCACAAATGTTTTATCCACGAGGTAAAGAGCTACCTAGAGAAGCTGGGCCTGCATTTGAAGGTGTTGCTGGTCATTGACAACACACCAGGCCACCTGGATGCCATAAAATTTGCACACGATGATGTCGAGGTAGTATTCCTTCCACCCAACTCCACTTCCATCCTCTAGCCTCTCGACCAGGGCGTGATTCGGTGCTTTAAGGCAGTGTACACATCTCTCACCTTCATCCGCACTTGCTACGCCATAGAGGATGGCACTAACAAGAGTGTTATGGCATGCTGGAAGGAATTCAACATTGCCAATTGCATCACTTTTGTGAAAGAGGCCATGGATGCACTGAAACCAGAGTCAGTTAATTCTTGTTGGTGGGCACTGTGGAGTGACTGTGTGTGTGATTTCAAAGGATCCCCTACGATCGACTCTGAAGCAGTGGCGACTCGTGGGTTTTGGCCGCCCTGTGTGGTAGCCAAATTGGCCGCCCCCTTCCTTAAATGTAACATACCTTCCACTACAGCAAACACACATATATAAAGGATTTACATTTTATTGATTGAGGAACAATGTAATAATGATGAAAATTGAAACTGTGATGATAGACAATAAAAAAAAAAAATCTAATAATTCAATTTAAAACATAGAAAACAATATGGTATTTCGTACCATACTGTACCGTAATGCCAGCCTTGGCCAAAATTGGCCGCCCCCCAAAGTGGCCGCCCTGTGCGGTCCGCACACCCCACGCTACGCCACTGCTCTGAAGTAAAGGACATCATAAAGGTGGCCAGGGCTGTAGGCGGTGATGGGTTTGAAGACATTGTTGAGCAGGAAATTGAGGAGTTCATTGAAGGGCACAGGGAAACTCTGACTGATGCCAAGTTGGAGGAAATAGTGAGAGTGGATGAAGAAGGTGGCAATGGCAGTGATGACGATGATGAAGAACAAGAAGAGTCAGCGTGTTGGGATATACACAAGTTTAGTGAATTGTTTCAGGTGGCCAAGCACTTGAAAAACTTAGTGTCTGAGTATGACCCCTCTATGGAGCGCAGCATCAACTTCTCACAAGGTCTTACGAGCCTTATGGCTCAATATAATAATATGTTCCAGCAGCTTAAGAAACGAAAATGACAGCTTCCCATCACCATGTTCTTGAAGAAAACCTCACCATCAACATTGTCAGCAGATCAGCCAATGCCCTCAATTTCTCACAGTGACCTCGAGCTGCCCACATACTTCCCTGCATTGTTATCTGAGCTTGATGATCCCTCCATGGCGATGTGGGAAGAGGATGAATAAGCTCAAAACAACAACCACCCAGAAACACCCATCTCCATAAGCTCATCATTCATAATTATGAATGATCGAGCTTGTTATAGTGTATATGTACATATAACAGAGTTAGAATATATAGTGATTTAAGGGCGATTTAGGGGATTTTTTCTGGTTTCTGACTTTACACGGTTTTTGGCTTTATGCGGGGTCCCAGGAATGTGTAACCCCTGCTAAGTTGCAAGTCTATTGTATTAGTGAGTGAAGTGTAGGTTGTTCAACTCTCAGGTAGATTTATAGATCTTAAAATAGCATAGTCAAACAGTACACTTTGGCACAAATGCTACAGCACCATTTCTGTAACTACCAAGGTCCACTACTGACACTTCTTCCTTTTGGAGTGTTTTCATAATGTGGTTAATATTTTATTGAAATGAACTTAATCGCCATTTTTAATCTCCCGAGTGAAAACTAAATTTAAGCTTCACAAAAAGAATAAAGTTTGATTTTGATTCTTTGAAAATATAAATGGTTGCCTATATTTTAAAAGTAAATCCTAATCAGAATATGGTTTTATTTAAAGTGATATGTAAAAAAATTAATCATCAGTCTGGATTTGAAGCTTTGTCCTTTCCATGATAGGCTATATTAAAATATTTATTAGTTTGATTTAAAATATTAATTATATATAAATAAATTACTGTTAAATCAACAACAACTCTAGTTAATATGGTCTGAGGATATTCAACAATAAGATTTGTATAATGCTAAGTTAATTAGCATTATGATTGTCTTGAAATAAATTTCAAGTTATTTTAAATAAAATTGTTTTTGAGGAATATTTAAAAAAAAAAATTGAGGGGTTGATAAAAAAAAAAAAAAAAAAAAAAAAAAAATCCAGAAATATACCATTTATATAATAATAATAATTAGCTAGCTTCCCAGAGTGATAGTAATTAGTGCCATTTGCAGGTTATTGTGTGATTATTAAACCAATCTTCCATGTTTCCAGAGTAACTTCATCTTTCTCAAAAATGAGACAAACTCTTGTGGACTGAATGAAGAATTGAAAAACAAATGTGCTTCTAAAAGAATTTCATTAAGTAGTAATTCTCAGGCAGGAAACCTTGAGGTATTTGACAAAGAAAATGAATGTACCAGTAAAATGACAAGGAAAAAGCAGCATGTTATACCCTCAGAAATTAAGATGTTTAAATGTTCTGAATGCAGTCATAGAACTCATAAGAAAGATCATCTCGCATCTCACATGTTGACACATTCTCAGACAAAATTGTTTAAATGTTGTAAATGCAGTTATGGAACTAATAGGATGTATTGTCTAAAGCTTCATTTATTGACGCATTCTGAGAAAAAGTGGTTTAAATGTTCTGAATGCAATTTTAAAACTAAAAGGAAAAGCAATCTAAAATTTCATTCATTAACACATTCTGAGAAAAAATTGTTTAAATGTTCTGAATGCAATTATGAAACTCATAAGAAAAGCTATCTGAAATCTCATATAATGACACATTTTCAGGCAAAAATTTTTAAATGTTTTGAATGCACTTATGCAACTAATAGAAGTAGTGCTCTAAAATCTCATATGCTGACACATTCTGAAAAAAAGTTGTTGGAATGTTCTGTATGCAATTTTAGAACTAAAAGAAAAAGTAATCTAAAATCTCATTTTTTGATACATTCTGAGAAAAAATTGTTTAAATGTTCTGAATGCAACTATGGAACTTATAGGAAAAAGGATCTGGAATCTCATATATTGACACATTCTGAGATAAAATTGATTAAATGTTCTAAATGCAGTTATGAAACTAATAGGAAAAGTAATCTAAAATTTCATTTATTGACACACACTGAAACAAAATTATTTAAGTGTTCTGAATGCAGTTATGGAACTAATAGGAAGTATTGTTTAAAACTTCATTTATTGACACATTCTGAAACAAAATTATTTAAATGTTCTGAATGCAGTTATGAAACTCATAGGAAGTATTGTTTAAAACTTCATTTATTGACACATTCTGAGAATTTGAAGTGGTTTAAATGTTCTGAATGCATTTTTAAAACTAAAAGGAAAAGTAATCTAAAATTTCATTTATTGACACATTCTGAAACAAAATTGTTTAAATGTTCTGAATGCAATTATGGAACTAATAGGAAAGATTGTTTAAAACATCATTTGTTGAAGCATTCTGAGCATTCTCCTGGGCAGGTTATACCTGCCTAGGAGAGTTGGTGGATTAGGGCTTGCGCTAATTGACCAAGTTCACAAAGCCACAACAATAGGATTAGCACAGTACATAAAGGAAGGAGAAGGAAGGCTAGTCAGATTTGTAAGAGACCATGAACATGAAAAGCCTCAAACAACATCACACTCAAAAAAGGCAAATGATTATCTAGTGGATGCTGGCATAGGACCTGAACAGCTTGAAGACTGCAAATAAACCTCTCATGGAAAAGATAAGCACCATCAAAAGAAGGTATAACAAGAAAAGATCAGAAGAAAAGGAGAAGAACTGGGAAGAGCACAAGTTCAGCAAAGTATACAAAGAGGATGAACAGAGCATATATAGAGAGGGATAAAAATGTGGAGTTCCTGGTAAAAGGGGTACTGAGACCAGAAGATGAATAGCTGGTGATAGCAGCACAAGACCAGGCACTACAGACAAACTGGTTCAAAAGGAATATTGAGGGCAGGAATGAAAGTGAGATGTGCAGATTGTGCTCAAAGAGCCCAGAGACTGTGAGTCACATACTATTGGGCTGTGAAATACTCTTGCACAAAGGAAACTACACACACAGACACAATGCAGTCTGCAAGCTAATCCACGTCAAGCTGTGTAAGAAATATGAAATAAGGCTAGAAACAGAAAAACACTGGGAACATATTCCACAAGGAATGGAAGACAATGACAAAGTGCTGCTCCTATATGATCACGAGATACCAACTGACATCAGGGTATCAGGATGCAGACCAGACATAGTTGTGAGAGAGAAGGAGGGAAACAAGTGCCTCTTGGTGGAAGTAGGAGTCCCAGCAGACTGGAATGTGGCGAACTATGAAAGGGAAAAGGTCTTAAAATACCAGAGACTCAAACATGAAATAAGGAGAATGTTGAATGTGGAACCTGAGATCATCCCAGTAGTAGTGGGGGCAACAGGGGCAGTAAAGAAATCCACAGTAGAGTTCCTGAAACAGCTGCCCATAAGTGTGACATCTGGAGAAGTTGTAGAGGAGATATTACGATACAGCACCTCTATCTTACGCATAGTACTAGGCTGTACCTAAAAATTCCTTACGGTTAAGGTTTAACCCTGGAAGTAAAAAACTCTCCATCTGGAGTAGAAGGGAAAAAAAAAATACTGTGGTGTACCACCTATGCCACAAGTGAGCAGTTCCTGAAAAATGGAACCAGCAAAACGGGCAGAGAAATGCTAACAAAGAGAGGAGTGTTAGATAGGGAGAAGCTAGAAAAAACCCTAGACTGTTGGTTCCGCAGCAGCAGTGCAAACATCAGACTAGGAAAATCAGAGATCACAAACGATGAAATGAAAAAGATCAAGAGAGGTAGAAGAATATGTCCAAAAGGGAAATGAGAACACCATGAGCGAGTGGACATTGACACTGGAGAGAAATCTATACCTGTTAGAAAGCCTGTATATAGGGCAGATGATCCCATAAAAAGAGAACAAGACTGAACTCCTAAAATGGGCAATTGAAAGGAAGGAGTTTGATGAGAATGACTACATGGTATACAGGTTCCAGAAGTGGTACACAGACCATACAGTACAGGGGCAGATCCAGACATTTCAGTGAGGGGGAGTCCAGAGAAAAAAGGGCACAACAGTATATATTTTCTTGAATAATCACTTGGTTCAATGAGCGAGTGCAGTACCAATTTTATTGTTTTATTAGATATCAGTCTTATTCAAATAGACATAATGAAAATCACAATTTCAAATGTTTTGCAAGTTAAATTAATAACTAACAATATTAGATGAAGATGCTACCGTAAGTGATATGGCTGCACCAGTGCACTTTGTGGGCACTATGAAAACTACTGCAAATATACATTTCGAAATTCAGGGAAGAGTACACTATACTGATAAAGAGTCAACAGAGAATCTGATGAATTAAACATACTGGTATCTATAATTTTAACATCTATGTACACTAGATAATTTATTTTCAGTAGGAAGCATGTCATCACTGAAATAAAATTTTTGTGAAAAGCCTTCTGTTGTTTTTTTGAATAAACATGTCAACAATGGCTTGTTTATCAATTTCAAGATCATGATGCATGTGCATTAAAGCCAGGTCAGTCAATCTTTCCACAGTCATCTTATTTCTTAAGTAACTTTTAATGCGCCTTAGCCCAGAGAAAGACCGCTCAGCCTCAGAAGAACCCACTGGAGAGACAACCAATATACAGCAGCTCATATAGATTTGGATATACATCTCTGTCGCACTGTCTGAGACATTCAATGAGATTTGTTGGCGGTATTTCTATTTTGGAAACCATAGATTTCCAGCACCTTAACTCATTTAAGAGGGAGGGAGGGAGGTGAGGGAAAGTAATTTTTCCAAAATAGTAACTTTTCACATAGAGTGTAAAGGTTGTCATTTATTTTAATTAATTGTGGGGTTGAATGCGCATCATCACATGATATATGATTGTTACTTTAAATGGGAAAATTAGTGAGGGAACACATCTGTTGCCTGAGTAATAATTATCCTTAGACCTAGACCCTCTGCCACACCCTCCACAGAGCACATCTGACCAAATGGACCAGAATATTAATGGCTTATCAGTAAACATACCTACCTGTCTTATTTGTAACAGCTGAAAAAAGGGCAACTTAAAATATTGAGGGGGGGTCCAGACCCCCCCCCCCCCCCCCCCAACCTAGATCCGCCCATGCAGTAGACCGAAAAAAAAGTGATCAGGCAAAAACATCATATCCTAAAGACAATCGCAGAAAGAGGAACTGACCATGAGAGGAAACAAAGCGCCACACTACCAACATATGATGAGGCACAGAAAGCAAAAGAAAAGGCAGTGTGGGTTGTGCAGGAACAACTGATAATAACTGCTGACACCCTAGAAGAACTAAGAACGAGTAAAGGGACAGTAGGTAGAGGGAAGAAACAAACCAAAAAAACAAACTGGCTGAAACACCAGAAAGCCAAGTGAAACCCTCAATAACAGAAAAAACAAAGGAGATAGCCCCAGGTACCATAGTGGAAACACCTCCCAGAGACAGCGCAAAAGAAGTGGACAAGGATGCCTGCCCAGGGCAGGAGGAGGTGGAAGTGGAAATGAACCACAGGCACACAAACATCTTGCCACCCCTCCCCCTCCACCTCCCACAAGTGAACCATCAGATGATGAGGGAGACTCTACATCAGGACCAGGCAATGATAGTGTGGAAGAGAAAGAAGAGGAGGAGATGAAAAGGAGGATCCTAATCCACAGATGATGATGTACATCAGGAACTGAACCACAGAAGACCATTGCCCAACCTCACAGAATTAAAAAGATTATATTATGCAACAGCAGTCAGCATAACAGAGATGGCAGGAGTAAAAACACACAAGCAGAATAACCAGGAGCAAAACCAGAGAAAAAACGGAAATGAAAGGAAGCCAAGGTGGCAGCAAAGACTACAGAGTAGAGTAGGTAACCTCAGGAAGGAGATCTCAATCCTAACTATTCATATGATGGGGGAAATAAGATCTGGACTGGGAAGGAGGAAGGTAAATGTATTAATCCAAAGAGAAAGACTGGACAATGAAAGAAAGATCAGACAAAGCATTGCCAGGAAAAAGCTAGACTTGTCGGCAAAGGCAAAATGTTTGGCAAGATATATACGCTTGGATAGAGAAGAGAAACAAAATGAGATGTTTGAAGACAACCCAACAAAACTATTTAGAGAGCTAAAGAATACCCAGGTAAACGTAGAAAGACCACCTGAAAAAGAACAAGTGGAGCATTTCTGGAAGAACATCTACGAGAATGAAGTCAACCATAAGGATGGTGCAGAATGGATTGGGAGCCTTTACAACAGCAAAAAGGTGAGAAACATCTCAGAGATAGACATGAACAGAATAACTGTGAAAGAAGTTGAGGAGAAAATAAAAAGAAGCAGCAACTGGAAAGCACCAGGCCCAGACATGATTAAGAACTTCTGGTTGAAAAAGCTGACATCACTAAATGGGAAACTAACAAGGTGCTCCAACAAGATAGTAACAGCAGAAGAAGAAGCACCAGAATGGTTGACAAAAGGAAAAACAACATTACTACCAAAGTCCCATGAAACCCAGAACTCAAGCAAATATGGACCAATAACATGCTTGCCAACAATCTACAAAATACTAACAGGAATCATAGCTGACAGGAACTACAGCCATGCAGAAGAAAACATCATCATAAGCCTAGAATAAAAAGGATGCAGCAAAAAAATGTATGGGACAAAAGACAGTTGTTAATCAACAGGGCTATATTGGAGAACAGCAGAAAGAAACAGAGAAACCTAAGCATGGCATGGATTGACTACAAAAAGGCATATGACAGTGTATCCCACTCCTGGGTGAAGGAAGTATTGAGACTATACAAGATCCACCCTACCATCAGGATCTTCTTAGAAACAGCTATGACACGATGGGAAACAGACCTAACTCTCCATCATCGTAAGGGAACTTTAGAGGTGAACAGTGTGAGAATCAAGAGAGGGATCTACGAGGGTGATTCAATATCCCCTCTTTTGTTTGTACTGGCGCTAAACCCACTCATCCAACTAATAAATAAACTAAACAAAGGCTACGTAATGAGACCAAGGGAAAAGAACAGCCAAAAATATCACACTTATTTTATATTGATGACCTAAAACTATATGCCCCAAACAAAAGTGAGCTAGCAGAAGAGGTCAGGGAGGTCAAAAAGTTCTCAGATGACATCCAGACAGAGTTTGGTTTTGAGAAATGTGCCACTGTCACACAAAAGAAAGGCAAAAGGTGTGAATCAGAAGAAGACAGGGTGGACAATATCATGATAGAAGAACTAGAGCAAGAGGCTACATATAAATATCTGGGGATGGAGGAATCTGAAAAGATGGAAAATGACATCATGAAGGAAAGACTGTGGAAAGAATATTAAAAAAGGATAAAGCTAATCCTAAAATCCCACCTAAACAGTAAAAATAAGATCCTATCCATAAACTTACTGGTGGTACCTGTACTGTCATACAGTTTTGGCATAATCAACTGGACCCAGCAAGAAATTAACAAACTGGATACAATCACCAGAAAATTGCTCCATGCGCATAAGGTCACATATAGAAACCAATGCACACCAAGGCTATACCTGCCAAGGAGGGTTGGTGGATTAGGGATTGTGCTAATTGACCAAGTGTACAAAGCCACAACAATAGGATTAGCACAATACATAAAGGAAGGAGAAGGAAGGCTTGTCAGATTTGTAAGAGACCATGAACGTGAAAAGCCTCAAACAACATCTCACTCAAAAAAGGCAAATGATTATCTAGTGGATGCTGGCATAGGACCTGAACAGCTTGAGGACATTGCAGATGAACCTCTCATGGAAAAGATAAGCACTATCAAAAGAAGGTATAACAAGAAAAGATCAGAAGAACTGGGAAGAGCACAAGTTCAGCAAAGTATACAAAGAGGACGTGCTGAACAGAGCATACATAGAGAGGGATAGAACTGGAATTTCAAGTAAGGGGGGCACTGAGACCAGAAGATGAATGGCTGATGATGGCAGCGCAAGACCAGGCACTACGGACAAACTGGTTCAAAAGGAATATTGAGGGCAGAAATGAAAGTGAGATGTGCAGATTGTGCTCAAAGAGCCCAGAGACTGAGAGTCACATTCTATCGGGCTGTGAGATACTCCTGCACAGAGAAAACTACACAGACAGACACAATGCAGTCTGCAAGCTAATCCACGTCAAGCTGTGTAAGAAATATGAAATAAGGCTAGAAACAGAAAAACACTGGGAACATATGCCACAAGGAATAGAGGACAATGACAAAGTGATGCTCCTATATGATCACGAGATACCAACTGACAGGGTATCAGGATGTGAACCAGACATAGTTGTGAGAGAAAAGGAGGGAAACAAGTGCCTCTTGGTGGAAGTAGGAGTCCCAGCAAACTGGAATGTAGTGAACTATGAAAGGGAAAAGATCTTAAAATACCAGTGACTCAAACATGAAATAAGGAGAATGTTGAATGTGGAACCTGAGATCATCCCAATAGTGGTGGTGGCGACAGGGGCAGTAAAGAAATCTACAGTAGAGTTCCTGAACTAACTGCCCATAAGTGTGACATCTGGAGAAGTTGTAGGGGAGATGTTACGATACAGCACCTCTATCTTACGCTTAGTACTCGGCTGTGCCTAAAAGTTCCTTAGGGTTAAGGTTTAACCCCGGAAGCAAGAAACTCTCCATCTGGAGTAGAAAAGGAAAAAAAATGAGGAGGCAAAAATAAAAGGTCTTAAAATACCAGACACTTAAATACGAAATAAGGAGAATGTGGCATGTGGAACCTGAGATCATCGCAATATTAGTTGGGGCAACAAGGGCAGTAAAGAAATCCACAGTAGAGTTCCTGAACCAACTGCCCATAAGTGTGATGTCTGGAGAAGTTGTAGGGGAGATATTATGATACAGCACCTCTATCTTACGCCTAGTACTAGGCTTTACCTAAAAATTCCTTACGGTTAAGGTTTAACCCTGGAAGCAAGAAACACACTCCATCTGGAATAGAAGGAAAAAAAAAAAGACAAAATTGAAAAATGTTCCATGCGCATAAGATCATGTATAAAAACCAATGCACACCAAGTCTATACCTGCCAAGGAGGGTTGGTGGATTAGGGCTTGCACTAATAGACCAAGTGCACAAAGCCACAACAATAGGATTAGCACAGTACATCAAGGAAGGAGAAGGAAGGCTAGTCAGATTTGTAAGAGACCATGAACGTGAAAAGCCTCAAACAACATCACTCTCAAAAAAGGCAAATGATTATCTAGTGGATGCTGGCATTGGACCTGAACAGCTTGAAGACATTGCAAATAAACCTCTCATAGAAAAGATAAGCACCATAAAAAGAAGGTATAACAGGAAAAGATAAGGAGGAGAACTGGGAAGAGCACAAATTCAGCGAAGTATATGAAGAGGATGTGCTAAACAGAGCATATATAGAGAGGGATAAAACTGTGGAGTTCCTGGTAAGAGGGTCACTGAGACCAGAAGATAAATGGCTGGTGGTGGCAGCACAAGACCAGCCATTACGGACAAACTTTCAAAAGAAATATTGATGGTAAAAATGAAACTGAGATTTGCAGACTGTGATGAATTAGCCCAGAGACTGAGAGTCGCATACAATCTGGATGCGAAATACTCCTACACTCCATGTAAGCCCATGGTGACCAACACGTGGCGCATGTGCCAAATGTTGCGCATTGGCCTTTCGAAGTTGGCGCATCATGCTTTTAGAAAAATTGTCCTTTACTGAAATATCACTGTATTATATACCAAGAATCATTGTGTGGGAAAACTTTAGATCTCTAGGGTGTTACATCAACAGAGCAAAATGTGTGAATAAAATTAGAGCAAGAGGATTATACCGACGAGAATTCAGAGAATATGGTGATATCATTCTTCATTGTGATGTGCATTGACCCTCCAGAGGACAGGTTCTGAACAAAGAGAAAAATTAGTTACCTCAGGAAAGGGCATTCTTAGTCTTATGTGACAGTGAGTGGCTATTTGATTTAGCATTTCTAGTTGATATGACTGGTCATCTCAATAACTTAAATTTGAAACTACGAAGTAGCAACAGATTGTTTGCTAACCTAGTGAATGATATTAATGCATTTAGAATGAAATTAACACTGTTGGTTTTCCAATTAGAAACTGAAAATTTAGACCATTTTGAGCATCTAAAAATGCAGAGCAAAAATAATGATAGTGAAATTGATTTATCAAAATATATTGCAAAAATAAAATTAATGCAAGATTCTTTTGAAGCATGTTTCAGTGAATTTGCCAAAGAGGAAAATAATATATCGGTATTTATCAACCCATTTGCCATTACTGAACAAAAAATCAGTGACTTGCGTACTAGAACACAGATGGAAATTATTGATTTAGAAACAAATTTCATAATTAAAACTAAATTTGATGAGCTTCCTCTGATCCTGAAGGCTGCCAACATGATCCATTTCTGGAAAATATTGCCTTGCGAACAATTTCCAAACCTTAGAAAATTTGCTCAGGGTTACATCTGTCAATTTGCAAGCACCATACCAGTGTGAGCAAGCATTTTCATCTATGAAACTGATGGAAAATAAACAATGGTCACGACTCACTGACTCCAATCTAAAAAATTTGCTTTTCTTTCAGCAACAAATTTAAAGCCCAATGTAGACAAGTTGGCAGGATTAAAACAAACTTAAAAATCTCATTAAAGATAAGATTATTTTTTTTATTATATATACATTTGTTGTCATTTTAAGATTTTTTTTTGGCACATTGGAACTCTGGCACAAGAAAAATGGCGCTTGGTATGCAAAAGGTTAGCCACCACTGATGTAAGCTAATCCACTTCAAGCTGTGTAAAAAATATGAAATACAGCTAGAAACCAAAAATCATTGGGAACATATTTCACAAGGAATAGAAGACAGTGATAAAGTGCTGTTCCTATATGATCATTAGATACCAACTGACATCAGAGTATCAGGAGGTAGGCCAGACAAAGTAGTGAGAGAGAAGGAGGGTAACAAATGCCGCTTGGTGGAAGTAGGAGTCCCAGCAGACTGGAATGTGTCTTGAAATACCAGACTCAAACATATGAAATACGGAGGATGTGGAATGGAGAACCTGAGATCATCCTGATAGTGGTGAGAGTGAAAGGGGCAGTAAAGAAATCTACAGTGGAGTTGCTGGACCAACTGCCCATAAGTATAACATCTGGAGAAATTGTAGGGGAGGTATTACGATACAGCACCTCTATCCTACGTCTGGTACCTGGCTATACCTAAAAATTCCTTAGGGTTAAGGTTTAACCCCGGAAATAAGAAACTCTCCATCTGGAGTAGAAGGGGGAAAAAAAAAGAAAAGAAAAAGACTAGTCATGCAACTGTACAACTTGACCATTATTAATCAAGAGATTGACAAACAGGGGAATGACCTTAACCCATTAGTGCCGAAAGTTGATCTACTGGGATGATTTTGCTGAAAATTCAAACAGAGGCTAATAAAAGGGATGTAAATGGCTACACAAAGTTTTATTTTCAAATCTTTATTAGTTACCAAGATATAAGGTGTCCGTTTTAATGGACGCCAGGCACTAGGTGGATAGGAACTAAATAGTTATCATTTATACTTAGATGTTACAATTATCTTTTCATAAAAATGATTACACTGAAATCACCAAATGCAGTGGCTGATATTTATGCACACAAAAATATATTTATATAATACATATAATACAGACATACACAAAATTCAGTGGCTATTTATTAACATGATATTGAAATTAGCTTCAATTAGTAATCACTATCATTTTTGTGCTACTGGACATGATATGCTTTGAAGCATTTTGGGTGAAGCCCTATGTTGCACTTTTCGCACTGAAAGTGACTTTTTCCAGCGCAATGCTTGCATCTTCTTTCTCTTTCAATGTATACTATCCAGTGTCTGTCCAATGTTATCATAGCGACCTATATTAGCCAAATGTGAGAACAGTCTTTTACCTTGAAGCTTTGGAGTACCATGTGTCTTCATTAGAGAAAGGGTTACATTTTCACTAAATTGAAAGAGAATGATTGTGTGTCTGGCTTTGTTCATCAAAATGCATGCATTATTTATGGAAACAGATATCATGTAGGAGAGTATCAGCCACCACCACTTCCTCTGTCTAATCCGAATTCGGTATGTGCCAACATTTTAATCATCTGATCAACAAATCCCATGTACTTATTATAATTTTGAATGGATTCAGGCTGTGGCACTTTAACATATTTCTTCTCCATTCTATCCCATCTTTCTATTGAACTTATTTTCTCAGTTTCAAAGTTCGACACCAGAATGACATCATTGTTATCCTTCCACTTTATAATAATCAAGTTATCTGATACTCTGTAATCAGAGAAGCCTCGTATGGCCTTCTTCATTTCAGATTTTGATTTTAGTGGACACTTCTCTGTTCTGTTTTCTCTCCAAGTTCCTGATGTACAAATACCTTGTTTAGATAGCTCATCAATGAGGCTAAGACCAGTAAAGTAATTGTCAAAGAACACTTTATAACCAGTCATTAGGCACACGAGCTTGAGACACAAGCTGCAACACAACATTGCCACCAACGCCAATCTTTTTGTCAGTTGTTGATGTTTGATTTGAATTCTTTCCCATGTAGATATCAAAAGACTGCAAGTATCCTTTCTTTGAACACAGGGCCCACATTTTGAAGCCAAATCTGATGGCTTACCTTTGATAAATTGTTTTGCATAGTGTTTACCATAATATGGTATCATGCTCTCGTCTACAGATAGATGTTCTTCCAAACCACTGTGCTGAAGGAACTTTTCTTGCAAATGATCAAACAATGACCTGAGCTTATAGGCTCAATCATCAGTTTGGTTTGGATTGTCAGCCAAATGAATGTTCCTAAGTATTGCTTCAAATCTATCCCTCCTCATATGTTTGGACAGTACTTTCGGTACATTGTCCTCAGATGACCAATATTTTCTTTTATTTGGGAGAGGGCAGTGCGCAGAGAGCAATAAACCTGCAATAAATACAAATAATTCACTGATAAATTTAGAATATGATTATTTTGAGCAGCGTAACTATTGTTTTGTTCAATTAGTAATGTGATCAAATGTTTGGTAAAAAAAAAGCTGAATAAATTCGACAGGTGAAGAACAAGTTTTTGATTGTTCAGATATTTCTTTCGGTTGACAATCATTTGTGAGGGATATTGCAGGTTTAATTTTCCTCCATTTTCTAATTATTATCTTTTTCTGAGGGTTCTCTCTTACTAAATCAGATGTGCTTTCATCGTCTGTATCTAATACATTTTGATCATTTGAATATCGAGTATGAAAAATTTCCACATTGACTTTCAAGACTCCTTTCTTCAAACGGATTGAACTGCCAGTGGCTTCATCATATGAATGGTCACTGTCACCATCTGACAATTCATCAGTATTGGGAAGTTCCATATAAACATTACCACCTGTATCTAGGTCCTCTAGAATAGCCAAAGCTTCAGCAGTTGTCAGTCAAAGAAAAAATGCAAATGTCACAAAAGGTAAAAAATTAACAAATAAATAATAAATAAATAGTAATTAACTAATAAACAAAATATCAATTTAGTTTCCCCAAATTTAACACAGAAAATGTTTCTTGTAGAGTTCAATGAAAATGGACACTTGAAGGTGAAACATACCAGCACTCTACTGCCAAGTATCCGTTATAACTGACACTGATTTTTGAACAAGCTATTTAGAAAATATAACGGACATATTCGATATTATGTGGTTTCATCATCTAGAGCAACTTATGAACTTAGTGTCAGTATATAGCTATCTACTGAAACTACATTATAGAACTAACAAAATATTCACTTTTTACTAACCGTGAAAATACTCCGATTTGCGGCAGCCATCTTAATGTTGATGCTAGTGAAAGAAATGTTGCCAGATGATGGTTGGTTTTTTTTTTGTTAAATGTAATCACAAAACAATAATTATTGTGTTGTTATACCGGTAATGAAATATTCTAAAAAATAAATGCACACAGAAAGTAATGCACATTTTTCAGTGTCTATTTAAATGGACACCAGGCACTAATGGGTTAATTCTCCAAGCAATTTCAGCCCTGACAGAGGTCCAAGTCTATACTACTTCTCAAGTAGGACAAGTAACACAAACAGAGGAGCAACCCCGACAAAGTGACTTGCTAGGACTGCCCCAGGCAGCCATCATTTCACACAACATCAAAAACAAATGGAATAATTTTACTTACAACCCCAGAGAGGGCATAAGGACCCATTGGTCAGTGCAGGAGAAGTTAGAGATACCATGGTGCAGTTTCTGTGCCACAAATGAGAGGTTTCCAAAGAATGGAACCAGCAAAAGATGCAGAGAAATGCTTGAAAGGAGAGGAATCATAAATAAAGAGAAGCTAGAAAAAACACCCAGACTGCAGATTCCACAGCATCAGTGCAAACATCAAGCTGGGGAGATCAGAAATTACATCAGAAGAAATCAGAAAAGTCAAAGAAGTGGAAATCTTTGTTCAAGAAGGCATTGAGGACACTATGAGTGAATGGACATAGACACAAGAGAAATCTGTACCTACTGGAAAGCTTGTATATAGGACAGATGATCCCAGAAAAAAGAGTGAACTATTAAAGTTTGTGCTTGAGAGAAATGAGTTTGATGCAAATGACTACATGGTGTATAGATTTCAGAAATGGTGCCTACACAGATCATATGGTGGACTGAAAAAAATTAATTAGACAGAAACGTATCTTAAAAACAATTGCAGAAAGAAAACCTGAACATGAGTGGAAACAAAGAGCCACATTACCATCATATCAAGAGGCACAAGAAGTAAAAGACAGAGCTTTTTACACTAACAGTTAATGTCCTAGAAGAAGTCAGAAGTAGAGGAACAGAAGGAAAAAGAAAGAGGAAACAACCAGTAGAATCATTAGAAACTGAATCTGAACATTCCCTACATATTGCAGAAGCAAGGGTAAATGAAGCAACACCAATAATAGATGGGGGTGCGGTCTGTACTGGCTCTGCAGCTTCTCCACCCTAACTTGATTGCCGTCTCTGTACAGGGTCTTGTCCACCCTTGTATAGAGTACACTTCTTGTGTGTGGGGTGGCTCATCCCACACAACTCTACTTGACTAGATGAAATCAAAGGAAAAGGAAGGGATAGAAGTTGACATGCGCAATCCCCCTCCCTCTCCTCCAAGTGAAACTATTCAATGATAAATCTATATCAGAACCAGACAATGATAAGAGAGAGTGACTGAAGGTGAGGAAGAGGGAGATGAAAAGGAGACTCCTGATCCACAGAGAAAATACACATCATGGATTGAACCAGAAGAGACCACTGCCTGTAGAAATAATATAAGCCCAGAGCAAAAAGGGTGCACCAGAATAGTATATGGGACAAAAGAACTACTACTGATTAATAAAGCTGTAATGGAAAACAGTAGAGAAAAACAAAGAAACTTTGTACAAAATGGCAAATGACAGTGTTTCCCAATTCATGGGTAAGAAAGATGAGATTGTACAAGATCCACCCACCCATCAGGATCTTGGAGACAGACTTAATCATCCACCATAATAATGAAGCATTAGAAGTAAACAATGTGAAAATCAAAAGGAGGATTTATCAGGGAGATTGTTTGTATTTGCTTTGAACTCAGCCAAATGATACATGAATTATTATTATTTGTCATTTTTCACTTCTTAATAAATGATTATTTATTTATTGTTAAAATTAACCCTGACATCGCAACAACTGGGTCATTTGATGTCAAACATCATAGTCAAAAGTAAATAGAACAATAAAAATATAAAAACACTAAAACTGAAAAGAAAAACAAACTGAGAAAAATGTCAGCTAAAATGAATCATAAAAATTTGAGGAGGCCAGTTTCCTCAATAAAATAAAAAATCCCACTCCTGGGGAAAGTTGCATCAGGTCCAAGCTTCCTGGAAAGGAGGTAATACCACCCTCCTCCCTGCAATAAGAAAGATGCTTCCTCCTGAGGGCACCAAGAGTGGGGCACTCGAGGAGCAAGTGCTGGATGTTGAGGGGTGTGCCACACCCACACTCGGGCCTTGCTTCCCCAGCCATCAGGTACCTGTGTGTTAGGTGTGAGTGGCCAATGCAGAGATGCGTCAGGGATGTCTCCCATCTCCTGGGCATCCTGGGATATGTCCATGGCCCGACGAGATCTGTGATCTCCTGCATCTTATTAGGGGTGGTGTTCTCCCACATCTTATTAGGGGTGGTGTTCTCCCACATCTTATTAGGGGTGGTGTTCTCCCAAATCTTATTAGGGGTGGTGTTCTCCCATCTCCTCTGCCAGGAATCTAGGACAGATAGACGCCCCTATGGGAACAGATCATGGTATGGGAGGGAACAGTGGACAGGTGCAGGACAAGATGCAGCCACTTTCGCCACTTCATCTGCCTGTTCGTTGCCCTGCACACCAATGTGTGCAGGGACCCAGCAGAAATTGACCACATGGCCACGACACCCAATTAAAATCAGCAACTCTAAAATATCTACAACAATAGGGTGCTGACTAGTAAAAGACTCCAGAACCATGAGCTGCTCTAGAATCACTAAAAATAGTAAAATGCCTCCCACCACAATTAAATACATTCTTTAGGGCTAAAAGAATGGCTGATAACTCAGCAGTAAAAACAGATGCTAGATGCTGAGGGAGGGAGACTGCCCCACAGGCTAAATTCAGGAAAGACTACCCCAAGCCTGATGCCAGCATCAGATTGGAGCCATCGGTAAAAACAGGCACTGAGTCCATGTGGTGGGAAGTATGGTCTAAAAGCATATTTCTTAAAAAAAGATCAGCCTAGTCCTCCTTGGTACCAATAAAATGCTGACAGAACCTCACCTCGGGCAGTACCCAAGGTGCAAGCTTTGGTGATGCCACAGGATGGACTTGAGACCCGTAGGAGGGAGAGGTCAGCTACCACAATCTCACCCTAAAACTAAAGGGTTGGGGAGATTTGGGGTGAGCTTCATAAAAACTGCACTCAATAAAAACATCTGGCTATCAGAGATCGGCATCGGCTGTCCAGGGGCAGCTCCCCAGCATCCACAAAGAGGCTAAAGATGGGAGAGGAGCAAAAAGCACCTGTGGCCAGACAAATGCCAGGATGATGCACAGCATCTAAAATTCAAAGTCGGCCCGGGGTTGCTGAGGTGTACACCTCAGCCCCGTACTCCAATTTTGATAAAACTAAGGCACCAGGACCTTTAGATTTAAGGATCTCATACAGGAAGCTTTGAGAGACTGGAGGTGAGGAGCTTAGATTGTGTAGCTGTAAAAGAGTTGCCTGTCAGCATCCCATGTGGTGTGTGCCAGGACCTTTAAGAGATTTAAGGATCTCGTACTGAAAGCTTTGAGAGACTGGTGAGGAGGAGCCCAGATAAGCCTTCGGTCAAAAATTAGCCCAAGAAAGTGTGCTTCCTCAACACAAGAAATTCTGTGACCATACAGAGAGAGGTCAGGGTCCAGATGTACACTACGAATGCAACAAAAATGCATAGCAATGGTCTTAGACTGGGAAAAGCAAAAACTGTGCTTGTTCACCCACAGTGAAATGTGGTCAATGGCTATCTACATTTGCCACTCTGCCACCATTTGTGAAGCGGTAAACCAGATAGCCAAGTCATGTGTGTGAAAGAGTGTACAGTCCCCACAAAGGAGGCCCACGAATCATGGTGTGTGTGTGTGTGTGGTCTTCAGGACCCACCTATAGTGAGCCCTGGCCCTACGAAATTCTACTTTTAAAAAGTCATTGTGTCTGTGGGCACAATAGTGCATAGCAGCTCGCCTGTACATTCCATGTGCCACAGCACACTCCTTATTCCACCAGGGAACAGGGCATCATGAAAATGTTCCAGGTGTCCTTGGTATACTCTGAAGAATGACCATGATGAGGCTATCCGTGAGATACTTCACGGCCTCATCAACCGTGGGAGAGTCATCCACACGCAAGTGTAAGATGCCCAACTCCGAAAACCAGCACCAGTCAGCCCTGTCCAGGCACCACTTTGGGAGTTGGGGAAACTGGTGGACTTCCCGCAGCGCTTAGAATGACTGGGAAGTGATCACTGCCATGAAGGTCAGCAACCACCTCCAATGAAAAGTAAGAGCAATGTCTGGGGGTGCATATTGATAGGTCTTTTGCAGTGTAGGTTCCTGTCTGAATATGGAAGTGCTTAGAGTCATCAGTGTTTAAAATATAAAGATTCGTCAGCCAGACTCTGTACTGAACGGACGCATTTCCTGAGCTCTCTGATATTGCATCTACTTTTGTATATTGCTGAGAATTTTGCTTTTGGATAGTTTTGAATTTTATATACTTGCGTTTAAATTTACGTTGTTATAGTTAAGTAATTGAATATTAGTGGTTTTTAGCGATTTAGAAGTTTTCATAGCGTGCTGGCTTAATTTAACTTATACCTGTGACGGTTTAAACTAATTTTTAACTGCGCGATGCCGTCGCAGAAAGCGTCGTGTGTTAGGTGTAGGGTAAACCGGTGGTATTCGGAATTTAAGGATTATAACGGTGGTCCAATGGCGATTACCGATAGATCAGTTTGTTTCTTTTGCGAGTTCATGGAGGAATTAGTTGACATAAAACGCAGTGTACGTGAGGTAGCGGAAAGACTTGCAACGCTTGATTAGGGCAGGGGTAGGGCTACGGTTGACGGAACCCGAACCAATACTAACGTTGAAGACTTTAGTAATTTGAAGGGTGAGGTGCGTAACCTAGTTTCTAGTTTAGGTAGTTTGTCGGGAAGGTTAGATAGAGTTGAGGAAGAGGTTAAGGTTAGTCCGAGAGTAGTAGATAGCGAGGGATTTAGAGAGGTTAAGGGTGGAGCTAGGCCGCGTACGTCAGGTGATAGGAATCCCCCCCCTATCGAGGTTTCGAACCCTTTCGCCCATTTGGAAAGGGACGTGAATGAGGGGGAAACTATTTTAATCGGGGACTCTTTAGTGCGCCACATGGACAAAGAGTTCGTTAAACGGCATCCAACCAAGAGGAGGAGGGTCTGTCTCCCAGGGGCCAGGGTTGACAGAGTTAGAGACGAAGTGGATAGGATTGACGTTGCCTCCCGTCACTCAATGTTGGTGACGATGGTAGGAGGCAACGACTCGTATAGGCCCGATACGAGAGTGCCTGACCTTTTGGAGAGATATAGGGAGTTAATTAGGTCCCTGAAGGCGAGGTCAGATAGGTCTTTAGTTCTAGGTATTACCCCTAGGCACGGGTTGGGTCTTAGAATTACGTCCAAAACAATATTTTTTAATAACAAATTAGAAGAGATTTGTGCTGAGGAAAATGTACCCTTCGTAAAGCTGTGGTCCGAATTCAGTGATCCTAGCCTTTTTATAAAAGATGGGGGTGCATTTTAATGAAATAGGTAATGCTAGGCTAGGTAGGTTAATAGACGAAAACGAGCGAAAGCTGTATAGGTCGAAGCCTTCTTTAAACGTTGTGGGTCCGGGAAACGCGGGCCCGACGTGATAAATAGTTTAAAGCGCGGGCCCGTGGTAAAAAATAACTTAAACGTCTTTTATTGTAACGCGCGTAGTATTAGAAATAAATTAAATGAATTTAAGCCGATAATTTATTCCGGCAACTATGATATAGTTGCTATCATTGAAACTTGGTTAAATACCGTGACTCGGGACTTGTTGGAGGAACTTGATATACCGGGTTTTAAACTCTTTACTAATGATAGGTTACATAGGTTTGGCGGAGGCGTTTTGCTGTACATTCGTAATTCCCTTAGGGCTATCGAGGTTGTTAGGTTTTCCGGCAGCAATTAATGCGATATGTGTTGAAGTTAGGGCGCGTAGTATTAGTTTTAATTTTGTTGTTTATAGACCTCCCGTTCAACCCCTCGATACAGATGCAAGATTTTATTCACGTCTTGGTAATTTTATTGATAATCGGAATAGTATAATTGTCGGAGACTTTAACTGCCCTAATGTTAATTACGAGAATTTTACTGGTAATGAGGAGGGTTTGAGATTGGTTGAGTTTATGGACGATAACTTTTACGACAGATAGTTACCGAACCAACGCATGGTGACAATATTTTAGATTTGGTGATGACGAACGGCGAGAATATAGTCGAAGGTTTAGAAGTAGGCGAGAGTTTAGGATGTAGTGATCATCAAATTCTTAGGTTTAAGTTAGCGATAAAAAATACTCAGGATAGTAACGTAATAGAAGTCCCTGATTTTCGTAGGGCTAATTTTGATGGTTTTGCTGATAGGATGAGAGTAGTGGACTGGGATAACTTATTTATGGGCAATGACACAAATTTGCATTGGGTGGCGTTTAAAGAAAGTTTTAGGAATATTGAAAGAGAGTTTATTCCTCGTAGGCCCAAGCGCGCTAGAAATCGTGGTAGGCCGAAGTGGTGGACTAGGGAAATAGGAGAGTTTATAAACGAGCGTAATAGAGCGTATAGATTTAGTAAGCGCAATGGCACGGCAGCTAACTTTAATAGATATATCGAGCTTAGACGTCAGGTTAAAAGATCAGTTAGGAATGCCAAGCTTAATTTAGAGATACTTATAGCTGCGGATAGTAAACATAATCCAAAAAAGTTTTTTGAATACGTAAATAATCGTAAGTCGGTAAAAGATAACATAGGCCCTCTAGTGGATGTTAATGGCGCTTTCACTTCTGACGCTCAGGCGATGGCGGGTATTTTCACTAACTTTTTTGCGACAGTTTTTACCGTAGAAGACGTAAATAATGTCCCCGACGTGGAACGATATCGTTCCATTTAGTAGCGAGACTATTTTGGATGAAATAACTGTGTACGAGGTTGAGATTGCGCATTATATCGATAGGCTAAAAGTTAGCAAGGCTCCAGGCCCTGACGCTTTTTATCCCAGACATTTGAAAGAAGTTATCGTAGGCCCCTTAACGAAGATTTTTAATCAGTCACTCGAAACGGGGATTATTCCTGAAGACTTCAAATTAGCTAACGTCACGCCTATTTTTAAAAAAGGCGACCGCGCAGTAGCTAGCAATTATAGGCCCATTAGCTTAACGTCAATTGTCGGTAAACTTTTGGAATCCATAGTTAGGGATCGTATCATCGATCACTTAGAAAGTAGAGATTTGATTAATAGTAGTCAGCATGGGTTTCGACGCCATAGGTCTTGTTTAACTAATTTGTTAGAATTTTATAACGAAATAGTACGCGAATACTATAGGCATAGAGCAGCTGACGTTATTTATTTAGATTTTAAAAAGGCGTTCGATACAGTTCCGCATAGGAGACTAATTGCGAAGGTCAAAGCGCACGGTATACGCGGTCAGGTAGCTAACTGGTTAGAAGAATGGCTTCGTGCTCGGAGGCAGAGGGTCGTAGTTAATGGTAGTGAATCGGGATGGTTAGATGTAGGTAGCGGTGTCCCACAGGGTTCAGTGTTAGGCCCATTGCTATTCGTAATTTACATTAACGACATAGATGTAGGATTGACTAGTAACGTGTCAAAATTCGTGGACGATACTAAAATAGGCGGTAAGGTTGTTAACGAGGACGATAGAAATAGGCTCCAAGACGATGTAAATAGGATTATGGAGTGGACAGATAAGTGGCAGATGCAATTTAACGTAGACAAATGTAAAGTTTTGCATATAGGTTCTCGCAACAATAATTACACGTACACGATGGATGATAGGGAGTTAGCGAGCGTTGACGAGGAAGTAGATTTAGGCGTACGCGTATCTAAGGATTTAAAGGTTAGGAACCAGTGCCTGGAGTCTTGCGCAAAAACTAATAGGATGTTAGGCTTCATAGCGCGTAATTTCGAATTTAAATCGAAGGATATTATATTGCCCCTTTACAAGTCCTTTGTCAGGCCTCATTTAGAATATGCCGTTCAGTTTTGGTGCCCGTACTTGCGTGAGGATATTGATAGGTTAGAAAGGGTTCAGCGTCGTGCCACGAAACTTATTCCGTCATTGCGCAATAAGCCTTATGAAGATAGGATTAGAGAGTTAGACCTGTATTCACTCGAAACAAGAAGATTAAGCGGGGAGCTTATTGAAGTTTTCAAAATCGTTAATAACATCGATAACTTAAATTTTGACAAACTGTTCACTTTCGATAATAGTAATACTCGCAATAACGGATTTAAGTTGCGTGGCAGACGTTTCATTACTAATATCGCTGAAAACTTGTTTACGTTTAAAGTAATTGATAAATGGAATAATCTTCCCGTGTCAGTCGTTCATTCTACCAGCGTTAATATGTTTAAGAACCGTCTTGACAGACATTTTAAAAGTATTAACGTTGTTTAAAATTAAAAAAGAAAGTTAACAACAGGAGCTCTGGTGGTGGTGCTCGAGGATGAGTCTGTTGACGATGAATGCCAGCTTGTGACATGCCAGCGTGTGATGCCAGCAATAAAATTATTAAAAAAAAAAAAAAAAAAATTCGACTAACACGAACGTAGATGTAGCTCGTAGCGTAAACTAACCCACTTTTTGTTTAACTTTACCTACTTTTTTACTTTGCATGTCTGTAATTCTCTTTTCTTGCATGTTTGTAGTTTGCATGGTATGACTGTGAGTTAAGACTGTATTTGCATGGTTTGTAAGCGTTCTTATTTCACTTCTTTTCATCTTTCATCCCTCTCCTATTCTCTCCGACTATTTTTTTGACTTGTCGGCAGTGGCCGGCGGATGATGATGGTGAGTCTTTTTTCTCTTTTTCTGAATGAATGTTAACCCACGAATGATAGGTGTTGCTCCTTACTTAACCCCTTATTCTCTTCTCTTAACCCCCTACTCTTTCCTTTCTCTCGGGCTAACCTTAGAGTGGATCTTTGGGTCTTTGTTAGCTTTAGCTTCTGTAGATCCCAGTCATCGAAAATAGAGGCGAGGAGGTCACCCCTAGGGTTGGAGATGGCATCTCCCCACAAAGGATGATGGCAGTTCAAATCGCCAAGAATAATGTAGGGGTGTGGCCCGTGTGGGAGCTGGTGTAGTAGTCCCTCGAGATCACCACGTTGCATGATGGTGTTAGGAGGCAAGTACAGGGAACACACTGTGTACCATTATGTCAGAAAACATCCAGCAACAACCTGTAGTGGAGATCTGATGAGTAAGGTGGTGAAAGGGACATCTCAGCGGTGAAGGATGGCAGAGCCGCCATGATGTCCACCAGCTGGATCAGGAGTTGAGTGAAGAATGGTGTACCCACTGGGGCAGGATAATCCTTGTCTCCCACCATCATCTGCAAGCATACACAAACTGGGGACACCTGGGCTAGGAATAGCAGAAGCCCCTCCCAGTTGGCCCATAACCCACAATAATTCCACTGAAGGACCTTCAAAATTCTAGGTGGGTTCATTTCTGGAAAGGCCCTCTTTAAGGGCCCTTTCCAGAATTGCTCTTACCTTGCCTTTAGAGGCAAGTTGTATCTTAGGGGCGGAGGAGCGTTTTGTTGTATCTGGGTCCTCCCTCAGCCCAGAGGCCGATGTCGGAGCCACAAGCCTGGGTGATGCAGATTTGGGGGGCTTGTAGGGGCCCAAGGGCACCCATACAGAGCCACTCACCAGTGAGGATGCCACAGGGCCATGGCTTCGGGGCCTCTGCTGCTGGTGGAGTGGCAGCAGGAGGTATCCAACAGAGCAGCTGGTGCCACTGGGAGAGGGGTGACAGTGGGAGCTGACACCCGGGGTGCCTTCTTGGACCCACCAGAGGGTCTCGAAGGCTGAACTTTGAATGGTGGAGTCCCATCGAGGGACTCGTCACTAAGAAATCTCTTCTGTGTGGGTGGATCTACCACCCTAGAAGTTGCAACAAATGTCAGATGGTTTTGGTATAATCTTAGAAGTGGAAGTGCCAGAAGTCGGGATAGTGCTGAGTGACGTAGATCGCACTAATGGAGCCTTTGGCTGTTTGGCTGAGGACAAGACTACTTTGGATTAGAGGAATGACTGGCAGCATGGTGTGCCATCACTGAAGCAGAAGATATCCCAGGACGAACATGCTGGGAGAGTGCCATGCTCTTTGCTTCAGCAAAGCTTACCCCGTTCCTCGCCCTTATGGTCAGAATGGACTTCTCTAGTTTGTGCTGGTCACAGTCTCTGGAGGACGCAGGATGGTCCCCACGGTAGTGGTAGCACGAGACTGGACTCCCACAGTCCACACACTCATGCCCACACTTCCGACAATTTACACACACAGCAGGGAGGCCCTTCTGCAAGTGGCGGCAGAAGTGGCTGACACGTCCATGCGTCTGGCAGTGTAAACATCGTTTAGGGTTTGGGGACATACAGCTTCTCAGGATGTCGAAGCCATGCCACCTTTATGAATTCAGGCAAGTCAAACCTATTAAAGGCTATAAGTAGTGTTGGGGTTGGGGTAAGAACGCCACCCACCTTCTTTTGGAAGTGTTCTACTTTCACAACTTGCTGGTCCTTCAACTCCCTGACAAGCTTTTCCACAGAATAACGCACCCAGGTCACGGGAGAATACAACCCCCTTCACTGGTTGAGCGTAGCATGGGGAGCACAAGAGACATCAGCATCTAGCACAGCTGATATGCCGCACAACCAAGCACTCTCCTCTGGGGATGACACCTCAACAAAGAGGCTACCATACCTTTGGGCAGAGACTCTCGGTTCACAGCCGCATGCTGCCACCAAGGTGTGTGATGGACATCAAAAATGTCAAGGTCCATGATGGATTGATCTTCCAAAGCGTTGATTACTAAAAATTTCTGGTAGTTTCTGGGTTCAAATACCCCTGGTAAAACTTCAGTGACAGATCGGGTAGAACTCTTACTCCTCTGGTGAGAACTCTTGGAACTCTGTGCCTTCGGGGTAGTCTTAACACGCTTCGGCTTGAGGGGGCAGAGGCCTTCGTTCCATCGGAGCTACCCGGGGCCCGGAAGGGCTCCAGGGTAGCTATAAGGGAAGCGCTTTCAGGGAGGTCCGTGGACATGCCAGGGTCGTCAGGAGAGAGGCCAGGAGACAAAGCAGGAGTGTCAAGAGAAAAGGTCCGAGGACATGCCTGGGTCGTCAGGAGAAAGGTCAGGCTGAGAGAGATGGGGATTGTATGTTTCCATAAACATATAATTAAATATTCGCCACCCCACCCCATCCCCACCCACCACAGAGCCCAACAAGGGGAGACCATATACACCACAGGGGTAGTGGAGAGGTATACGCAACCACCACTAAGTCTGATGGTACCCGCGGGACCAAATGGGGCACCAACCTCATGGTGGAAGCTTGACCCGAGCCAATGAGAAGACCAGCCAATTGGCTTGACTGGACCTGTAATAGTCAAGCCACCCGTCTAGCAGGAGTAAGGGACCAAAGAGGCATGTTGCTAGCCGCAGAGCGGTGCGTGCGGCATCACTCAGCCTCCAGGACTCTCATCTCCCAGCCTTACGGGTCGCCACGCACGGCAAACACATGGGAGAGCTACTACTCTCCAGCCCTTGGTGGAATAGGCTGGAGGAAGGATCACCAGCCCACTCTCATGGCCAACGGCGCCCCCTGGGAACCATTTAGTCTCATCCCTCCCTGATGACCCCCCCAGCATGGGTTGTGAAAAACGCTCTGTATGAATTGGTCCACAGTTAACCCACCCCTTATATCTCCAGTCTAACTATAGAGTAGATTAAGTCTAGCCTTGTAGGGGTCAGCCTAGAGATTCCGGAAATGGTCCAGAGCGGGCAGATAAATTGAGGTCCACAGTAGGATTCCTCACCAAATTAGGTTAGGGCAATCTACCTTCACCTTTGTTAAGCTATGAGTTGATGCCAGGTCTTAGGCCACAATGTAGGCCTAAGTTGTCTGACCCAGCTTAATTTAATGCGTTTACTTCTAACTGGGTTAAAACACAATTAGTCACTTACTGCTAGTTATTAGAGAGTCCCTTTTCCCCTTTTGTTTAATTGTAGAGAGCGTACTTGCTGGTGGGGATCTTTTTCCGTTGTTTTCCTTCTCCCGTCTCTCGTTCCGTCTTGCCCCGTTCCTCATTTTCGTTCTCCCTTGTCTTCCTTTTCGCGGGGCTTTTTCCACCAGCGTCATCTTGGTTTTTTTCTTCGGTTGGTTGATCGGTAATGTATATCTATTACCGAGCACGCTCTTCTCACACAGTATATAAATACTAGTGTGGAGAATAACTCTGGTGAGCAACCAATTGGTTTCATCCACCCAGTTATTGACATAAAAGGAATTTAATAATTGTTAGATTAACTACCTACCTACTCAGTGAACCATTTTCGTTACCTCCCAACTACCCACACATCAGTTTTCCATATGGGTAGCCCTGTCCTCGACCTGGAGGAAGTGGGGACAAGCTCCCGCTAGTGTGGCTCAGATCAGGTGGCTTCCACTAGGGGGTAATAAGTGGATGCTTAGAAGTGAAAGTGATTCAGATGCGTGTTTTACTGATTTTTGCCTTTTGTCAAAAAGTTATTCAAGTACTTGAATCTGCATTCTGCATACCTGCAAAGTGACTCAACTCTCACTTTGTGGGAAGAAGAAAACTGTGATCAGAGGTGACTCAAGTACTTGAGTCATTTCTTGAGTTTTTGCATTTTGAATGCACCTTTAATCACTTTCACACCCAAGCACCCAAATAATCTGAATCCCATTAATTTTGCCTGAAAATGCTTTCATGATTCCAGTGCCATATTCAGATTTGAATACTGTAAATATATTCATATTACTGTCTTATATGAGACCTAAATTGTACAAAAAAATATTGAAAGATATTGTAAAAATGTATGTAACTTATTCTTTTTCTGATTAAATGTTTTTGTTTGTATATTTTTAACCTGAGTAAATATAGCTTGATAATGTACTTTCCCGCAATATACGAAATACAAACAGGAATTTCAGTAGACACGATGTAGATTGTACACTACAACCATGCAAGTGAAAATAATATGATAAGCCCAGAACAAAATGGGTTCACCAGAACAACATATGGAACAACTGATCAATAAATCTGTAATGGAAAACAGTAGAAAGAAACTTTAGTATGACGGATTGATTACAAAAAGGTTATAATGTTTCAGACCAACAAAAACCCTAGGATCCACTCATGGCTGGTCTACCTAAATGTGTTCGTAATTGTGTATTTTGCATGTCCTCCGTGGTGGCGGAGGGGACCTACAATTTTACGTGGGTTCCGAACCACAAAGGCTTAATTCTACCACCTTAAACTATACCCAATCTATCAACATATGCGTCTAATCGATTTTTAAACATCCTTATAGACGCTACTAATTACTTCTTTCGGCAAACTAATCCAGTTATTTACTATTCTATGCGTAAAAAAGTTTTTGGCAACTTGCACCCATTCTAGTCCTATTGAGATATTTCGAAAAAGCTATATCTACGTTATCGAACCCATTCATAATTTTGAAAACCTGGATTAGATCAACCCTTCTCCTCCTAGTCTCGATTGTAGTCAATTTTAACTCCTTAAGCTTATCCTCGTACGACTTTGACCTAAGCGACAGAATCATCTTAGTTGCTCGTCTTTGAACTCTTTCGATTTTGTCTATATCTTTGCGCATATGCGGATTCCGAAATTAGATCGCGTACTCCAAATGGGGTCTAACTAATGATTTATAAAGAGGAACTATAATATCGCGCGATTTGTACTCAAAACTCCGAGCTACAGAATCTAACACTGTTCGCTTTATTAACCGCTGCTGTACTTTGTTTCGCTACTTTTAAGTCACCAGTGACTATAACTCTTAAATCTTTTTCCTTCTCTACGTTTGTTAACTCTTTCCCTGACATACTCTACGCAAAATTACCGTTACGCGGACCTATATGTAAAATTTTGCACTTATCGACGTTAAATCTCATTTGCCATGTGACTGACCAATCAACGATTTTATTCAGATCTTCCTGGATTTTACCTCTATCTTCGTCATTAATCGCCCTACCACCCAGCTTCGTGTCATCTGCAAACTTTGAAACTGTACTGACTAGGCCGACATCTAAATCGTTAATATATATATATAAGAAAAAGCAAGGGGCCCGATACAGAACCCTAAGGAACGCCACTCACAATATTAGTCCAACACGACTCCGCTCCATCAACGACCACCCTCTGTTTCCTACCTCGCAACCACTCTTCTATCCAATTTATTACTACACCCCTGATTCCATGAGCCTTAGTTTTTTCAACGAGTCTCTTGTGCGGTACGGTGTCAAACGCTTTTTGAAAATCTAAATACACTACATCAACCGCCCGATGACTCGTAAACGTCAACCACGCTTTGAAAAAATTCTAAAAGATTAGTTAAGCAAGATTTGTTTCGCCTAAAACTGTGCTGCATATTTCTAAGTTATGCAATTCTAAGTGTTCGACTATACGATCCCTAGTTATTGATTCCAGTAGCTTACCTACAGACGTTAAACTGATTGGCATATAATTTCCCGCCGCACCTTTATCGCCTTTCTTAAAGATAGGTGTTACGTTTGCTAACTTGAAATTATCTGGTACGCACCCCTCAGAAATAGATGCATTAAAAATCTTTGTTAGCCGCACAACAATGCTATCTTTTAATTCTTTTAGTTGTATGGGATATATGGAATCCGGCCCCGGTGATTTACTCATTTTCATTTTATCACTATAGCGCATTACCTTCCCTTCACTAACCCACTAACCACAATATTATCCAAAATATTACCATTATCAAAAGGTAAATTATGTCTATGACCGTAGGAATATTCGTTACATCTTCTATAGTAAAAACTGACTTAAAAAATTCATTTAGCAACGTAGCCATTTCCTTGTTTACAGAAACTAGATTTCCGTTTACATTTTTCAAAGGTCCCAAGACACTTTTTACTGGATTTCTATTATTGACGTATTGAAAGGATCGTTTGGGGTTTTCTTTATTGTCACGAGCTATGGAGATTTCAAATTCGCGCTTGGACTTTTTTATTACACTTTTCGCTTCATGTAGTTGTTTCGTAACCACAAATTGTCTTTATCGCACTTATGTAGCCTATAAGCCCTATCTCTACTCTTTATAATGTCTCGTACTCTAGAAGTAAACCACAAGGGCTTGTTGTTTACTTTCGCACGCTTAATTTTGTACGGTACGCATTTGGAGACAATCCTAAATACTGTTTCAAACGATTCCCACATTAGTTTTGCGTTGGAGTTCCCATTACGTTTTCCCAGTTGACGTGTGACAATTTATTTCGAAATTTACAAAAGTCTGCGTGCTGGAAGTTAGGAATTTTAGTCTAGTTAGCTGGTTTCGAGTGACTTAATGAAAGGACAAACTTTACCATATTGTGATCGCTATTGCTTAACGGTTCTATTACTTGAAGATCAGTAATTAGCCTATCATCCGTAGTTATTACTAAATCTAAAATACTGTCCAACCTTTTGAATGAGAAAGCTATCATCGAGAAAATTAACTAAACGATTACCTTCCGCGTCTCCCTACATTGTATCATAATTCACGTTGGCGCAATTAAAATCACCCATAACCAAAGGCTGCTCACTACCTATTATTCTCTAGTTCACGATATAACGCTTCGCTCGTATCAGTTGTTTGATTAGGGGACCTATATATAACCGCAACAAGAAGTTTGAAATCGTTCAATTTAAGTTCTGCTGTAGTCGAATCTATCGGTTCTGGGATTGTGTGCTTTACTTCTATAACGTTCGCAATATTATATTTGATATACAACGTAACACCGTCTCGCTTACCTTTTCTGTTTTTAACAAAAAGTCTATAACCTCTAATTTGATACTACCCTACAAGTCCTACAAAGGACTGTTCCTCACTCGTGAGTAAGGAAGTTGATGAGATTGTACAAGATCTACCCAACCATTAGGATTTTTGGACAGACTTAATCATCCAACATAAGAATGAAACATTTGAAGTAAACAATGTGAAGATCAAAAGGGATTTATTAGGAAGATTCCATATCCCTTCTTTTGTTTGTATTAGCTTTCAACCCACTAAACCAACTGATAAATGAAATAGCTAAAGGGAAAAGAGCAGCCCAAAAATCTCACACTTACTGTTGTTGTTCATGAGAATGGATGCAGTAGGCAAAATGTAAGAAAATGACGTGTACTTTAAAATTGTTAGCACTTTTGTTATTGTTGAGAAGCCAAGAAATGCCTTAAAAGATGAATGTCACTTAAATTTTGAGTGTACTCCACAAATTTGAACCAAATGGCTTTCGATGCTAAGCTCAAGATTTTTATGACTGGTATTTTGAGAATTTATGGATTGGCTTTTCTTTGATTTCCAAAAAAGTATGAAGTTTTGTAGAAGTATAGTTTGACCAGATACAGTTAAGCATGAAAACTCTAATATCAATCCAGATGAATGGAAATGGTGCTCTTGATCAGAACAGCCTACCATTCCTGGACTGAAATTTTTGAAGGGAGGAATTTAACAGAAGCAGGGAATTTACATATTGAAAGGGGGTTCTCCATTAACAAGTGCTTGCTTGAAAAGGAAAGAATAAATTTTAGTTTGTCACTTAATTCAGTGCTTTCTGTTAAGGGTGCTGGGAACCACGGGATTGTCAACCTCATAAGGTTCCTGTGACCAGAAAACTTTGCTGGCATTGAGGATATCTGAGAAGGCAGAGAGATGAGGAAGAAAGAGAGGAGTTGGAAAAGGAAAAAGTTACTAAGAGAAAATACATGAAGTTTGCGGAAGAAGTAAAAATATTTATTGATTTAGTGGAGATGTATAAGTTGAGTTGCTTGCTGATGAAAATAGTGGAGGCACTGTAAAAAATATTTAAAGCATGTGTCAGTAGCCCAATCAGTTTTAGAAAAATTGTAAGGAGAGTTAAGCTAAACAGGTACTTGAGCCTCTTAGACCAAAACAGAGGTTACTTAAAGAAAAAGCTACCTTATTTCTGGCAGATATTAAAAGCAGAGAACAATATGACTCCAATTAAATTATTCAAAAAGATGTGTATATCTGCATTTTCGAAATAAAGCAGAAGGATTAAAAGGGAATACTAATGCTTAAAGTTTTTAGTTCTACTTTTTTGTTAATTTTAAACCTATTTTTTTGTTTAAAGAAATAGTTTATTTTTTACAACTGAAAGGAATATTTTTATTTTAAATCGAAAGAAGTGAAGGAAAGTGTTGCCAGAAATTTTATTATCTATCTATACATCCATCCATCCATCCATCTATTATCAATATCTCATATCCCAAAAACTCTGGTGAGAAAGCAGAAACAGCCCAGATGTTTGAGGCCATTGCTACCCTACACGAGTTAAAAAAGGGAAGGATGAGTTCCCAGCCCAATCCTTCCCCCATCTGTATCGCAGGAAATGCATAGCTAGCTGCACCTTACCGCGGGTGGTGAGACTAAGGCAAACTCTTGTCTTTGTCTTTCATTTTTGTCTTTCATCTGGTACTTTTCCTTCCTGCTGGAAGTTCGCTTTCATACAGCCTCTCCCAAAGAAAGGCGACCGCCCTCAAACCTCCAGCTATCGTCCAGTTGCCTTGATCTTTTTCCTTTCTAAAGTTTTTGAATCTATCGTTAATAGGAAGATCCTTAAAAGCCTCTCTTCTCGCAATCTTCTTTCAGATCGTCAACATAGGCTCCGCAAGGGACGCTCGACTGGCAATCTTCTTGCATATCTCTTTGACTCTTAGTCATCTTCACCGCGGGATTTTGGTGAAACCTTTGCTATTGCGCTAAACATATCAAAAGCTTTTGATAGAGTGTGATACAAATCTTTAATTTCCAAACTGCCATTTCCAAACTGCCATCCTTTGGTTTCTACTCTTCCATCTGTGTCTTCATCTTTAATTTCCTTTCTGACCTATTTTCAGTTGTACGAGTAGATGGCCACTGTTCTTCTAAATCTATTAATAGTGGTGTTCCTCAGGGGTCTGTCCTGTCACCAACTCTCCTTTTATTTATCAATGATCCATTAAGTAATTTCCTGTCCTATCCACTCCAATGCCAGGGGCGGATCCAGAGCACAATTTTAGGCGGGGAGCGGTCACTTTCCCAGACATGTCAACTCTCACGGATTTTAAGTCTCAAACTCCCTTATGTGGGATATGTTTCCAGTTATCAAAATCAGGCAAAATCTCACAGATTTTCATACTTCAAAGTTGACGTATCTGCTTTCCAGAACCTGAAATTATAATACATTGGCAGGCAACTGTGGAATAGAATTGCCAACGATTATCACATATTCCTTCTGCCTATAAAGAATACAGGAAGGTATCTGATTTTGGTCAAAAAAGTTCCTTAAGATGACGGTAAGCTCCAGTGAGACACAAAATTAGTGCAACAACATTTACATCACTATTTTATTAAGCATCATTATTAGGGTCAATTAAAGAAAAATATATATTAAATGGCTCACTTTTGAACATCAATGTGCCCCTATATACTCGATATCAATATGAAATTAAAATTCATGTACACATTTTTTTGTTCAGTAGCTGTGCCCTAAATATATATACACACGAGTTACAAATTACTACAAGAGACATGGCCAAGTACCTGGTTATTTTTCACCCGAAGCCTTGCACAGTTTTTTCCCAGCTGACAACAGTGCGGTGGCGAGCAGTATTAACAAATTGAGTCCACCATTGTACACGCAGTGTGCACATTCATAGAAACTGTTCCTTTATATATTACACTTAGTAAAATTGTCCAAAGGAAAGCAACGGCGATTATTTTCAGGATGCTTCACTAATTTTGTATTCTCTCTATGTTTCCGATCTCCTTTCTTTCACTTTACTTTTAAGGTAAAGAAATGGTTCGGTTTGGGGAGGGCGATCGCCCCCCTAAATCCACCCCTGTCCTATGCCGATGATTCCATTCTTCACTTCACCCGCTTCACAAAGCGTCCCCCTCAGCAGTTACTCCATGCTTCGCGTTGGACGGTTATGGGTGCACCTGACCTCTAATCTTTCTACTATCTCGTACTGGTGCAGCGAAAACTCGGTCCCTTCATCTGTCTACAGCACTCATCACAATCTTCCACACGACTATCTTCTTAGCTTCAACAATACACAACTCAATCCTTCTTCTTCCCTTAACATTCTTGGTATTTCCTTTTCTCGTGATCTTTCCTGGAAAGCACATATACTCCTTTCCCAAAACAGCTTCTCAGAGGTTAGGTGTGTTGTACGAGCTCCGCAGTTTCTTCACCACCCAGGGCCGGCGATAGCTGCCACGGGCCCCGGGAAGGATTGGTATATGGGCCGCCCTGTTTACTCAGTATTTTATTATGAATGTTTTTTGTGTACATAACAAGCAAACTGATTATATGTCCTAGTCACTATTCAAAACATATATAGCATGATAATTTCTATAAAATGTATGTCCATTAATTATATTTTCTCTCTTATTTAATCAATTGCTTTATTAATATTTTTAGATTTTATCCCACCCCTTTTCCCGGGCTCCTGGGATATAACCCGGCTTTGGCGTCTCGGCGACCCTATCACCACCAACTCAGTTGCTGTCTCTGTACAAGGATCTTGTCCACCCCTTTATGGAGTACGCTTCTCGTGTGTCTGGTGGCTCAACGTACACAGTTTTACTTGATCAGGTGGAATCGAAGGCTTTTCGTCTCACCAATTCCCTGCCTCTCACTGACTGTCTTCACTTCCTCTCTCTTTGTCATAATGTTGCCTCAGTCTCTACTATCGATATTATAATGGACACTGCTTTTCTGAACTCTCTTACTTTATGCCTCCTCCTTTAAGGAGAGCATCACTACCCGACTTTCGACACATTCTCCTTTTTTTTTGTTCAACTTTGATGTAAGGGGTTAATCGGTATTTTCAGTCTTTCATCTGGTCAATCGGTGAACTCTGAAACAATCTTCCTCAATCCATCTTTCCCCCCCTGTCTATGACCACCAATCTTCCAAACGCAGAGTGTCCAGGCATTTCGAAAAACCTGAACCTTGGTTTTAGCTCTCTTCCTCCTCTGTAGGGGGGCTACATCGTAGCCAATGTCGTAACACCGCTTCCCGTTGATCAGCGAAGTTAAGCGACATTGGGTCGGATAGTAGTTGGATGAGAGAGTGTCCGCTGCGTCCAGACTATGTAGCGACCCGTGGTTCGGATTCCACGTAAAACTGTAGGTCTCCTCCGTCATATGACTAGATGTTGCGAAGGAGGTTAAACAAAACCAATACTTATTATTATCCTCTGTCGGGGGGACGTTTTTGCAGGCATTTGCTCTTGGCCCCTCCTTCCTGTAAAACATACCACCACACACACACACACACACACACACACACACACACACACACCTTTGGTTTGCTTCCGCCTGAAATGTTCATTCTGAGGAATGTCAAACTTTTCACTCCACCTTAGACCTACAGTTTAACGTGGGATCCGAACCACGCCCCACCAGCAGCCCAGCGTCTTAACCACTAGGTTACATAGGGTACCCATTTATCTACCAACCACTTTCTTTATTGTGTGGAAGGATGAACAGCTCAGCTGGGTTTTGCTGCGCGCCAGCTGCCGTTACCGGGTCTTGATCCTGGGGCCGGTGGATTGGTAGTCAGCGACGCTAACCACTACACCACCGAGGCGTATCCCTAATGAGGAGGGGGTGCCTACGTCTTGGCCAGTGTCATAACACTGCTTCCCAGAGATCAGCGAAGTTATGCAACATTTGGTCTGGTTTCTAGTTGGATGGGAGACGAAAGTTCGCCGGGTTTTTTTTAATTCGTTTTTAATAAAAAATTTGTCATTCACCAAGAAATAGCTTAATGCTATACCCCCATACCTAATAGAATAGACTGGACTCAGCTTTATTTAAACAGCTGTTCGATGGCCAAACACTATTTTCGCCACGTTCTTGAAACTCGACTGAACTGACAAAATTAATTGTTTTGGGGGAAAGTTCGTGGAAGCAGACATTTTTTAGTTATTCTCATGTAAGGCGAATTTTTAATCTTTTTTTAAGTCTAAATTTGATCATTTTAAATGTATTGTGTGTATATTAATTAATACATCCACTTTGGGAACATAATTATATCTCTAAATACTTAAAAATATATAGTATATGCAACTTCATCCGACAGTTGCCAAATATCGTGAATTAGAACCATAACACTGGTCAACGCTCATTTTATTGCCAATCATATCAGAGTGATTTTGGAGTAACTTTGTGGTGCTGATTCCGAATATGACATCGGTTTTGCTAGATTGGCTCTAATTTATGAGATAATTGGTACCCCATTGAAACGCGTAAAAATGCACAAAAATTAATGTTCAGGCGGAGCCTACTTACTGGTTGGGTGGCCGATGACTTATATACGGAGGGGGAATATTCTAGAATGATCGCGGAGTAAACACTAAGAATATTCGCGTGTCTCACCATCTAGAATGTTCCGGTAGTTTCCCATATGCACGCGTTATGGTTACGTTTCCTATTAATTGAGGGTATTCATTATCTCAAGAACTAGAGCCAACTCGGAAAAACTACTTTCATTTTGGAATTCAGCAACCCCAAAATACCCTAAATTCGTACGAATTTCCTTGGCAACAAAGCAAAAATTTTTTTGTTGAGCTGTGTAATATATTGCCCATTCTCATGTCATTCGTCATGAGCTGTCCAACTGAAATAAATATCCTATATTCTATAACTTACGTTTACTATTTACAACTTTTTATCTCTCGGAAAGTAATGAAAAGTTATTTTGTTCTTGTTTCCTCTAAGTGTATGTTATTACAACCGTAAAGAGCACAATATGTAACAGTATAACAGATCCTGGCCCTAATCTGAAATTACCAGCCATTTCAAAAGTGCCCTCACCAAACTGACTTCTTTATTGAGACTGGTGAAGGAAATTTGTAATTTGTAAAGCTCACATGGGAAGGCGCTGAGAGTCAATTTTTGTAGGAACATTTATGAATGAAACACACTTGATTACATTCTTGGTAATTATATTAGACTGTTAGAACTCTCTATGTAGGGTCTCTACGGTGTCGAATTGCAACATACCTCAATTGTGTACAATGATTTAGAAAAAATCGTCTCGCTTTTTTTATCGTAAACATTCATTAAATAAGAATTTACAAGTAATAATAATGTTTTAATTTAAGAATTACAATTATATTATGTAAATTAATAAATTTAGTACGGTTATTGCACTAAAAAATGCATTCCTTTGCGTAAAGGCAAAGGAGTTTAACGGAACATGGTCAAACAACGCAAATATTGATCTCACTTGAACAAACCTTTTTACAGGTTAGGGATGATTGATGTGATTGGTGGCGCGTTGCCTCTGAAACCATGCGACGAGGGTTAGCGTTCCATTAATTCCAAGTTTCCCATTTTATTGCCTTTTCCCTTTCACTCTTATTCCAGCGCGATGATTGCACTCAAAATGCATTCTTTAGTGAGTAAATATATTGTGAATGGGAGTGAAAACTTATTAAAGAGTGGCTGCAAAGTAACGTAAAAAGAAAAACACTGTTATAAGAAAGGCTGCGTCGCGGCCGTTGCAACGCCGGTTGTTTTAAGATCAACGAAGTTAAGCCTACGCTGGGTTAAGTGGTGTAGCGAGCCATGGTTCACTTTCCACGTAAACCCTTTAAGGACTGAAGGTACAAATTGCTAACGTTTCAAATACAAGCATTCATAACTTAATCCTACAAAAAATTCACGGCTTAAAGGGTTAAATAGTATCCCCACTCGGTTATGTGATCCCTGACGTTAGGACACAGCCTAAATCATGGAATTAACAAAGAGTACCAGAAGGACGATGAACCTATAAGAGTTAGGCTAATAAAACTAGTATAAGTAATATTCATCATCTAACTTAACCTCTTAAGCATTATCGACGAGTTATATTGTTTATCGGTACGTATAAATGCGACATTTAACAGGTATACGACACGATATACTACTGAATTAGGTTGATTGTAAAATATATAATACAAATAAATCATAAAAAACTTGGTCTGCGTTTATAATGTTCAGTGAATTTTTATTTACATTTAAGCAAGCTTCTCTCCATTAATTATACAGTTTCGACCAATTCTGTACTATTATTGGAGGTGTCATCCCACCTAAGCTTGTCATCATCCCCGAGGTTGGAGGGGTACTTTTTACCTGGTGGTTAAATAAAATAATTATGCATCTTTGAACTTTATTTTTTTTATAATTAATTTAACAGTATAGCTAATGTATACAAATTACAAATCAATCATTTTCAGATACAATATAATAATAGTCACTGAAGATCTACATGTTATTGGAAGTTTGTGGTAAGTACATTTAGTGGTCTTATTTTAATATCATATATTAAAATTCTCACGATCGTCTTCCACTTCAGAATTTTAGTGTTTATATTTAACTTATATTAATTCATAAACTTTTCTTTAATTAAAAAAAATGCGGCAGTTATATTTCCCCATCAGTTTCCTTTATATTTCCCACAGGTTTATTATCATATATAAATAAAATTAAATGTTTTAATAAGTTATTTAAAGCTATGTTACTCTTGGGGGAGGGAATGGCTACCCGGGATTCTCTTTTCAAGATGGCCAACTTAATGTAAGACTTCAGGTATTAGCATCAGTAGTTGGCAACGTTGTAGACAATCTCGTAACACCGCTTCCCGTTGTTCAGTGAAGTTAAGCGACAATGGGTCAGATAGTAGTTGGATGGGAGACTGTCCTCCACGTTCAGAATGTGTAGCGACCCGTAGTTTGGACCCCACGTAAAGCTGTAGGTCCCTTCTGTCATGTGAGTTTAGATGGAGCGAAGGAGGTTAAACCTCATCATTACATTTAGCATCAATAGGGCTACACACACCTCAAATTATTTTCAATTGCATTTGTACTGAAAGATTTTTATAGCCTTTTTATTAATTTTTCCATGTAAATTCTCATAACAATGAAGCTCTTTGGTTTATAATTTCGGTATGTACCTTCTAACCAAGTTATAAATTTTTTTTAAACTTTGAGAATAGAATAAAGGCTTCATTTTACCTGTAACGAGTGGGTGCACAAATCCCTCGCAAACAAAATCCCAGTAGTTGTCTGTAAATGAAGTTTCAGCTCAATCACACGCAACATTTATTGGGATTTGTACGGCAAGTGTTAGAAGATCGGAAATAAGTTGTCCAATATGAAAAGGGTATTACGTTCTGAAAGGGATCTTTTCAACCAGCCTAGGACGCTCGGGCCAAAACGAGATATTTTAAACTCTTGATGCTGAGGGTTTGTTGACGTTCATATATTTCGTGGACGAAAATTTCAATGGCGAAGATCGACTTTCCGCGTCGTCCTGATGCCTTTTCAAGGATTTTTTTCTTTGATCCGAACAGCTATTTTCATTCATTATCCTACGTACAAAAAAGATGGATGTTACACTTCACTAATGAATGTTCAGTAGACCTATAAAATCATACCATTAAAATCAAAACAAATGAAGAATTTTGTATTTTAGGTATTGGGATCAATTTCATAAGATTTCAGAATGAGAGCTAGTTAAGAAATTTCTAGGCACATCCTCTTTCATATATTGTCCTGACTTCTGTTCAAGTCGTCGAAATACACTAAACAGCGTAAACATCATCCATCCAAGCATTTAAGTACTTCGACGAGGTATTGTCGGAGACATTTTAGTTCAATATCCCGATAAAATCCGGCTGCAGAAAAACACACACACACACACACACACACACAACACACACAACACACAACTGCAATTAAGTGAGCAGTCATGTTCAGAACTGTAACTGACCACAATTTTATATGATCAATAAAGTTTTATTTAAATCATGGGTAATATTTCACACTGAAATAAGTATCAGATACTTTACTTGTATTTAAGAATGCAATATCCAATTCCACTTATGGCTGAAGTTGCTACAATTCCAATTCCAATGACGAACAAGTGCAACATTTGAGTGAATGTGTCTGAGTCACGAAAGTGCTTCTCCTGTTTTCCAATTTTCTTCTTCAGCTCTTCCAAAGAATTTACCCCGAACTTTGAAAGTGCCTCTCTTTCCACGAGCGACATAGCTGCAACATATACCCTGGTTAACCTTGGTTTTGCTTCCGTCCGAATTGTTCATCCTAACGAAGGTCAAGCTTGTCACTCCACCTCAGACCTACAGTTTAACGTGGAATCTGAACCACGCCCCACCAACAGCCCAGTGTCTTAACCACTAGGCCACCCAGGGTACCCATTTATCTACCATCCAATTTCTTTATTGCGTGGAAGAATGAACAGCTGGGTTTTGCTGCGCGCAGCCTGACGTCACTGGGTCTCGATCCCGGGGCCGATGGATTCGTAGTCAGCGACGCTAACCACTACACCACCGAGGTGTGTGGTGTATATATATAGGCCTATATCTTTTTTATGCAGGAAGAAGAAGAAGAAGAAGAGAGCCAAAATCAAGGTCCAAGGTTTTCGAGATGCCTAGATACTCTGCGTTTGAAAGATGGGAGGTCATAAACAGAAGGAAAGATTGTTCCAGAGTTGACCGGTTGAGTAGATGAAAGACTGAAAATACCGATTAACCCTTGCATTAGATAGTTGGTCAGAAAAGGAATGAGAAAGTGTAGAAAGTCTCGTAATGCGTGCTCTCCTTAAAGGAGGAGGCATGCAGTTCGAGAGTTCAGAAGAGCAGTGTCCGTTATAATATCGATAGTAAAGAGAGAGTGAGGCAACATTGCGGCGAAGAGAGAGAAAGATTGAAGACAATCAGTAAGAGGCGAGGAATTCATGAGACGAAAAGCCTTTGATTCCACCCGGTCAAGTACGGTGGTGTGGGTTGAACCACCCGACACATGAGAAGCATATTCCATACAGGGGCGAACAAGACTCCTATTTAGAGACAGCAACTGAGTCGGGGTGAAGAGTCGAGATGAAGGAACAGATAGAAGGATAGAAACCGAAGGAGGGCAGTTTGGAAATTAAAGATTTGTGTCTAGCGCAATAGCAAAAGTTTCACCGAAATCCCAAAAGGAGGATGACCAAGAGTCAGAGAGATATGCAAGAAGATCGCCAGTAGAGCGTACCTCCCGGAATCCATACTGACGATCTGAAAGAAGATTGTGAGAAGAAAGGTGTTTCAGAATCTTCCTATTAAGGATAGATTAAAAAACTTTGAAAAGACAAGAAATCAAAGCAATTGGACGATAGTTGGAGGATTGAGAGTGGTCACCCTTCTTTTGGACAGGCTGAATGAAAACGAACTTCCAGCAGGAAGGAAAAGTACCAGATGAGAGACAAAGACGAGAGAGTTTTCGAGGCAGGGTGTCAGCACAGAAGCACAGTTCTTAAGAACAACAAGAGGAACACCATCAGGATAATACGCCTTCCTAGAGTTGAGCCCAGATAGGGCAGAAACAAACATCTTTAGAAGAGATTCTAATTTCAGACATAGTCTGAGGGGGAAGGAGATGGAGGAACCACCGGAATCGTCCAGGGTTGAATTATAAGCGAAAGTTTGAGCGAAGAGTTCAGCTTTGTCAGGAGAAGAGACGGAAACTGAGCCGTCGGAATAGAAAAGAGGGAAAGAAGAGGAAGTAAAGTTGTTGAAGAGGTTCTTAGCTAGATGCCAGTAAGAGCAAGAAGAATTAGAATTGGAGATATATATATATATATATATATATATATATATAGTGATGTAGGTCACATCCGCATCCGCACATTTTCTCGCATTCGCATCCGCACTTTGGACTGCGGATGTCGTGCGGATGTGGACCGTTGAGATAAAACGTCATTAATAAGCTGAAATTATCAAATTCTACTATATTAATAGAACTAGTTCATTGTGCGCAAAAGTGATGCAAGCGACAAGACCAGAGGCTGTTCTTGTATGAAGTTACTCTCTTGCAACCTACTTAGATCCACGTTACAAAGCTAAGTTATTTTCACCTAGTACATTAGAACGAGTTAAATCATCACTTGGCAAAGCAGTTGAAGAGCTTCAATCTCTTGAATCTGTCGCTTCGCCACCCACCAAAAGAATAAAAGTTTCAGTGACAGAACCAACACCTTCAACGAGCAAATCTATCACAGAATCTCTCTCTCAGTTTCTTGAGTCAAGCAGCGATGACGAGACCTACGCGATGTCAAAAGATGTAGTAAGAATGATCGAGAGCCATCACCAAGAAAAACGCCTGGCTGCATGTGACAATCCTATTAGTTGGTGGAAAAATACGCAGAATATCTATCCATACTTGAGTAAACTTGCAAGGAAACATTTAGCCTGTCCTCCAACAAACGTACCAAGCGAGAGATTATTTAGCAGTGCTGGATTAATATATGATGAAAAGAGAAACAGACTGGCAGCAGAAAAGGCAGAAAAATTAATGTTCCTTAAGCATAACCTTCCTATAATTAAGTTTGAATATTAAACGATGAACATCTTAGTTTACTTTATTTTAATTACTCATTTATAAATATGCCTAATAAAACTTTAAACTTAATATAAATAGTTATCAAGCTAATTAAAGATCTCTTTCTATAAGGGTGGAGGTTGGGGAAAGAGGTTGGTGGGGTGCATTTGAGTTGAGTTCACGTCCCGCATCCTGGTAACACAATTATGGTTTCTAATTGTGGCTGAAACTCAACAAAATATAACGAATTTATTTGCAGACGAATTCACTAATTGATTTCTATATTAGTTAGATGCTTGATATTTTTTATATGTTCAGAGAAAAGTACAGCAATTATTGTACAATTAATCAATTATACTACATTATAGCTACAGCTCTCTCTATATAATAACTTATTATATACGTTAAACACAACAAATCTCGAATATATCCTAAAAAATAACGAAAATGTAGACATCCGCATCCGCGGATGTCAAAATCAAACATCCGCATTCACATCCGCATCCGCGGATGTGAAAAAAATGACATCCGCTACGTCACTAATATATATATATATATATATGGTAGCGGAAAAATCAGGAGTCAAAGGAGCCAGAAAGAATGGATCTTTCCCGTTCTGTGGCCGCCACTATTTTTGAGTAAAAATTACTTGTTTTGGTGAAAAAATTATAATTTATAATTTCTTAGTTAAAAAATGTATAATTTATGCAATGATGACCCTTTGACTGCTGACTTGTGCGCCACTATATATATACATACATACATACATACATACATACATACATATACACCTGGTCAGCAATAAACAAAAAAGGTAAATATTTAACCGGATTAGTTCTGCCTATAACTGTTATTTTTATTGGGTTCAGAATCCCAGCTGAGTCTTGAACATCCAAGCTCTTAGGGGCTACTTTAACTTATAGCCTAAATTAAGCTAGACTAAAACAAATTTACGGACTTGGAAGTCCTATTAGGTCCTACCTCAGTGTTGCTGACTCGATGTGGGCCTACTTTAGGCCTCGGTTGCATAAAATTAAGAACAAAACGAAAGGAACACTATTTATGGTCTTCCTAAACTTTGCAACAACAACACAACCTGTACCATTGCATGATGCAACAATCTTGTATCTAAACAACCAAACTGAATTGCAAGAGAGCTCTCTATAAGACCACGCCCTGTAAGTGCCGCATTCAACAAACGAGTAGAAAGGACGCGCCAGTGCCCCCAAAAAATGATTATACAAGAGCCAAAAAATGCTAGCTCTAAATTAGGTGAATTTTTTACTAACTTTACAATTATGAGATGGATATATATACACCTTAACTTAAGATATACATGCAATGCTTCATCAGTCAGCTTAGTCATCATATCGCCTTGGGACAACAATGGTTCTTCCTCTTCTAGATTTTATAACAATAGCTATTTTAACCTGACTTTCCATGCGTAATACTTGTTTCTATCTTGGAGTCACGCCTCACTACCATCCCAACAGGGCCGGATTAAGACCTTTAGATGCCCTAAGCACTTAAAAGATTTTGGTGCCCCATATATATGTAATTCAAAATATAAACAAAAATAAACCATAAAATAAAATTTTATTTTTTGAAATGAAACAAAACTTACAGTAAGATGGAAAATAATGTTTATTTTTGTATACTTCCACTTCATTTATATTTGAAAAGTTTTCTCCTACTTTTTTTAATTGCAAAGTCTTTGATCAGATCCTCAAAACTAATCTTACGTAACACATCTGCTTCTATACTTAGTAGAGATAAGGCATCCAGCCTGCCTTGTTGCATAGTTGTTCTGTTGGTATTTTAATATACTGTACTTCAACTGAGAAAATGAACGCTCAGCTGAGCAATTTGTGACCATTAATGTTAAAAATATACGAAAGGCAATTTCTACATTTGGGAAGGCACACTCAATATTGTCTTCTACAATTATTTTATAAAGTTCAGCATGACTGAATCTTGTTTTTACATTTTTTTTTGCACTGAACTTATGGCACACATATGAGTGAAGCTCAGCAGAGAAATTAGTGTTCAAGTCCTCTGGGTAAGCATCAATCATCTTTTTACAACCCTGAGAATACCTTTCAATTTCAGTAGATGATGAAGTGGTGACATTATGTGGCACATCACTTAGAAAAGAAAATATATCTGCTATTTCTTTGTATATCTCTCCTCTTCTTCTCATCTCAGTTTCAAGTTTATCAACAATTGTGTAAAAGGTGGTGATAAGAAATTTATCTCTGGCATTCAGATATACTTCTGGTGCATCTCCGTCATTGGGTACCTTCTTTCTGATACGTTTGCGAGTTTGAGCTGCCTTGTAATCAACATCTGGTAGCATTTCCTTTGTAGCTGCTTCATATCTTTCAAATTCATCTCGTGAAGTGCACAGTTGGTCAGCTAATGATCCATACAGATCTGCACATGTTTTTAAGTTCACATCCTTATTCTGTAGAACTTTGCTTACTCTATGAAAATTTTGCAAAATCTCATCCCAAAAATTCAACATAAAAACGAATTCTAGCTCTTGCATCTTATTTGCAATATTATTTGCTTCTCTTCTAGTGTCTCCCTTTTGTGACTGGTCTTCAGCTATACATTCTAACGCTTCTAAAATTTTAAGGAAAGATTTCAAAATTGCTGCTGTTGCCATAGCATGTGCCTCCCATCTGGTATCAGAGAGGGATTTTAAGACACTTTCATTTCCAATACAACCTTTAAGAATTTCCCACCTGCTGGTTGAGGCTAAAAAAAAGGTATAGAGCAACTGCACTGTAGAGAAGAAATTAACCGCCTCTTGACAGCAGTCAACAGCACTTCGGCCTACCAGATTTAGTGAATGGGCTGCACAGGGCACATATATAGCAAACTTGTTTGTTTCTAAAATTTTTTGCTGCATCCCCTTATAACGCCCAGACATGTTGGCAGCGTTGTCGTAAGATTGACCCCTACATTTTGAAAAGTTTAGCTTACAAACTTCACGTAAGTACTGCAACACCTGATTTGCCATTTCCTCACCAGTATGGCTTTTCATTTTCAGAAAGGTTAAAAAGCGTTCAATAGGCTGTCCATCTTTTAAGTACCTAAGTACAACACTTAACTGATCGATATGTGATAGATCTGGTGTTGAATTAACTGACAAACTAAAATAACCAGAAGATTTTACTTCGTCAACAATGAGTGCGTGGACCTTTTGAGCCATTAGTTGAATGAGTTCCTCACAGGTGGTTTTGGACAGGTAAGAAGGATTTCCTTTGCCAGAATTTCCATATTTCAAAATGTGACCTGCTTAAAATGGATCAAACCGGGTTATGAGCTCAAGCAGCCCTAAAAAATTTCCATTCTGCAATGATCCAAATCTTTCTTCTGTTCCTCGAAAAGACAAGCCACGTTCAGCTAACGTACAAATAACAGCTATGACACGCCTCAAGACATGTTCCCAGTAATCACACACTTCCTGAATTTGTTTTTCCAACTGTTGTCCCAACCCCGCACCTTGTCTGCGAGTTAAGTATGTTAGCATAGAGTCTCGGTGAGTAGTGCTTTTTTCATGATGATCAATTACAATAGTATTTCGCCAGTCACTGAACCCTTCTCTTATAACAAAATGTGAGACATTTTTAGGAGCAAACAGTTTACAAACATAACAGTAAACTGATCCTGTTGATGGTGAATACAATAACCACTCTCTCTTGTATTTCTCACCATTGGCTTTTGTCCCAACGAAAAGTTTTTGTGAACAGTATCTTGCTGGTTTGCCACTACTGAAATGCCGGTAAGACTTGTCAAATGGCCCATTGTGGTGTTGACAGTCACTGGGTCCACAAGCAATCCAATAAGCCACATCATCAGCAGAGAAATCAAACCACAACCCTGGATCTTTTGCTATATTTACTTCATCTTCTGCAGACTGATTCATTTCACCACCATCACCATGGTCCACTAAACTTTCATTTTCAGCAATTATTTCAACCCCAGAATGTCTTGTAAAGCAACTTGAATCAACATTTGCAGTAGAGGTATCGAGAGAATTTACAGGCAAAGTGAGATCAGTAGTGAGACATGTGGTAGATGAACCTGCTTGTGACACCTCGGTGATTCCAACGTCATCATATTTTGATTTTGAAGTGATCAAAGTGGTATTTGTGTCCACTTCTGATGACGGAGATTGGTTTTGATTCAGAATCGGTATATCATGTTGACGTTGTGGTCGTGGAACTTGTGTGAAGAAATCAGTCAGCTTTGCAGTCTTGGACTCTAAATCCAAAGTCTTCTCTTGTTTCTCTTTTGATAGTTTTCGCTTTTGTGCACCACTTAACTGAACACGTTTCATCTTGGTTCTTGGGGTCTGTAAAATACAGAAATAAAAATAATATTTTATTTGTATATTATGTGGCAATCAACACAGTTACACATATCACAATCTTGGCTTTGTTCTTTTATTCTCAGAAAGACAAAATGGGAACCGTACACAACCAAAGTGGCAATTTAAATATAAGTGGCAATTAAATATAACTCAACCGAAATATCAACTCGAAATGTTGAATACAAATCAAATCGAAAGAAGGAACCAAAAGAAGGAACCGAAACCTATAAAATAAAAATACTTAACATTAGAATTAATAATACGCAATCTATAAAAATATCAATATTAACATTTCACTATTAACGAGCCACATTTTATATTTACATTTATTTATTTATTTAAAACAATATTTAATTATAGGAAATATGAACATTTGCTTAGGGCCTAAATTGTCCTAACTACGTTTGATGTTATATATACATTACAAATTATTCACTCTGGTTATTACAATCTAAATTCTTTTATACTGTTATGACAATAGATAAATAAATTATAAAATAAAGATACGTGTATGATAAAATACTGTTATATATACAAATAAAGTACACTTCATAGACTTACCCTAGAGAAGAAGAGAGAGCAACAGATAAACTTCTTCAACGCTAATTAACTTAGGTCAGTATATCTTATTATTATAATGGCCGTGATAAACATCACTTGATACAACAGCAATATAGAGAGTTTATAGTTTCTTTTATTTTAATATTAATTTATATTACAATTCAATAAACCTAAATCTTTCTGTAAAACAATACCAAATGATTATGTAAAATATATATTTAATATTATATGCACAAATCACACGTTCAGAATAACTTCCTATAGCACACGAAAATATTTAATCTATATGTATTTTTAATATGGCGCTCAAAGATTTGATATAAACAAAATAATAACGCAAAGCGTAAAGTGTGTGATTACAACGAAATATATTTATTCTCTCAAAAGGGTTGTTGTTCACTACAAATTCAAACAATGAAAAAAAATAAATACTATATATGAATATATAATTCAGTTTTCAACAGCTTATAGGCTATAAGCCGCGATTATAATAGTATAATAAATCCATGGTAAATCCGACAATGGAAAATTTCTGTGGTGCCCCCCTTCCCTTGATGCCCTAAGCACGGGCTTATTTTGCTTAATGGTTAATCCGGCCCTGCATCCCAACCCCCGCCGACCACTAAGTTCCTACTTAAATCACTGTTCACACGAATATGAATATGCAGTTGTAACTTGTACGTCAGATTAACGAAAGAGAGAAGAATGCAGTCCCGTAGCCAGGATTTCCCAAGGAGGTCGGGGGTCAAATTATAGAAAGGGGACCTTTTGGTGTAACAACCTAGTCAGTAGTCACTGCTGAGGGGGTTTGGAGTAGTTTGTGAAGTTTTAAAAAAATGCAGGTGTTTATTTACTAAATGATGTTATACGTGTACATATATCATCACATTAGTTATAACTATGGTTACAAAAGTGGACCTTTCCTATCAAGGGTGGGGGGATCGTTCGGCCCCACTCCCGAAACCTCCCTGGCTACGGGCCTGGAATGTGCTTTTAGTGAAGAAGCCACTGAAGATACATAAACAAAAACCGAATCGTCTGCACAAGCAAAATGGGTGATCCATCCCATGAAACTATGATACTTGCCCCAACTAACGAAATATTTTTGAGTTTTTGGCAAAATGTAACAGCCAGGAAGCTCATTTCCCCACGATGTTGGGTTGAGTGTGCCCAGAGGGCAGACCCGGATCTAGGGGTGGGCTATGTGGGCTGCAGCCACGGGCCCCGCATTTGAGGGGGGCCTCCAAATTTGGAGAAGTTTTCCCCAATGTCTTAAATGCATACAGAATGAACTTGTCATTGATGGTGACCAATTGTACCGGCGGACGGAGTTTTTCTAAGTTAAAGCGACTGAAATGTTGCACACGTTCAACAATGAAGCAAAAGCGATTACAGTCACTGGCAATTCTCTGTGTTGAACATGCTCTGGCCAAAGAAGTCGATTTTCGAAATATTATTAATGAATTTGCACAAAAAAAGGCTCGTCGGTTCAATCGGTTGCCAGCTCATAATCAGTAGGTAGGTGTGTATAAAATTATTAATTCAGGAAAATATAATATGTAAAATAAAGTAAAATATTTGTAAAGTAATATGTTTGTTCTGAAAACTAAATAAATAAAGTAGTAATATGTTTGCTGAAAACCTTTAATTTTCCTCGTAAACAAAGCTTATAATCCTTATATAATAAAAATTGTAGCCAAGGGGGCCCCCCAAAAAAAATTAGCCACGGGCCCCCATTCTTCTAGATCCGGGCCTGCCAGAGGGTCACCTTTAGCCCGAGCATTAACAAGGTGAGCGGCCAATTCAACTCGGCGCAGGAGCCAGCAGGAAGGAGCAAATCACAGCCTCACCGCTCAGACTCTGCTATCGTAACCATTGAGCTACCGGACGCCCTTGAATTTTTGGAGTTAATGAAATACTTAAGGTACGTTCAATGTGAACTCTTGTAATTATATATATATATATATATATATATATATATATAATATATATATGTTTATATTTTATATATTTATTTATTTATTTATATATATGTAGCGGATCGACAAGAAATAGACCAACAAATAGACAGAAATACTTTCCTTCCACGCTACCATCAAACAGTCACAACACACGTGGGCTAAAACAATGGAAAGTCTGTGTCTTCCCCAAAAAAGGCGCGAATGTAAGCCTTGGTAAACTAAAGGACGCGTGGAGAAAGCGTCTTAAGATTTGGTACAGTCCTACGTCACAGGAACTGGGTATAAAAGCGAGCTTCCATTTGCTTTCATTCTCACTCTCACTCATTCGTACGCACATCATCGAACGTGAGCAACACGTCCACCAACCGCCTTCCGGCGGCCTGCTAATTTCTTCAAGGCCTACAATTTATCATCTCAAGCAAGATCTACAGACCGCCTGCAGAAGCAATCCTTCGAGGCCCAACCGGAATCACTTCGGGCCTGCGGTTTGCCAGGTCGGCCTTCAAGTTTCTCTACATTCCTCGAGATTATTCAGCACCACAGGCTGATCATAAGGCCAGCCTGCACCTCGAGAAGTAACATCACCTCAGGCCTCCACGAAGCCTACATCCATCATCTCAAGAGGCTTAACGGACAACGACAACTAGAATCTGCGTAATAGGTTCGTCTTCAGCCCGCCTTCAAGTTTTTACATCGCCCTAAGCTAAGTACATCATATTCGTAAGTACTCTTGAAGCCTACATTAGCCTACCGCCGAACAGCAGACTACGCTCCCAAAGTGAGTAATTCACGTTCCAACTGACTCACGTGAAAGAACGCAGTAGGCCTATCATCCAATTCAAGTGTCATTTCAATACCGTTATTCCGCGTATCATCCGTCATTATGTTCAATTCATATATTTATGTGTTAATAAAATATTCTCTTGACGTAATCACTTAACATCACATAATGTTCTTATATATAAATGATATTTGTGCAAGCATTTCAATCCATTATTATTAGGCCGCATCAATTATTCCTTGTGCATCCACGCAATCATTTAGCCTATTTAATCAGTGTCAAGTATTCTATTCAATGCACCAAACGCACGTGCATTCTTTATATCATGCTAGGCCCATCCAATGTTCTATGTTGCATGCCATTTACATACCATCGATGAGTATTATTTATACGTGTCAATTAAGCTATTAACATTTCATCATTAGCTAAGTCTATGTCACAAGCATAACGTAAACTACCAATTAATTACTGTCAATTCTTTGTTATATCACAGTGAATAAATAACGGCTTTATTTTCATAATAAAATACACAAAACATAAGGTGTCTTTCATAACCTTAATATTAATTTGCTTGGGTGAAAACTAAGCTGGTGACCTCGCTGCCATTTCCGGTCACTGCCAATAGTATGGTGGGTCTACTCAAATAGCCTTTCATTAATAAGTAATCAGTCAGTCATTGCCTTAATCAATCATTGCATACAATAAAATCATTATCACCTTAAACGGCTAAAACTAGGTCCATTATATATATAAATAAATAAATAAATAAAATTTAGGGGTTGAAGACTGCGTCAGAATTCAAGTCTCTGTGAAAAAAAATCTACTTCCACCTCACACAGCCTTACTTCAGGCGCAGCTTGGCCTGTACTGCGTAAGTTCTCATTTTCACACTATATAAAATCTGACAAAGTTCATTCTGGTAAATCTACTGATAGTGAAATAAAGCCAGTATAGATCATTATGCTACCACAACAACCTTTACTTTTGAACACTTACAAATTCTCTGAGAGAATTGTAACCTTAACTCTAGAAAAATCCCTACCCAATTCTGAAGGCGAGAGATGGGTACAGTATTTGATAATGGATGGAAAAGTGATTTTTCCCTATAGCCCTGCTCAGACACTAAATCAGATAAAATACAAGCAATTTAAATAAATTTATAAATGACATTTGAAATTTCAATTAAGCGTTTCGAGATTTTATCCAAGTATAGTTTTTGAACTCTGATGCACTTGATACCAAACAGTTCAACCGAAAAAGTGAGAGAGTTATGAACTTGAATAACATGTACCAACATGTTATTGTTGTCGTGGCTACTGCTGCAGCTGCTGCATTTGTTACAGTTGTTGAAGTGCCGTTTTGCAACATTACAATTAGATCTGAGAGGAAAGTTACATTCTCGTTGCATCGATTTGTGTTGCAGCAAACGAGGTACGGCCATACATACTTCCCTTTCATGTCTTCCAGGGAAGGACGTTGATTCATGCACAGCAGTGGCCTCGAATGTCTGTATGAAAAAAAAATATAGGTAATACTCGTAGAGTGCGAAAATCTACATTAGAACAAAAGCATTATAATTCTATACGCGTGGCCCCTTAACTCAAATACGTGATCGTACACAGAGGAATTTCAATGCATTATTTTTATAGGTATTATTACATAAATATTTACGAGTCGCATTTTCATTGTGAACTGTTTTACATTTATTCAGGTTGATCTCGCTTGTGTTCTTATGTTAAAAGCGAGCTATGTTGCCTAAAGTAACTTAATGAAATGTTTATCGCATGCGAAGAAGAATAAAGAAAAGCTTTTATTTAGTTTTGTTGAAATTTCACCCCCCCCCCTCCCCAGATATATATATATATATATATATATATATATATTGTACAGATGTAATAAAAAGGAATCTGGTTACCTTAGCGTAATACAACCCTTAGTCAGGCGTTTGTCCAGCCACTGACTGTAACACATGTCTGACGTGAGACACGAAGAAGAATTCCGTGAAAGACACTCTTTCGTAGTGCAGACACACTCCACTGAAAAAAAAAATGACGTTCCAGTTATTTCAACTCCATGCCAGTGACTTAAATATTTTCATCCGCATTCTCCAAAATGGGCTTCGCGAGTTAGTCACAATGAAAAATAAAGACGGATTTCTTAAATATGATTGAGAATCGAATGCTATTGATATGTCAAATAAATAGAAGTTTATCATGACGTCAGATTTTACAAGATTTGCAAAACTTACAAGACAGTTTCAGTACTTTTTGTCTCGGTACCCTCAGTTCGACGAAGGACGAAAAAGAACCAACCAACCGACTTACCAGACTGTCGTGATGAGACAGCTAGTTTAGACGAAGGTTAGAGTGCATGGAAAAAATCCAAGGCAATTTTATACTTCGTTTTAATTTAAATGAAAATAATTTTGGACCCACTTCAATAAATACCTGTTAAATACCTGAAAAGAAACAGTTGTTACGCTTGTGACTATTTAGTACGTTTTCACTTTAGGGGTGTACGTGTCTAATGTTGGAAGTCCAGTTTCAAGTTGGGATGTATGGAAAGGTTATAAGACCTGCTTCTTTATAGAGTAGAGTGAAGGTTAAGATAGTATATACTGTAGACCCTAGAACTAAACTCAAATATGTGTGGCCTTTTAAGACCTAAACTAAATCAAGGCTTATCCCGGGACAACGTAGACTTTAATGCATGCTAGAAAATTGGTTCAGCGTGTCTCCTGGCCCCAGGTGAGTCTTTGTAGTCAACCCTAGGTTAGACCTAGCTGCCCTAGCACGAATAGCTGCTAACCAAAGGAAGCGTAGTATGGGCCTATTTAATTTATATTTTCACGTTTTACTCATCTTTGTATATTTGTGGTAAAATTAAAATATTCGCATCCACTCTAATAAATTCAGATTCAAAATTTCTACTATCGCCATCTATTGAGCAAAATTTTCATGACGTACAGAATATACGTTATTTGTTGCCCTTTTTTCCTTAAAGCAAATAAATAACTATTGTACAACCTAAAAGGTTGTTTCAAGGTATTTTTAAGTTGAAGTAGGAATTCCTACATCAAACTTATTTTTTCTAAAGATTTTAAAGGTTTCTCTAAAAGTTTTAAGGTTAAATTTTCTTTGATAAAAAACTTTAAAATTTTGGAATGAAATTTGATATAATGAAACTGTAAACTGTGTGTGTGTGTGTTTAATTTAAGTTTAACGCGTTGTTCCCTTGTCAGTGTATATCTCTTAAAGCTGCTCCTGGCATTAACTTTAAACAAATGACTTTTACTGTCGCAGTTTAAACCCATAATTCAGCTTTAGATTTTATTGTAGATGAAAACTTGGTTAGAGAGAGAATAAACGAAAGCTCAACTGATATAAATTGAAAGAAAAATAAGTTATTTGAATTTTTTTTTATTTATAAAGATAAAGTTTGACACTGGAAAAACGTTATTGGAATACTATTTATTGATTGATATGCGTGAAATATATATATATATATACAGGGTGTCTCATAAGTCTGGTCTCATAGGAAAATTTACTTTAAATTAAATTTACAAAAGTAATATATTAGAACTAAAGCAAATGTTCAAATTGATGTCTTGTTTTGGGACCTTTTTTTTTTTTGTTGTAGGCGGAGGCCTTTTCCTCGGGAGCGTAACTCGCTTCCATATTAACTATTGTTATTCTACCTGCAACAAAAAAAAAAGGCCCCAAAACAAGACCTCAATTTGAACATTTGTTTTCGTTCTAATGTATTACTTTTGTAAATTTAATTTAAAGTAAATTTTCCTTTGAGACACCCTGTTATAGGCTAAGAAAATAACTTAAATTAATTCGGATTGTCAGTGTATAAAACCTGTTTTCATACTAAATATTTTTTGGCTTCAACTCCTCGGTTTGAAAGCAGTTCGGGCGGGGGTTTGGGTACAACCGTACAAGTATTACGTTGTGACCACGACGTAACACTGCTTCCCGTTCGGTAACCGTCCTCCGCGTTCAAATAATGTAGAGACCCGTAACTAGGGTGGCCAGACGTCCGGCTTTAGGCGGACAGTCCGCCTTTTGAGCACTCTGTCCTTTGGGTGGCCATTTCCAAAAAGGAGGACACTGCGTATGTGGCCGTACGTTAACACATATATATAATATATATATATGTTAACGTACGGCCACATACGCAATGTCCTCCTTTTTAAATGGCCACCCTACCCGTAACGCCGTAGGCCCCTTCTGTCAAATAATCTTTACGGTTACGAAGGGGGTTAAACAACGTCAAATGTTACTGTTACTGAAAGCAATTCAAGGCATTTGGTTACAGAATTTACCATAAATGTGAGAAAAGCCTAATGGCGAGACTAATCTTTAAAAGGCAAGGTTTTCTACCAAATTCAAAATGTCGCTGAAGTGAAGCATCTTTGTAACACGAGTTCATATTTTTATACAGTATTTAAGTTGATATGATGATAAGTTTTTTATGCAGTCGTTTCTGTATCTTTTGCGGGGGGGGGGGGGGGGGGGCGTACTACAAAAATACCTAATTTAAGGTCAATGATTCTCCATCCGATATAGGCTTAATAATATTAGTAGTATAATATGCTAATAAAAGTATTAGTGATATTATTAATAGTTATCTTTCCTGTTTAGTGTTTCAAAGAGTCCGAATTTAAATGCTATTAAAATCTTGGGATCACCCGAAGATCAGGGCCCCCAGCCTTCTTTAGTTAGCCTTATAAGGCTAACTTACGAAAATATCATGACTTAACCTAACTAATCGTCAAGGGCGTACAGTTGACCTAACAATTGGTTAGGTTAAGTCGTGATATTTTCGTTAGTTAGCCTTATAAGGCTAACTAAAGAAGGCTGGGGGCCCTGATCTTCAGGTGATCCATATCTTGAAGTGTTGAAATAGTTAAAATTATACTGAATGAAAACTTAAAATTAACCTCTATTAACTAAGGTTTGGATGAAAAAATTAAAAGATACTTCTAATTTCTGAACTACGTCGTGGCCACTTTGCGACACCGCTTCCCGTTAGATCGGCGAAGTTGAGCGATGTTGGGTCTGATCAGCAGTTGGATGGGAGACTCTCCTGGCCGCGTTCAGATGATGTACCGACCCGTGGATGGTTCGGATCCCACGTAATGCTGTAGATCCCTCCGTCACATGACCTTAAATGTTACGGATAATAAAATCTTTTTTTTTTAAATCTACAATTTTCAGATATATATTCCGCCCAGGACCAATTACGTCATCAATCGTCAGTTGCGTACCAACAAAACGAGCAAACGAAATTGTGGATTCTGTGTACTTTTAAAGCTTGGTTTTCAGTTTTGTAATTAACGGACGACTTTGGGTTTGAATATATGTTAAAGGTCTTATCTTATGTTAGGGAATATATCACTTTAAAAACGCAAGTTTAAGTGTACCAACGAAGCCCGAACTGCAGGGTGGCTTTGGCGTTTAAAAAAAAAAAAAAAATCTTAGTTTTCGCTGTTTCCAAGCTAAACTAATCGTGGCTTAAGTCCCCAAAAAGATATTTTTACTCGTTAAATTTCCTGTTAATTGATACCAATTAAGACTTCCTTACGTGAATTCTCTCCAATTGGAGAGTGTGTCAAAGTTGCGCCTACGATAGGCTTGTCCTCTCCAAACTAATTTATCACGAAGAAGTTAGGCCTGATACTTAAAGCTATTTTGCTTGACAAATATGCGAGGTTTTCGACATATGACATTAATAACTTGTCTGTAGGCGAGCTAACATAAAAGGGTAATTGAATGTCTTGAATTAGAACTGCATTTTTGCGCATCTGTAAAATGAGCTTAGACAATGTATATTAGCAACTATTTTGATTATTTTCGATACAGCGTGCCGCCTTCCCAAAGTAATATAGAACAGTGGAAGAAATTCATGTACAAAGTCGTAATGGATATCAATCGGCAGGAAATTAATAAGTATAAATATTTTTTGTGGGGATCTAATATAAAAAGTGAGTAATTTAGTCTGGAAACAGAGAAAACTAAATGTTTTTAAAACGCCTAAACCACGCCTTATCCAGTTCGGGTCTCATTAGTATACTTAAACTTGCGTTACTGACAATATCATTTTAGCAATTACTTGATAAGACTTTTTAACTGACGTACTTGAAGCCCAAAGTCACTCATTAATAACAAAACAAAAAAATAGATGTTTAGAAATACATAAAATTCATTATTTCGTCTCCCGCTTTGTTTGTTACGCAGCTGAAAGTTGACGTTTTGGTCCGGAGCCGTATTTTGCCAAAATAAAATATTAAAAATAGAGATACATGATGTAACTTTATAATTTACCTATTAACACAACTGGGCATTGAATAATAGAACGACGTTTTTGGATTCGTATATCTGGCATTTCAAATAGTGTACAAATTGTCAGATGACATTTATAAATCGACGACGATTAAAATGAAGTGGAAAAATCTGCATTTCGCGTGCCCACTCCAATTAGGAGTCATACATGGCGTCGTTATTTTGAGGTTGGGGAAACTGATGTTTAAAAATGAAGTCTTTCCTGAAAGCTAATCGTCAGATTAATCATTGTTTGGTAATTTGGTATCTACTAAAAAGCCTAACTCATTCTGCCTTATCATTATCATCATATCGTACTTAAGTAAAGTAGTTGATTTCCCCAGACTAAACGAATAAATACGTAAGTTCGTGTTGTTAAAATCTTGTACTATTATTTTGCCGAATTTTTCAGTAAAAAGTGTACTTAAATTTAAACGCAAAATATTCCATTCTGTCGCATTAAATCGAGGTTTTATAGCCTCCATTTTTCTCTGACTTCTTTTTTCACATCTTCAGTCATCACTACCTCTGTAAAAGGTTTACAGTACAAGGCTGAACACCCTCTCTCTTTTTTTGTTGTTGTTGTTGTTGTTTATACATGGAAACCCAATTAGTTATTGTGAGAGATAAGCGAGGTCAAAATAGGAGAGATTCTCTCTCCTTTCTTAATTGCAAGAAATAAACAATATTTTTCTTTCCTCTAATTTGGAAAACTGTCAAAATCAACTTTTACTTCTAGAAATTGTTGTAGAGGAATCGTTTTTTTATAATTCGAAGAGGAAGTGGGCAGGTAAGAGGTTTCAAACCCCTATGGGTCTACAGGCTCTGAAGTAGGCTATACGGTAACCGAACTCGTACATAAAATACTTTATTTTGAAGGCAGTTCCTCTAACCGCGTGTACTCGCTCGTACAACTAGCTGAACCTTCGCGCCATTTTAAGTTCTGAGTGCATATTTTTTTTTTTTCTGTATTTTTTTAAGCATCGTCATGCACCACCATACTTAATCTAACTAAGATGTGGTATACGCAGTAAGGGTAAAGTGACCAGATTTTTTGAAGTTAAATGCGGAACACATCCTGAACTGGGAGGTCCAGTCGGTGGAGGCGGTGTCCCTCTGCCGCGGTTGAGAAAATTTTGAAATTGCAATACTTTAAAAACACGTTTTGGTGGTATCGTAAGCAGATATTTCAATGTTAATTTCAACAAAATACAAGCCTCCATACGATATATATATACAGGGTGGGCCGTAAGTTTCCATACATAGGAAAATTTAAACGTTTGTTTTTATGTTTCAGATACCCTAAGAATATGCGTTTGTAAGATCTTGTTACTGATGAAGCAAATTTTTACGTCAATGGAGAGGTTAATCGGCAAAACATACGTTATTGGAGTAATGCTAACCCTAACTGGCTGAGTCCGACGAAGATGCAAGGTGCCGGTAAAGTGATGGTGTGGGCCGGGATATGGGGTGACAGAATTATTGGACCAATTTTTGTCAGTGGAAATCTTAATGCCGAAAGGTATCTTAACATGATGCAAGAAGAGATTTTCCCATCCCTGCTAAACGAGGAAGGTAACTTCCCAGTTTACTTCCAGCAAGATGGAGCTCCACCTCATTATGGTCTTCACGTGCGTCGGTATTTGGATCAGCAGCAGCAGTTTCCGGATGCTTGGATTGGTCGGCGTGGTCCTGTGGAGTGGCCTCCCAGATCCCCAGATCTCACCCCCCTTGATTTCTATCTTTGGGGGCACTTGAAGGCCATGGTGTATCAGGAAAAGATACGAGACATAAATCATCTAAAGGAACGTATCACCAACGCCATTACAAGCATAACGTCAACTGTGCTAATGCGTGTTCATCAACAGTGGGGAACACGTATTGAAATGTGTTTTCAAAACAATGGCAACCATGTAGAGCATATTATATAAATAAAAATGGTTGTCCATAAAAAAATGTTTATTTTTCCTATGTATGGAAACTTACGGCCCACCCTGTGTATATATATATATATATGCTCCATTCTATGTTGTACCAAATATATATACAATAAAAATCAAATAAGAGAATAACGAAAGAGAGAGAGTCAAATTACCAATTTTCCACCAGTGCAAACTGACAACTTTCGTCTTGTATTACGTGTAATGCTTGAAAACACCAATAAAAACAGTAATTAGCAAATTTGCTGAATAACCATAACACAACGAAATTATATACAGTATTTTTTCAGCACCACCTCAAAAAAAATCGAAGTATGTCAATAGCTATTCATGAAATAGCTTATTGGTAGTAATTTTAATAAAGCGGGACATTTTTGCTCAAAATCTCCAAAAGCGGGACAATTTCGGAAC